>CM053275.1:20449983-20496662 GCA_028583415.1 Protea cynaroides
GTAAGATCCGTGTCAATTTAATCCGGTCTTACCATCTTGAACCAGGTTTACCCATCATGGTCGAGTCAAATGGACCAAGGGCATGAAGGAGATCGAGATCCCAGGTACGAAATCGACCCAAAAACACTTAATTCTAGGGAGGGTCGCACACCCAGGGGAAGCGGTCGGACCTCCCAAACAGAAAGTCATACCTTCGATTTGAAGGGAGGGTCGGACAGCTTAAGACCCTAGGGTCGACGGGATCATCGACCTCCCATCGACCCTCGGTTTCTGACGAAAACTGAAATTAAGAAATTTCCTAATTTTCGGTTGAGATTCTTTCCAAATCTCAATGAGATTATTATAGGACATTCCTAGTCTATTTAAAGGACGTTCCTAAGCCACTTTCACTTCTTTTACAACCCTAATTGAATTAAGAGAAAGAGAGAAGAAGGAAAAGAGGAAGAAAAGAGGCTAGGAAGAAGGCTTAGCAAAAAGGAGAAGAAATTACAGACGAAAGTAATCTTCTCAGGTATGGATACTAATTCCATGAGTTTCTGCGACCTTAGGTTAGATATGGTTGAGTGTAGGATTTCGGAGAAACCCAAACCATCCATCCATGGTTAGACTTTCATGGAAAACCATAGGAGGATGCACGAAAGCTATCTAGATGGGTTATACATGGTTTTAGACCATGGATTGACTGTTGAATGAATGTAGGAAGCAAGCCATAGAACCCCAAATACGAAGAATGGATTAAAAGTGGAAATTGGACCAGAGTGCACGAAGGGTCGCACCGAGGGTCGATAGACCATCCGACCCTAGGTGTTTCGACCATCGACCCTCAGGCATTCGGGAAGTTCGGGGAATGGAGGGAGGGTCGATAGACCCATCGACCCTAGCATCGACCCTCGCTTGACGGAATGGTTTTTAAATTCTGAATTAATTATAATTAAATTCTATCGACTTTGTTAGGTTTGCTAGCAATATAATAACATTATAAAGGTGATTTTAAAGCTTGGAAAAGTATCTATTAGCAAGCTAAGGTGAGGAACCTTAACCCCAAACTAAATTGGTTAATAATAAACTGTTTTCTATTTCTTGAGTCCTATGCCATGTTTGATTCTATGCGAATATGTTTGTAATGTGCATACAAAGATGCCATCCAATATTTCTATTACTTGTTCATGCATATTTACTTTATTGTTTATAACATGATGATGACGATGATGATAGGAATAAGCATGTGCTTGTATGTTTGTGGTTGATGTGCTTGATGCGAGCGAGTATCAGGGGAGGTGTGATGAGAACGTCAATAAACGTTAACCTTTGGCGGGTCTCAGCACTTTAGCTCTATCTCTAACTCAAGTCTTGTGCATTGGCATTGTCGTATCGTCATTACCTTAGCAGAACTATTATGTCGTATAGTATCAAGGGAGGTGGTTTCGGTCCTTGTAGTCTCTGACTCTACCGGGGGGCCTTAGCTCTATCTCTATGGATGTTCTGAGGGATGCTGGGATGAGGCCTTGGATACACTGTTTGGCATTAGGATTGGTTAGCAGCGAGCCCAGTTTGCAAGCCCTCGCTAACAGGGGCTTACGTGTTGGTATAGCATTATATAGCAATAAACGTTAACTTTTGTTGTATAATGTTATGGTAGGGTGGATGGGGACGACGATAAACGTTAACCTTCGGACGGGCTTCCACACCCTGTGTATAGAGGCGGTATCAATAAATGTTAACCTTTGATCACCCAACCTTTCTATTGCACATTGCAAACTATAAACCAAGACCAAAGATATGAATTGACTTTTTGCATGCATATGTAATGTTGCATTGTTTTGGCTACTCACTGAGCCGTGTTGTGTGCTCACCCCTCGACGTCGAATATTTTTAGTTGATGATGCAGGATATACTGTTGAAGATTATATGAACCTGTCAGCGTATGGAACTGTAGCAGCTATGGAAGTTGGAGCTGAAGACGATACACACGACTCCTCTTGCGAGTACAACTCGTGTGTATTCGATTAGATATTTTTGTAGGTTTCTTTATTGGATTTATAAGACATGTATTTGGTATTTAAATAATTATGTCTTAGTTAAACACAGAATAATTTGATATTATTTATGGGTATCATTCTAGTTCTCAGTTCATATTATTTATAAATTTTTCGCTATTGTGTATTACTCTGATTATGATTGTGGATGCGTGTAAAGTTTGGATAACGCGGGGATAGCCTATCAGAGATCCTGGTTGAACCGTTGGTTATTTGGCGGTTCATCACACCATTCTGAACAATGCAAAATTGGGATGTGACAACTTGGTATCAGAGCCTCTCAGGCCTTGCCCGCCGAACTGACACACATTCAAGACCATTGTGAACTGAGATAGGATAAATTAAAAGCTTTAATACAAACACATTGTAAGCACAAGTGATGATTGAAACCGAATTAAAAAGAGAATAATGCATCTATTAAAGAGAAAACTAGTTATATACAATGAGTAAGAGAAACAAAACGTATATACATCACTAAAGTAGAGTACAGTCTACAACCCGGACAGTTACTCTGTAGTACAAGAAAAGTAAAGTACAATCAGGAAGCTGGAGGCGAAGGAGGAGGCGGTGCCTCACGATCTCGTCGTAGTCCTCGGCATAAACTCTAGTCAACCAGGCTATCCGTAGCCGGGTCGCTCAGAGACTAGACTGTGAGATCGGCTACTCTCTTGTCGGTCGCACGCTGGATCTCCATGAGCTCACCTATCCGCGCGTCGGATGTGTGCCGAGCAGCCAACAGCTCATCCACTCTCATGCGCCGAGCATCTAGCAAATCCTCCATCCTCAGGTCCGATCTGCGCCGAGTCTCTCTCGATCTTGCGCAACATCTCCATCATATCGGAAGGAGGGCGTGAAGGACCAGCATCATGAGAAGGACTGGTCTCGGGTACCGAAGCCGCCGCAGCAGAAGTACCAACCCGATCCGCATGCGTAGGTGATGGCGGTGGTATCGCATCGACATCCATATATAAGCGATCATCGTCGATCGGATCCCCACGAGCCCTAGCAAAGCGGCCTCGGCATCAGCCATCTCAACCCGAGTGTGAGGGCGCACCATCGCGTTCCTCTCCTCATCACTAACCTCCGCATCTCGTAGCCCCATCTTGCGGATAGCCTCCCAATCTAGAGGCGACGAGAAGGTCTTCTCCTCGGATCTTCTCATCAACCGGATCCACCCCCAAACGGGTCAGCGAGACCGTTGTAATCATGCATCCATAGGGTAGATTACCCCTATGGCAGGACAATGTGACACTGATCATCGTCCGCATGATGATGTAAGGAAGGCAGACCGACTGTCGAGTGCATATGTTGTAGATCAAAAACTGGGTCAGCTGAGACACCCTCTCATAGTGCCCACTCTGCGGAATCGATTATGCTTTGGATAATCTTGCGAAGACTCGTGGAGATGGACGCAAGTAGCAAGCTCTCATCCGCCATCTATCGGGACGGAGCAACCGATTGTCGATCTCAGCTCTCATCTCCATCTCAACAAACCGTGGCTCCCCGACGCACGCACACCATAAGGCCATCATAGGCAATGCCCAACGGATCGGCCCGGCTGTCGATAATCAAAGGAGATGTGCACCCTTTGACGTAGCTAGTGATGCGCAACTCCTGAACACGCTCGACATCATTGTAATCCCCCACCACCTGGAGATTACAATAGAACTGGCGCACCAAGTCTGGACATGTGCACGCGTCGTATGTGATGACAGGGAGCCACCCCATGTCACCGAATGCTCCCTCCACATTGAACAAGGCTAGCTCAGCCAAGTTCACCATGCGACTCCCTTCCACTTTCTTACGGGCATAGTCAGCATACCGTGCCTCAGCCTTCATTCGAACGGAAGCCGAAGTGGATCACGCAATCTTGGCACTTTGGTACGGGCCATAGTATCCGTAAAATAAGAAAGAGAAAGGAAACAAGGGGTTAGTAGGATAAAAATCCAAAAAATTTAAAATAGAAGCCCATTCCTCACCATACAAGTGGGCATAAGGACTTACGTAAGTTAAAATATATCCTACAATCCACCTACAGTAGGAAATTTTAACTGACGATGCCCAATTTGAAGAAATTCAAGAAAAATCGAAAATGTCGACAAATTAGGGCAAAAAGAGAAAAATTTAAGTTTCTCGTTAACCAACCGACGAAACTCAAAAATTTTTGAGGGCTTTCGTTCCTCAAGACCCCAATAACAAAAGCCCCAATAAAAATAGAATTTTTACGGTTGGAAAAAGTTTAATTTGGAAAAGACGAGCTAAATGAGTAAAAACCTAGAAATAAAAAACCTAAAAACAGGGAAAGTTAGGAAATTTTACCTGTAGAGGTGATGCGGATGTCGAAACTCGGACTAAGAATGACCCACAATAGTGAAGTAGCACTGTAGCAACTCGGAGAGTAGAGACGAGTCGAAACGGAGGAGAAATAGTGAGAATTGACCCAGAATCGGATCTTAAAAATCTGATTTTTGGTCCGAGGGTCGGACAAATCGACCGACACCATCGACCCTCGGATCGACCCTCCAATCGACCCTCAGCTCTGGAATCGGACAGAAATTCAAGGGTCGGATTGAGGGCGGACACCCATCGACCCTCGCATCGACCCTCGGCTCCGGGAAGAACAGGACATTCCCAGGGTCGAATACCCAGGGTCGGACCTACCAGCGACCCTCACCATCGACCCTACATAGAAAAGACAGTAAATTTTTTTTAGATTGAATTGAGGATTCAAAATTTATATCGGTTAGTGTGCCTACATGAAGTATAAATGATTTCTCACTGATTTTGATGATTTCCAGGCACCACCCATCTCAAAAGTAAATATGTCTGGCCGTAGAGTTACCCGACAGATCCGAAACACAATCCCACCACCACCACCGACGGATGAGACTAGTCAAGAGAACAATTACGCACAGGGTAATCCCGAGCCGGCAAACCCTACGAATTTGCCACCACCACCACCTGAGCTAACAACAGTGGTGATGAATCTGGCTCAATAGCTACAACAAATGCAACATGCACAAGCTCAAATGCAGGTTGCGATGAGAGTTATGTTTCAAGCCACTCAGGCTGCAGCCATGCACACTGGGCAAGCTAGTGCAAAGACCAGTGGGTAACCACCCGGCTCAACAAGACACCTCAACAATCGGCTGCACCAATTCCAGAGCAAGTTCCGTAAGCCCAAGGGAACTATCGGTATCCACCCCCTATGTTTGGGGTATACCAAAATCAACTTGGATCATTCCCGACTAGTAGAGAGATTTTTGAAAATGAAGCCAAGAGAATTCAATGGCAAGCCGTCTGATCCACTGTGGCCAGCACACTGGATAGACGAGATGGAAAGAAATTTTCTTATGATGACTATTACTGAAGAGGAGAAAGTATTGTGTGCCACCTTCATGCTCAAAGGCAACGCACATCATTGGTGGAAATCGACCAGGGCCTATCTATTGACTAAGCACACCCTACTGACTTGGGCTATATATAAAGAAGCTTTCTTTGAGAAATATTTTCCACGAAGCTTCAGAGATTCGATGGAGAAGGAGTTCCCCGAGTCTTTATCGGGGACGGATGTCGGTGGATGCGTACCAACAACGTTATGAAGAGCTGTTTTTCTTCGCACCACTGAGTATGCAAGAAGAAGATACAAAAACCCGTAGGTTCGTCGCGGGACTAAGGGGAAGTATAAGGGAACATGTTCTGGGATTAGAGAAGAACATATATAATGAAGCTGTCCAGATCGCTCGAGTGATTGAATCGAGCCAGAAAGAGAGTTATTTCACTCAAAACAAAGGCATAAAAAGGCCAGCTGGGAATTCTTATAACTGAAGAAATAATAGGACGTATAAACCTTTTCGTCCTCAGAATTTTGCAACTGCACCAAAGTCTACTGCAGCAGCTCAACCACAGCCCAAAGCCAAATTCAAGCCCGGTGTTATAACTGCAACCAACCGTGGCATATGGCAAGAGAGTGCCCAAACCCAAGAAGCGATTACATCAAGGACGGGTATATGCTGTTACATCGAGGATGCAACCGCATCACCCGATGTGGTCACAGTGTATGACCGAAACTTTAAGATTATAATTACACTGATTGAGTATGTAGACTAAGTAAAAACGGATCACGTATATCGTACCTATCAATGGCGTACCGCCGAGTACTCTTTGATTCAGGAGCTACTCATTCATTTATATTTGTGTCGTTTGGAAAGAAGACCAATCTGCCCATCAAAATCTTAGACTACAAATTACTTGTACGGTCACCGATGGGATTAGAAGTGGAATTAGAGAAAGGTTATGGACCATGTCCAGTTCTCATTGGAGAGCAGACCTTGGATGCAACCTTAATACAACTTGAGATGGCACACTTTGATGTCATCTTAGGAATGGACTGGTTAGCTCGGCACTCCGCAAATCTGTTATGCGCCGAGAAGAAGCTAACGTTCAAGGACAAAGAAGGAGCAGAATTCGTTTCTGGGAACCAAACTTCCCCGAGACGCAAGCTCATACTCTCGACATTAAAGGCTAAGAAGTGCCTTGAGAAAGGAGCGGTCGGATATCTAGTATCGGTGGTCGACCTAACTAAGGACGTGCCACGAATGGAAGATATTGATGTCGTGCGAGATTTTCCTGATGTATTTCCGGAGGAACTACCCAGATTACCACCCGACCAAGCCACGGAGTTTGTAATAGACCTTATACCTGGAGCCGCACCAGTATCAAAAGTACCTTATAGAATGGCTCCTACGGAACTAAAGGAATTAAAAGTGCAATTACAAGAACTGCTGGATAAGAGTTATATTAGACCCATGATATCTCCATGGGGAGCACCGGTGTTGTTCGTAAAGAAGAATGATGGTAGCGTTCGATTATGCATCGACTATCGAGTTGAATAAGCCGACAATCAAGAATCGATATCCACTACCCGGGATCGATGACTTGTTCGATCGCTTACAAGAAGCGAAGGTATTTTCAAAGATCGATCTTCGAAGCTATCACCAACCGAAGATTAAAGAAGGTGACATTCGAAGACAGCTTTCAGGACAAGATACGGACATTATGAGTTCCTAGTGATGTCCTTTGACTAACTAATGCACGGAAACATTCATGGAACTTATGAACCGGGTTTTCCACGATATGTTGGATACGTCGGTCATAGTATTTATTGATGACATATTGGTGTACTCCAAAGACAAAGAAACCCATGTTAAGAACCTAAACGCAGCCCTACAGCGTTTAAGGAAAGAGAAGTTATACGCCAAATTTTCAAAGTGTGAGTTTTGGCTAAGTGAAGTCGCCTTCTGGGCCATGTAGTATCTGGGAAGGAATCAAAGTGGACCCCAAAGAAGATCGAAGCTATTGTGAAGTGGGAAGCACCAAAGAGCGTCTCGAAATTAGAAGTTTCCCGGGTCTAGCTGGATATTATCTGAGATTCGTAGAAGACTATTCTCGGATTGCCGTACCTCTCACCGCTTGACCAAGAAAGGAGAAAAGTTCGTATGGACGGATAAGGGTGAAAAGAGCTTTCAAACACTGAAGACTAGATTGATATCCGCTCCAATTTTAACCATTCCCTGTTCCAGACGGACATTTACCTTATACACTGATGCATCGGGATTGGGATTAGGATGTGTGCTTATGCAAGGAGAACAAGTAGTTGCATATGCATCGAGACAGTTGAAAGTACATGAGAAAAATTACCCCACTCATGATTTGGAGTTACCGGCAGTAGTACATGCTGTCAAGATATGGAGACACTACCTATACGGAGAAAAATTTCAGATTAAGTCGGACCATAAAAGCCTTACGTATCTATTTAATCAGAAGGAGTTAAATATGAGACAAAGAAGATGGCTGGAACTATTGAAAGGCTATGATTGTGATATCTAGTATCATCCGGGCAAAGCGAACGTAGTAGCAGACGCATTGAGCAGAAAAGCAATGATAAAATTTCAAGGAGAAACTAGCACAACTCCAGCAATGTGTACTATCGAGACGGTATTCAATCACGGTAACGAGCAGTATGTGATCGATACAACGGATGAATCAGCTAGCCAAGGGTTTATTCATCGGTTTTCAAATATGTTCGCGGCATTGAAGATTATACCGGATATAGTGGATGAAGTGAAGATAGCTATCAAAGCAGATTCTTATCTGAGAACGGTACAAGATGATATTGAGAAAGGTAGGACTAACTCTGAGTTCACCTTAGATAACGAGAAGGTACTGAAATATAAAGGGAGAATATGTGTAACCGAAACAAAAAATATGGACATTAGACACCGACTGATGAAGGAAGCCCATACCACCATTTATTCGATACATCCTGGAAGCACAAAAATGTATCATGATCTAAAGAAACTGTATTGGTGGAGGGGAATGAAGGCAGATGTAGCCAAGTTCATGTCTCAATGCCTAAATTGTCAGAAGGTAAAGGCGGAACGACAAAGACCCGCAGGACTGTTACAACCATTACCGGAACCAGCATGGAAATGGGACTGCATCACTATGGACTTCGTCACAGGACTACCACTGACTCCTCGAGTAGTTGACGCAGTTTGGGTGATTGTAGACCGTCTGACTAAAACAGCTCGCTTCATACCGATACGACCCCAATATACACTCGAAAGGTTAGCAAAGCTGTATGTGGATAATATTGTTCGGTTACATGGTGTTCCAGAAAGCATTGCATCCGATAGAGATCCATGATTTACTTTCAAATTTTGGAAAGGACTGCAAAAGGCTATGGGTACAACATTGAAGTTCGATCTTGCATTCCACCCACGAGACAGACGGACGGTCGGAGCGTACAATTCAGATTTTAGAAGATATGCTACGAGCATGTGTGATTGATTTCAAGGGATCATGGGACGAAAAGTTACCATTGATCGAGTTCGCTTACAATAACGGCTATCAGGCTACTATACAGATGTCACCTTATGAATCACTGTATGGTAGGAAGTGCCGAACTCCCTTGTTTTGGGATGAAGTTGGAGAACGTAGTATTGTTGGACCAGAATTTGTTGAAGAGACTTGTCGAGTGGTCGACATCATCAAGGAAAGAGTAAGAGTAGCTCAGAACCGTCAGAAGCAATACTCAGATACTCGACGAAGAGATCTAGAGTTCGCCGTAGGCGAAAAAGTGCATAACGTATTTCACATATCCTTATTGAAGAAGTATGTCAAAGACCCAACACATGTGTTGACTGTAGATTTGCCGAAACTAACTGATGAGTTGACATTTGAAGTGATACCAACGGAAATCACGAGTCGAAAGGTTCAACGTCTACGCAACAGAGATATCTACTATGTTAAGGTCACATGGAAAAGTAGAGACATGGAAGAGGTTACATGGGAAGAAGAAAATACTATGAGAAAGCAATACCTCGACTTGTTTGATTTAGAAGGTACGCATAATTTCGAGGACAAAATTTTTATAAGTTGGGGGAGTTGTAAGATCCGTGTCAATTTAACCCGGTCTTACCATCTTGAACCAGTTTACCCATCATGGTCGAGTCAAATGGACCAAGGGCATGAAGGAGATCGAGATCCCAGTGACGAAATCGACCCAAAAACACTTAATTCTAGGAAGGGTCGCACACCCAGTGTAGCGGGTCGGACCTCCCAAAACAGAAAGTCAGACCCTCGCTTTTGAAGGGAGGGTCCGACGGCTAAGACCCTAGGGTCGACGGGATCATCGACCCTCCCATCGACCCTCGGTTTCTGACGAAAACTGAAATTAGGAAATTTTCTAATTTTCGGTTGGGATTCTTTCCAAATCTCAATGAGATTATTATAGGACATTCCTAGTCTATTTAAAGGACGTTCCTAAGCCACTTTCACTTCTTTCACAACCCTAATTGAATTAAGAGAAAGAGAGAAGAAGGAAAAGAGGAAGAAAGGAGGCTAGGAAGAAGGCTTAGCAAAAAGGAGAAGAAATTACAGACAAAAGTAATCTTCTCAGGTATGGATACTAATTCCATGAGTTTCTACAGACCTTAGGTTAGATATGGTTGAGTGTAGGATTTCAGAGAAACCCAAACCATCCATCCATGGTTAGGCTTTCATGGAAAACCATAGGAGGATGCACGAAAGCTATCTAGATGGATTATACATGGTTTTAGACCATGGATTGACTGTTGAATGAATGTAGGAAGCAAGCCATAGAACCCCAAATACGAAGAATGGATTAAAAGTGAAAATTGGACCAGAGTGCACGAAGGGTCGCACCGAGGGTCGATAGACCATCCGACCCTAGGTGTTTCGACCATCGACCCTCGGCTTCGGAAGTTCGGAATGGAGGGAGGGTCGATAGACCCATCGACCCTAGCATCGACCCTAGCATCGACCCTCAGTTGACAAAATGGTTTTTAAATTCTGAATTAATTCTAATTAAATTCTATCGACTTTGTTAGGTTTGCTAGCAATATAATAACATTATAAAGGTGATTTTAAAGCTTGAAAAAGTATCTATTAGCAAGCTAAGGTGAGGAACCTTAATCCCAAACTAATTTGGTTAATAATAAACTGTTTTCTATTTCTTGAGTCCTATGCCATGTTTGATTCTATGCGAATATGTTTGTAATGTGCATACAGAATGCCATCCAATATTTCTATTACTTGTTCATGCATATTTACTTTATTGTTTATAACATGATGATGATGATGATGATAGGAATATGCATGTGCTTGTATGTGTGTGGTTGATGTGCTTGATGCGAGCGAGTATCAGGGGAGGTGTGATGAGAATGTCAATAAACGTTAACCTTTGGCGGGTCTCAACACTTTAGCTCTATCTCTAACTCAAGTCTTGTGCATTGGCATCGTCGGATCGCCATTACCTTAGCGGAACTATTATGTCGTAGAGTATCGGGGGAGGTGGTTTCGGTCCTTGTAGTCTCCGACTCTACCGGGGGCCTTAGCTCTATCTCTATGGATATTCCGAGGGATGCTTGGGGTGAAGCCTTGGATACTGCTTTTGGCATTAGGATTGGTTAGCAACTGAGCCCAGTTTGCAAGCCCTCGCTAACGGGGGGCTTACGTGTTGGTATAGCATTATATAGCAATAAACGTTAACCTTTGTTGTATAATGTTATGGTAGGGTGGATGGGGACGACGATAAACGTTAACCTTCGGGCGGGCTTCCACACCCTGTGTATAGAAGCGGTATCAATAAACGTTAACCTTTGATCACCCAACCTTTCTATTGCACATTGCAAACTATAAACCAAGACCAAAGATATGAATTGATTTTTTGCATGCATATGTAATGTTGCATTGTTTTGGCTACTCACTGAGCCGTGTTGTGTGCTCACCCCTCAACGTCGAATATTTTTAGTTGATGATGCAGGATATACTGTTGAAGATTATATGAACCTGTCGACGTATGGAACCCAGCAGCTATGGAAGTTGGAGCCGAAGACGATACACACGACTCCTCTTGCAGTGCAACTCGTGTGTATTCGATTAGATATTTTTGTAGGTTTCTTTATTGGATTTATAAGAGATGTATTTGGTATTTAAATAATTATGTCTTAGTTAAACACAGAATAATTTGATATTATTTATGGGTATCATTCTAGTTCTCAGTTCATATTGTTTATAAATTTTTCGCTATTGTGTATTACTCTGATTATGATTGTGGATGCGTGTAAAGTTTGGATAACGCGGGGATAGCCTATCAGAGATCCTGGTTGAACCGTTGGTTATTTGGCGGTTCATCACACCATTCTGAACAATGCGGAATTGGGATGTGACATCATGTGTAATAAACATAAAATTCAGGGGTGGTATGAGTAATCTACCCTTCTTTATTTTATCTTTATTAGTTTTACCATTCATCCATCTTAATGTTTTCATTTCAATTACACTATGTTTGTCTAAATGTTTTTTTTCTTACCACCCAATATTCAACCCCATACGTCATTGCTGGTCGTATAACTGTTTTATGAACATTTTCTTCTAGTTTTAAAGAGATAAGTCGATCACACAACACTTCGGATACACCCCCTTCCACATCGTCCACCATACTCCAATTCTTTGTACAATATCATCTCTATTTCATCTTGTTTATTTGTAATTAAACCTAGGTATTTGAATTTGTTAC
The DNA here is from genome assembly GCA_028583415.1 of Protea cynaroides. NCBI lineage: Eukaryota > Viridiplantae > Streptophyta > Magnoliopsida > Proteales > Proteaceae > Protea > Protea cynaroides. Next base: position 20,462,125 of record CM053275.1, read on the forward strand.
TTTATGATAAGTCATAATCATCAACTTTCACCACCTTACTCTAAATCCTATTATTACTAAAATTACACAACATATAATCTATTTTTGTTCTATTTATCTTAAACCCTTTTTATTACCCAAAAAAAAAAAAAAAATCATAAACCCTTTTAATTCTAGGTTAGATTATTATAAATTCAATTTTACATTTATCTTAGATTTTTGTATCATCCAATAAAAAAAGCGTCATCAGCAAAAAACCTATGCCAATGGATTTGATCTTGAATATTCCTAGTGATCAGCTCATCAATGATTAATGCAAACAAATCTGGACTTAAACTCTCTTAGGTATAGTTTATATTTATGTTTATGAGTTATTTATGACAAATCATTTATAAAAATAATTTATGAGTTATAAATAATAACCATTTGGCACCATTAGACATTAAGAATTTATAGGTTATCACAATAATGATAAACACCTTCTAACGTATTTGTAGATTTTAGATTATATTAATTTATTTTAAATATAAATAAGTACCATAGATCATACCAAACAACTACATATGTCATAATATATTATATAATTAATTTTATAATACATACCAAAGAGAGCCATGGAGCTAACTAATCTTTGATATATGTAATTCAACTGTAATTGAGAATTTACTATCCTACCCCCACAATTTTTACATTAGACACTACATAATTATAATGCCTTTAACTATGTTCACGTATTTATTCAAAATAATTTTCCTCTCTAAAATTTTCTAAATTAACTCTCTTGAAACTATATCCGAAGTTTTTTTTTAAATTAATAAAGATAATATGAAGGATCTTTCTTATATTCTCTAAATCGACCCGTTAGTACTTTTTAATGCTTCTTTACTTCAGCTACTCTAATTTTTCGTATATATTTAATATATTCATAGTTTCTTAATGATTATTATAATCTTCTAAAACATTAAACCAAAGCTTTGGGGATTTTGGTAAAGTAAATTTGCCACCTATATATTCCATAGGGGTGAACCCATGCATAAAACATTTTTCTTAAATTTATGTTGGCTCGTTGCAAGGGAAATTAAAGGCAAAAATAAAGTGAAATTTTTTGAACTTACAATGGAAATTTTTATAGTTATAAAACAACATGAGTGTATAAACTACTAAATTTCTTACTATATTTAGTAATAATACTTATTTGATGTAATTTTTATTTTACTTGTCAAATGCAAGGGATTTGGATGCAAAGTATAAGTTAATAAATCATAATTAAATCATAACTAAATATAGAATGATTTAGAATTAGTGGTAGAGTCACGTTACAGGAGCCCTTTCTATCCTGTGTGTACAATATAGATGTGTGTACGAGACATGGTTTATAAAAAAAACCAGCATGAATATAAATTGCACAGCAAATGAAAGGAAAATATTATAGTAATTAAGGTTGATGTAAAAAATAAAAAAAAATTATAACTTTGTTTTCTCTTCAAATATAATATTCTTTTTTTTTTATCATGTCATTTTGCATGTCTATTAAAGAAATATGTAATGACAATAACAATTTTAATAATAATGTAATAATAAATCACTTTTAAATTGAATTTGAAAACCTTTCTTTATTTTTATCTAAAATAAATTTTGATAATAAATTAAGGGCAAAAAAAAAATAAAAATGTTACAACTTCTTAATTCACATCTTAGGTGACAATAAATTACACCTTAATTTAAAATCGGAACCTCTTGTCGTACATGTAAGATACAAGATCCTAAAATAATTAGGGTGGTGAGAAGGGACAAGATCATCCGGTTCCCACTTCCGAGTGAATCTTTCAATAATGCCTTCTGAAATACATTATTTAGTTCAATTTGTATTTAGAGCTCAGAACAAAAATGTCTCATTCTTTAACTTATTTTAAATACATTATAAAATAGATTCTTCATTTTAAGAATATATTTATGAGAATAAATCTCCAGCTACATACCAAATCCAGTCTAAAATAATTGACATGGAAAAAAAAAAAATCTAATTTCCAGTTCTTATTCAAAATGAGTCCCACCTCCATTATAAATATGGATCCTACAAAAATGTGAAATCGTCCATGCATGTATGCTTGTGTTTATATACCATTTACTAAAAAGATCACCGCTAAAAGGGTAACTAGAAGGATTCCCAAAGGTCCCCATTATGAAAATTCATTTTAAATTATGTTCTGCATTACCTCATATTGCAGTCATATTAAATTTGCCTTCTTCCGTACAAGAGGCAGTCACAAGGATATATATATATATATATATATATATATATATATATATATATATATATATATATATATATATATATATATATATATATATATATATATATATATATATATATATATATATATATATATATATTCTTGATTATTCAATGCATTTATTTGTATTTTATATTAAAATAAATAATAAAAAATCCTATTTTATAGGACAATTTCTTTTTCTATCATTTTACATAAAAACAAATGGAGTCTTAGTGTAAAGAACAAATAAAAAAATCTTTTTTTTTATAAGAGAATGTAAGTGTGTTTTAGGGGAAGAGAGAGGGGAGGGGAGGGGTGGCATCAAATGGTCCCTAGTGTATCCAATGACAACTATGATTTTATATTTAAAAATTTAATATATGTTAAATCATATAGTTAAGTTGGTTGGAATGTGGGTCTGTTTGTAAGAATTATTATTTAAGATTCTAGTGGAAGAGCAAAAATTCACCTAAGTAGGATCATGAAATATATTGACAATTTTTCTAAATAAAAAAATGTAAAATATTTTGGTCAACTATCCATGAATAAAACTGGCAAATGGACACAACTATTTAAGAAATTATCGTAACAAGTTCATGTGTCAAATTTCAACCTCAAATTTGATTTTTTATCCTCAAATTACTCCCATACATGTCCATGTCGCTCTCATAATTAGATACCCATCTTAATATTCTTTTTTTTTTCCTATTTTCTTGATATTTTTTTCTTCAAATTGTCAATTTTGATTCAACTGAAACTTAACATGTCAATAAAAGAGTTTAGATTAACTTGTCCATAAAATCCCAATCCATTATTTTTGGGCATGGATTACCGTCCACCAAACACATCCTCTATATATATATATAGACGGCCATCAATAAGTGAGGATTGCCGTCCAACAAAACTGTCCCAAAGGGGTTTTTCTCCCTCTTTTTGAATTTTGTGATTTTGATGCTCATATATTATAATTAAAAAATTCAAAATATTTAGACCAGCTGATTATTAATAATAATAAAAAAAAAAGGTTCCACTTATATATTACATAGTTCTAATTTTCATTAAAAAATGGATCCCCACAAGATTAGGGTGTGATATATTATTTTCACCCTCTCACGATAATGAGTCATGGGTTTCATTACGGATTCTCTCTTTCCATAAATTTAGGCCCCTAAACAGTTTCCACTCTTAAATCTTGTTTTCTCACAATTTTCATATAAGACACACTCTCTATTCTTTTTACAATTTCTCTCTCCTCCTTTGAGCTTGTGGGTCCCATTAAAGATGAGAATTAGATACTATTTCGGCATTGTAAGAGATTCTCTCACACTAGAGTTATGGAACGCTCTCCCATCTCCCGCGTTTGGTTGCAGGGAGAAATCTTTTCCCGTTTTTCACTTTATGAGCGGCGGAGTTCACACTAATATTCTCTCTCCTCACACATCATGTGAATCTCTTTATTCAACGAAACCGTTTGGCATACCATTATTGGAAGTATTGACTTCAAGCTTACGACTCATAGATACAGTACCGGTCGGAACCAAAACCGATCCAAATCAGGTACAACTCCAATGCCGTGCAGACATGTGATTAATACAGATTAAAAAATAATTTAAAAAAGGGGAAGAATCAAGTATCGAATGGAGATTGACCACTTCCTGATCTGATTTCGATGTGGGCTCCTAAAACCATAATCACCACCATGAATTGAGGATCAGATGGTGTTCAAGCATTTATCCATCTCTATTACTTGGTTAAAGTGAGTAGACTTAGTGTCTGTTTGGTAACACTCTAACTCTAGCTCCCTGATAATTGAAAGCAGGAGACTATTTGATAAAAATGAATGTGGAATGGATTTTAGATCTGATAGTAGTGGTACGTGGTGGTGGTGGGTGGTAGGTGATGGTGGCAGCGGTGGTAGGTGGTGGGCAGTGGTGGAGTAGTGGTGGTGGTGGCGACAGTGGTGGTGGTGGCGGTGGCGGTGGCAGTGGCGGTGGTGGCGGTGGTGGCGGTGGTGATTGTGGTGGTGGCAGCGACGGTGGCTACGGCAGTGGTGGTGGCGGCGGTGGTGGTAGTGGCGGTGGTGGTGGTGGGTGGTGGATGGTGGGGCTGGTGGCAGTAGTGGGCTATGACTTCCAATTTTTTGACTTTCTTTTTTAACTCTGAGAGTCATTTTTTGAATCGATTAACTCTATAAAAACTAAAATCAATATGATATTACCAAACATTTTGTGACTCCCAAATAGCTCCTTAAGTTCTTATACACTGTACATTAGGGTTACATCAGAGAAAAACAGTTTGCTTTGGTTTGGTGAACCATGGATGGCTGCAATTTATTTAATTGGAAAGTATGGGAACATTTTCAACGCAGTCTCCCTTATCAAATCCAAAAGCTACAAGCTGGTTCAGACGCCAGCAAGAACCGACTAGGCAACCACTACTTCCTTTTTTTTTTTTTTTTTTTTTTTGGTAAGAACCAACTACCTCCTATTACCATCACTACCACCGCCACATTCATTTTTGTCTTATCCTTTGTTTCATCCATCTTTTTTTTGTCTTCCATCCACCACATATCCATTTTGGGAGGAGAATCTAAACCATAGCTGGGTATATTAGAATCTTATAAACATGTAGAATGAGAAAAATCTAGATTTTAAGGAGGAGAAGGAAGCCGACTAAGGAACCACTACCTCTCTTTTTTTCTTTTTTTTTGTGTGTGTGTGTGTGTGTATAAGAACTAAGAACCACTACCGCTTATTACCATCACTGCCACCACCCACATTCATTTTTGTCTTATCCTTTGCTTCATCCTTTGTTTTTTTATCTTCCACCAACCACATATCCATTTTGGGAGGAGGATCTAAACCATAACTGGGTATATTAATTTTATAAACATGTAGAATGAGAGAGAACTAGATTTTGAGGAGGAGAAAGAAAAATATACATGGACAATGTATACTTATTTTTCTATTTTGCACTTGATGTTTGGGTCATATGGAAAGATGATTGGATCATAAACATATTGGGCCAACCATTCGTTCACAAGAAAAGATCCATCAAATTTAACATGTGACTAATTTAAAGGAGCTCTTGAAAATCAAAGCACCATTAACCCAAATTGGGAACTTTGAGATTCTTTTCCATACCTTCTTATATATTAACACTCTCTTTCCTCTTTGATCTTGTTTCCTACTGGTAATATTTATTTTTGCATAATGATTGGTGTAGTTTTGGAGATTGCCAAACTGGCAGTTTATATATGTGAACTCTATACACAGTACTTAAAAGATGGAACGTGTTATCGTCCGGTTTTGGTCAATCCTCCGATTGAGACACTTGTCAGAAAAGAAGAAAGACAATCGAGTGGGCGGGTTTGATAACCTGGGGGTCACTCCATGCCTAAATTAGCTCAAGGGTCATAAGCAGATGAACTCAGAAAGAAGGTATCAGAGTTCAAGGTAAGAGAATGGCTATTTGGTAACAATATGAGCATGTGAACTTAATAACATAAAAGTTTCTTCTGTTTACCTTCTTGGTGAAGATATTTATAAAGCGTGGAGTGACTAGAGGACATCCCCTTATAGTTGCAGCGATCCAGAGACTCCATCCGAGATCTTAGGGTACTCCTAGTTGTGGGTAGCGAATCTTCATGCACACTTTCTCCTTAAAGATAGGAGTATTGGTGATGTAGGTCTAATCCGCTGTCTTTTGATGGAGATCCAGCAGTTGGACTATCTGTAACTATCATAAGGTATCCTGGCGATGTGATAAAGCACATCTCATATTCTTTGGACAATACGACATGTGGTTAAAACTGCTACATAGTGGATGACCCATATGTTACACTCTTGGGCCGATGATCCATACGTGGGGTGCTGGTAGCAGGCACGGAATCGCATATGATCCCAAACCCTTAAAATATTGATACGTGTTTATACACCTTGCTGATCTACTCGATGCCACGTGTAGGTCTCTGATTAGCTTCATTTTAAATAGCCCTAATAGTTGCCCCTTGCTTTTCCAATCTCGACGAAGTATAGGGAGAAATATTGTTTCTTATGATCTTGTTTTAGCCGATGCGATGACCTCGTGTGCAGATTCATGACTTTGTGAGCTGGCTTGAGCAGAGGTACCTAAGCAACTAGGAGGAAGCCGTACAAGACGAACAGGAGCATATTCATGCTTGTTCCTTTTGTTGAGATTGCGTCGTTTGAGATGACCTAAAAAATAATATTTTTGAGTTCGTCTTTGAAAAAGGCATGATGGGCTGATTTAAATCAGCAATAAAAGCGATTTCACTCGAAATCTTAATTTTTGGCGGTATATGTTCATGGCATTTAATGCTGATGTCTCTTCGCAGAGGAATAGCTTCTATGTGGAGCATTTTACCGCTCGAAATGGAGACGTCTGAGGTTGTCATTATGATGCTTTTTGATGATACGATATGTTGCCAAATCAGTGACTGCAACATATGTTGTGCGCCAGTCTCTCGAAGAGGCAATTTGGATTTTTAGATTTCACGATCATTTTTCTAGTTGTAGCAGCTATTGGGGTGGTGCCACGTGTTCTGCAGAGTCTCAAGTAGGCTGCCACGTTGGCGATTAGCTTGGGAACTGAAGGATCGAACCTCTTAGGAAGGTTTCTGAGCCCTATAAATAGGACTGATGCCTTCTTTTTATACTTTGCTTTCTTACTTCTTATTGAAACTCTCCTAAAATTTCTACCGCTGCTTCTGCTGCTGATTCTCATCTTTTTAGTGCATCACTAAGTTCACCATCTTCTTCTAATTCTTTAGAAAAAAATGGATGATGAGATATTCGGGTCTGGCAAGTTCTTAAACTGGTGGAGACCCAAAGATTCTGGGGTTTCTCCAACCCCTTGGGAACGAAACTGTGACTAGGGTGGGGGTCATCGGTGTTCTTCAGAGAAGTATCAGAGGCGCGAGAGGTCTCCTGAGCGCCATAGGCATTGTCACTCTTCAAGGCTTCGATCTTTCTGTGACTCAGAGGTCCTCATGTCAAGTTCTCCTTCTATTCTTCCAAACCCTAGGTCAGTCAATATGGCCTCGACCTCAGGGTCAAGAGGTGCTAAACTGGTGAACTCATAGATTCCCATCTGCAATGAATCCACAGAGCTTGGCTTGAACTGGGTAGCTTACAACATTCAGGTAGGTTATCCTAGGCTGTCGTCGATGCCATTAGGCAGAGGTACAATGTTCCTGACAATATTGAGTTGAGGGCACTGCTGCCCCATGAATGCTCTTGTACTTTTTTGTTTTAAAAAATGTCCCTACATAAAGATATGTTCATATTGGGGTTCAGATTCCCCATCCCTCCAGTTGTTGTGGAGATTTTGAAGTTTTACTTCTTTGGCTGCAACCTAGATTACTTCGAACGGGTGGAGTTGCATCATGGCTTTTTTCTTCTTTTTCTTTAGGCTAGGAGTTCGGCCCATTATGGCCCTTTTTTGTGACCTCTTTCTCCTCACCTCCACATGACGTGAGGTGAAGGTGGAAAGTGGGCACTACTATTGTCACACCCCAATTCTGGACTAACCAGGATGGTGTGATGAACTGTCAATAAACCAACGGTTCAATCAAGATCTCGTATAGGCTATGCCAACCATGTTAAACCAAAACACATTCCATATTAATCAGAGATAATAAAGTAAATACCGAAAGTCTTATTAATAATGAACTGAGGTCTAATCATGATAAATAATTAATATTCCAGTTATCTCCAAGTAACCAAAACATAATTTAATACATATTACAAGTATCCAAATACGAAAGTTAAACACTAAGTGCATCCATAGTTGAAACACTCGCTTAACGAATCATAATAGTCCTCTATAGCTTGCTCATCCATAGCCGCCACCTGTTCATATGTTGGCGTGTCAACATAATCTTCAACCGTAATACCTGCAACATCAGAAACTAAAAAGAATTACGTGCGCGAGGGTTAGCTCTCCAACTTGAGCTCAGTGAGAAAACAAAACAATGCAACAAACATATGCATGCATTCAATTCATGTCTTTGTTCTAGTTTTAAGTTTGCAATGTGCTATAGAAAGGATTGGAGGCCCCCTCACCTCTATACACGAGTGTGTGAATCCGTCCAATGGATCAAACATCATTGCCGTCTCACATGCACCCACCATGGAATAGAGATAGAGCTAAAGTGTCCAGATCAAACATCGCATAATACTTCCCTTGATGCCCTACATATACCAACATTTAAGCCCCTACTGGTGAGGGCTTGTAAGCTGGGCTCGCAACTAACCAATCCTAAATGTCATCCAGTGTATCCAAGGCCTCACCCTAGCATCCCTCAATACGTCCATAGAGATAGAGTTAAGGCCCCCCGGTAGAGTCAGAGACTACACGGTCAAAGACCACCTCCCTTGATGGCCTACAACGTAATAGTTTTGCTAAGATAATGGCGATACGACGATGTCAGTGAACAAGACTTGAGTAGAGATAGAGCTAGAGTTTGGTGACTAGGATGAACCACAATGTCACATCCTCCCCCTGATGCTCCACTCGCATCAAGCACACTAACCACACACATACAATCACATGTCTATCCCTAGCATCATCATCATCATCATCATATTGTAAATAGACAGAAATAAATCTACATGAGCAAAGTATAACAATAATATTGGATGACATGTGAGATGCACATTACAAGCAAGCAATCATAGAATCATTTATGGTATTGGACACAATGAAATAAAATAGCTTGTCAATATCCAATTAGTTTAGGTCTTGTTTCCTCACATTTGATTGATATTTGTTCATCTTCCAAGCTTTGGAAGTCACTTTGAATCTATTAGGAACCTAAACAATTAATATATTTAAGTTAGGGTTTAAGTTTATCAAATTACAGTAGTCAAAAACCTTGTTTAATCTCAAAATATGCTTGCTGTCATCATGTGGTAAGATGTGTGGTCGAACCTGTGGTCGCAATATATGAGACCACACACTGTGTGGTCGGACCCTATGGTCGCATTTTGTGCAACCACACCATGCGACCGCACCTTTCTTGGGAACTTCCTGAATAGATGTGGTCAACCCTCTGGTCACTCTTGGTCGACCACAGGCTGTGACCACATGATGTTTGGTCAATTTTCATCTTTAATCCGAATTCTTCTTGAGTCGATTCCTTGGCTCATCACTTTGGATCATCCTATGGTTATCATATGGTCATTATTTACAGTTTTTCATTAACCATTATCCCTAATCCATCCCTCATGGTTATCCTAGAGATTTACTCAAAGGATCACATTGATCATATTGGTTTGACATCCCCAATCCACAATATAAACCTTATTCAATAGAATCTATATCTACAGAGATAAGTTTCATACCTCACTTGTTGTAGGAAGCTAGAACCTTCTCTTGTAAAATCTTTCTCTCAGCCTTCTTCTTCAAATCTCCTTCTTCTCCTTCTCTTCCTCTCTCTCTTTTCCTCTTAGGTTTAGAGTTTCAATTTGGATTCTAAAAGAGAAAGAGAGACTAAAGAACGCCCCTTATATAGAGGAAAACCTCCATATAGAGTCCCACTTCAATTAGGAAAGAGCCCCCCTCAAATTAGGAAAGTTTTCTAAACATGGAGTCGGTTCAGCATCGTGTGGTCACACGTGGGGTCGCAGAATCCGTCGACCACACGTCAAAAATATGCGACCACACGTCGTGTGGTCTCATGCGTGGTCGACCACACCCCTCAAAACTGCTACCACATAACCAAAATTTTTTGATTTTTAGTTTTTGACTGGTTGCTTCTACACGATCTTAAATAGTCAATCACACCAACTAAATTTGACTCGTTGCTTACCTTATCTTGTTGTTTCTTCATACAATTGGTTCATTTGAACCAATTATGATGGGAAGACCGGTTACATCACAAGAATGTAAGGTTAGAATGGGTTCGTGGCGTGTGGGTCTTTCAACTATTTTAGTGTCAGTCCCGCTAGGGGGCCCATACAGTAAAAAAAATCACTGGGTAGCTATCTTCAAACCACCTTTGGAAGACAAGCATCTTTGCGACCTAGCAGGTCATATCTGGGATTACCTTGGCTACCTCTGGACTGTACATGGGACTGCCCTCAAGTGACCACACTGGATGAGAGGCCAGCTTTAGGCCCAACCGAGAAGAAATCTCTGGACGCTTCGGTTTCAGGAGCAACTTTCGAGTACTTGAGCCTTCAAGAAGGCAATTTCATGATCCTTTGTCTTTGTTAGTCTGTAGTTTTGCTTTTGACATTCTGACTATATTTCTGTGTCACAGTGACATTTTCCTATGAGCAATTGGACGAGCTTCTTCATGATGAAGAGGAGGAACTCTTTCGCGAAGAGGCCGAGGTGTTAGCTGACAAGGTGAGCGTCGAAGGGTCGTTCAAGGGGCAAAGAAATATCGGCTCCCTAAGACTTCCCAACTGTCCCAGAGTATGCGTTTGAAGGCTCACAAGAAGAAGGCTGAGCCCGAAGCTAGGGGTTCGGCAAGTGGCTCCAAGAGGAGGGTCCTTGGAGTCGATGATCAGGAGGAAATAGGTAATGACAACTTTTCTTTTATGTCCTTTCTTTTTGTTGAGATATACTTGTAGCTTTATTGATTGTCTGTTCATTTTCACAATGCATGATGTGATGAGCTCTATTCCTATCCTGGATAAGCAGATCCTTGGCCCAATGGTTGGGGAGACATTTGAGGCTGCTGGGGAAATTCCCTGTGAGGGGAAACTTGTCACTTTTGATGGGCCTGAAGTCATTTTGATTGAAGATGCTCCTCAATAGGCAAAAAGCATCCCTACCGCTACTGCTACCGATGACCCTAATAGTACTGGGGTGGAGGCCACTAGAAGACCTACAAGGGTCCATAAGTTTATGGCCCCCCGGACGGGGAAGGGGGTTGACATATTTCGCCTAGACTCAACCATCATGGTCAATGACACCGCGGAGGCTGAAGGAGTCGCCCAGGAGGTTGTCCCTTCTTTACCTCTCCCTCAAAATGCATACTGTATGGGTGTGCTCTCAGAGTTTAAGAGAGAATACTAACTCAGTGGTGTTCTAGTAAAATTTTCTACTCCATAATTTTGTTGCGGCTTCTATGACTGAATCTCTTTTTATAAGCATGGATCCAAATTTTGTAGGCACTTAACTCGAGAAGAAGCCACTGGTTGAAGTACTCCAGTTTGAGGAGTGCTCACGTTTAGTATGCTGGGAAGGAGTAGGACCATTCTAAGTTGGTGGAGGAGTGGGCAAAAAATCATTGCCCTGCTGGAGGAAGTAATGCAAATGAAAGCAAAAGCCAAACGACTGAAGGCCGTTGCTGATAGTGAGAGGGAGCTCGGTATGGAATACCGATCTCAGGCTGCTTCGAAGGATGCAAAGTTGGTACAACTTCGAGCTGCTTTGGGTGCTGCCGAGACTGCTAAACAGAAGGCTGAAGTAAAAGTCCACAAGGTTGAGGCCATGATTGCACAAGCAGAGGCTGAGGTTGAGGTCGGCCAATGAGTTGCGTTCTATCTAGGGAGCATTGGCTGAGGCTAGGATGTTGCCCGGGGTTGCTGCTGTGGATAGCTTAAATGAAAGCAGAGTCGACATCAAATGAGCTCTTTGGACGTCTATTGATGTCATGATTGACGTAGCTCTGATTATCCGAGACTTCGTAAAGGAGAGCGCTTCATGCTTCAATTTCTCAAAATGTAAAATCATGAAAGTATGGTCCAGAAGGCTACAAAGATCAAGAAGTAGAAGGACAAAGAGGCCTAGGAGAAAGTTGAACGCTAGGCTCGTGCTATTAGAGCAGTGACAACGGTTGCACATGCCCTCATGACAGTCAAAAGGGGACCTCGTCCTACTCTCTCCTTGCAGGATCAACTAAACTCCTCCTCTACCACCAAAACCAAGCAAGTGATGATGATGTTGAGCTCTTTTTTTTTTTTTGTTTCTTTTTTTATGTAAGTACAGATCTATTCTTCTCTATTTTTTTGAATGAAAATAAACTTTTCCAACTTTCTGTTGTATTGATTTCTTCTCGTGCCTATAGGTTGCCCCATCTGAGCTTGGCTAAGATGTAATCTGGGTTGACATCAGATCTTTTGGCTTTATATGTAAAATTCGGGTTTGTAATGTTGCTTTTTGTACCTTGGCAAGCTACTCTTGCATTTGCTCTTCTTTTGCAACATAAATGTCATTGGCTTGTCAAACAACAATTTGTGAGTCACTGAAGACTATAAGCCATTGGATCATTAAGCTCTTAGCTAGCCTAATGCCTGCAAGAAGTGCTTCGTACTCCGTGACGTTATTCGTTGTCACGAACTTAAACCTTTGTACTCAAAAGTTTTCAAGGCTGGAAAGAACTATGCCTACCCCACTATGCTTCTTATTGGAGGCTCTATCCATGTATAATGCCCATATGAAAGTTTGTTCATCATTTGAGGTTGGCTTATATACTTATATGGCCGAACTCGGATCTTCAGGTTCTTTGTCTTCTTTTGGAAGGGAACTCTCGAGAATAAAGTTAGCTACGACTGCATTACAACTGCAACTATTGGTTTTGGCCAGTCTCTTGCTTCTATTGATTTGGTTCCCCTGGTAATTATTCCTCCATGGTCCACATCAGCTGATGAAGGGGGATACCAGAGTGAGGAACGGGGGGTCGCACCTAGGGTCGATGGAACATCCGACCCTAGCTTCGACCACCAGCATTCGGGAAGCCCAAGAAAGGGGTGGTCGCACCCAGGGTCGATGGAACATCCGACCCTGGCATCTACCCTACCCCTGGGGGTCACAGAAAATTGCTACCCGTCCTGCTACCCCCACTTAACAGCAAGCCTACAATTGTTGGAATGAATTCTAACTAAAATCTATCGACTTGTTAGGTTTCCTATTGATATAAAAGTGATTCTTAAAGCTTGAAAGATGATCTACAATCAAGCAAAGGTGAGGGAACAAGACCTAAACTAATTGGTTAATAATAAACTATTTTTTTTCTTCAGTCCAATGCCATGATTGATTCTATGCATGTATGCTTGTCATGTGCATTTAACATGTCATCCAATATTTCTATTATTACTGTTCATGCATATTTAAATTTATTATTTATAACATGATGATAATGATGATGATGATAGGAATAGGCATGTGAATGTATATGTGTGGTTAGTGTGCTTGATGCGAGCGAGTATCAGGGGGGTGTCATAGGTCGGGCCTCAGCACTCTAGCTCTATCTCTAACTCAAGTCTTGTCCACTGACATCGTCGTATCGCCATTACCTTAGCAGAACTATTATGTCGTAGTGTATGAGGGGAGGTGGTCTCGGACTGTGTAGTCTCTGACTCTGTCGGGGGGTCTCAGCCCTATCTCTATGGACGTATTGAGGGATGCTGGGGTGAGGCCTTGGATACACTGTTTGACATTAGGATTGGTTAGTTGCGAGTCCAGTTTGCAAGCCCTCGCCAGTAGGGGCTTACGTGTTGGTATGGGTAGAGTATCAGGGGAAGTGTCATAGGTCGGACCTCAGCACTTTGGCTCTATCTCTATTCCATGGTCGGGTGGATGGGGACGACAATAAATGTTAACCTTTGGGCGGGCCTTCACACCTTGTGCATAGAGGCGAGGCGGCCACCAAACCTTTCTATAGCGCATTGCAAACTTATATACCAGACCAAAGATATGAATGAATGCATGCATATGTTTGTTGCATTATTTTGTTTTCTCACTGAGCTCAAGTTGGAGAGCTGACCCTCGCACGTGCAATTCTTTTTAGTTTCTGATGTTGCAGGTATTACGATTGAAGATTATGTCGACACGCCAATATATGAACGGGTGGAGGCTATGAATGAGTAAGCTGTGGAGAATGAACATGGTTCGTTAAGAGAGCATTTCAACTGTGGATACGTTTAGTGTTTAGACTTCGTATTTGGATATTGTAATATGTATTAAATTATGTTTTGGTTACTTTGAGATAAATAAAATATTAATTATTTATCATGACTAGACCTCAGTTCATTATCTGTAAAACTTTCGTTATTTACTTTATTACCTCTGATTAATGTGGAATGTGTTTTGGTTTAACAACGTGGGCATAGCCTATTCGAGATCCTGGTTGAACCGTTGGTTTATTGACGGTTCATCACACCATTCCGAATGATGCGAAATTGGGGTGTGACACAGCCACTGGTTAAAGTACTCCAGTTTGAGGAGTGCTCATGTTTAGTGTGCTGGGAAGGATGAGGACCATTCTAAGTTGGTGGAGGAGTGGGCAAAAAATCATTGCCCTGCTGGAGGAAGTAATGTAAATGAAAGCAGAAGCCGAACGATTGAAGGCCGTTGTTGATAGTGAGAGGGAGCTCGGTATGGAATACCGATCTCAGGCTGCTTTGAAGGATGCCAGGTTGGTACAACTTCAAGCTGCTTTGGGTGCTGCCGAGACTGCTAGGCAGAAGGCTGAAGTAGAAGTCCACAAGGTTGAGGCCATGATTGCGCAAGCAGAGGCTGAGGCTAAAAGGTCTACCAATGAGTTGCATTCTATTTAGGGAGCATTGGCTGAGGTTAGAATGTTGCCCGGGGTTGCTGCTGTGGATAGCTTAAATGAAAGCAGAGACGACGTCAAATGGGCTCTTTGGACGTCTATTGAGGTCATGATTGACGTAGCTCTGACTATCCAAGACTTCGTAAAGGAGAGAGTTTTAGGCTTCAATTTCTCAGAATGCAGCATCATGAAAGTATGGTTCAGAAGGCTACAAAGATCAAGAAGTAGAAGGACAAAGAGGCCTAGGAGAAAGTTAAACGCTAGGCTCGTGCTATTGGAGCAATGACAACGGTTGCGCCTGCCCCTCATGACAGTCAAAAGGGGACCTCGTCCTCCTCTCTCCTTGCAGGATCAAATAAAACTCCTCCTCTACCACCGAAACCAAGCAAGTGATGATGATGTTGAGCTCTTTTTATTTTTTATTTTTTTTTATTTTTATGTAAGTACAGATCTTTTCTTATCTATTTTTTTGAATGAAAATAAACTTTTCCAACTTTCTGTTGCATTGATTTCTTCTTGTGCCTATAGGTTGCCCCATCTGAGCTTGGCTAAGATGTAATCTGGGTTGACCTCTGATCTTTTGGCTTTATATGTAAAATTCGGGTTTGTAATGTTGCTTTTTGTACCTTGGCAAGCTACTCCTGCATTTTCTCTTCTTTTGCAACATAAATGTCATTGGCCCGTCAAACAACAATTTGTGAGTCACTGAAGACTATAAGCCATTGGATCATTAAGCTCTTAGCTAGCCTAATGCTTGCAAGAAGTGCTTCGTACTCCGTGACGTTATTCGTTGTCACGAACTTAAACCTTTGTACTCAAAAGTCTTCAAGGTTGGTAAGAACTATGCCTACCCCACTATGCTTCTTATTGGAGGCTTTATCCACGTATAATGCCCATAGGAAAGTTTGTTCATCATTTGAAGTTGGCTTATATACTTATATGGCCAAGCTCGGATCTTCGGGTTCTTTGTCTTCTTCTGGAAGGGAACTCTCGAGAATAAAGTCATCTAGGACTACAATTCAACTGCAACTATTGGTTTTGGCCTGTCTCCTGCTTCCATCGATCTGGTTTTCCTGGCAATTATTCCTCCATGGTCCACGTCAACTGATGAAGGGGGATACCAGAGTTAGGAATCATGGTACTGAAGACCCTTGGATAATGAAAACCAAGACCCTTGGTATGCTTGGCCTATGATTAGGTTTTTTCCGGTGGTGTCGGTTGAGCTTCTTGTACTTTTGGGTTTGTTTTGGTCTGGTTGGGTCGTGGTTGGTGGTGTTGGGTCTTGGCTTATTTTCCATTTTTATGGTTGTGTTAGGCCTCTCTCGGTTGGTCTTGTTCTTAGGTCCGGTTTGGGATTTATCCCCCCCCCCCCCTGTTGGGTTTTCTGAGGCCCTATTGTTGGTCCTCTTTGTTGTCTGGCTCATTAAATTGGGGTTGCTTGCTGTGTTCTCCTTTTTCGGGTTAATAAATTATTTACTTACCCTAAAAAAAAAAAAGATAGGTGCCCCACCATGTATTCGTAGATCGGCGGTGTAACACCTTTGAGCCAGTGTTTGATCGGCTTTACAGTAGTCAGTCCCTTCTTCAGTGGGAAATGTTATCACCAAGTAGTAGGTCGACAGGCAGGCCCTGAGCTAATTGAGGCATGGCCGGCCTAGGATGGCATTGTGGTAGGATGAGATTGTCTACCACGAAGTAGGTCATCATGTAACTAACCCTGTGGGGATCTTTTCCGACTTTGGTCTCTAAGCGGCATTTGTCCTTTCACCGTAACTAGGAAGCCAAAGGAGCTGATGAGTAAGTAGCAGATGGGTCTTAGTTGCTTGTTGTCTAAGCCCATTTGTCTGAAGGCGTGGTAGTATAAGACTTCCGAGGCATTGTTGGTGTCCACCAGAATCTTGCCCATGTTGTAATGATCTTTAATCGCCATTTTGATGACAATCGCATCCTTGTGGGGAACGACGATATCTATCAGATCTTTGTCGCTGAAAGAGATGAAGTCCCCAATTCGGGTCTTCTTTTCTTTATCTTTCATGATTTCAATGTTGTTCACTGTGCTGGACCTTAGGCCATTGTTTGTCGGTGGTGCATCGAGGATGGCATTAACATGCTTCTGGTAGTGCCCAGGCCAAACTGTAATAGTGTCGTGGCTGTTTGGGCAGACTGGATTGTGGTCGGCTAGGACAAAGTCCTTATGGCCTTGGTTTGCTCTTGTGATGGATGAGCCAAACTAATGGTCAGTTTAGATTTCGACTCCTGCTAGTCATCAGCATTTTGACGTAAAAGTCCTAGTAGTCGGCCATTTGGGCTAAGTTCAGACTCACAAACTCTTGGATGAGTTAGCGGACTGAATTATTTTCTTCCAAGGCAAGTGGCCGAAGCAGGAAAGGTTGCTTTTGTTGTTTCACCTTCTGTCTTCTGGTTTGGCCGGGAGTAGTTTTCTCCTACATCGAGGGAGTATCCCAATGGACGAGTAGGATCATGTTGAGATTGTCCTGAGGGGGAGATCGTTTTCAAGCCAGGGGATTTTGAGTGTGAGGGTCTCCCTCATTTTTGGTTCTACTGCCTTCACCTACTTCAGTTCTGCAAGTGTTTGGGGCCAGTCAGTCGGTCCTCATCATATTTGGGAATTGTCCACGAACTCTTCCCAAGCTGTTATTGATATTGTCATTGATGAATGCTTTAAGATATCGGCAGTCATCAGTGTAATGGCCATGCTCGTTGTGGTGATGGCAAAATTGTCTCGGGTTCCGCTAGTACGGTTGACTGTGCATCAAAGGTGTAAGGGGATCATTTCTCTTTATATGCCTGATTTCCGACACAAGCTTATTCAGTGAATGATAAGCCTTCGGGTCTGGATAAGTGGGTGGCCCAGGGTAACATGTCTTCCCTGTAGTCTCCTTCTCGGACTTTGGATTTTTGTCTTTCTCTCCAGCCTTTGTGGACTTGTATGGCTGATCAGATCTCTTCTTGGCGCATGCCCTTGCACCCTTTTCTCTCTTTGTTGCCACATCGACTGTGTCATTGGCTGTAGCATGCCTCTCATACTTATGAAGCAGGTCGGTGAGATTACAAGGAGGTTTCTTCATAATCGAATAGATCAACTTTTTGTCCCTAATTGAGGACTTTAATGCTTCAACTGCAACATTGAACTGGAGGTCTTTTATTCCAGAGCAAGTCTGTTGAAGCGGGCAATGAAGGCCTCGAGAGTCTAAGCATCCTCCTGGGCTAGTGCCATTAGGTCTAAGACAGTCTTTCTGGTCCCACGACTACATTGGAAATGTATTAGGAAGCTTAGGCTGAGCTCCTTAAATGAGAAGATAGAACATAAGTGGAGGTTATTAAATTACGTTCGTCCAGCGTTTCTGAGTGTTGATGGGAACGAGCGGCATTATATGGTGTCGTCATATCCGCGGAGGAGCATCCCCATTCTGAAATTGTTGAGATGCTTCTCCGGGTCAGTCCCATCATATGGGTGATCTATGGGAGGACATACTCCTTCGAAAGAAGGGAACACATGATATCTTCTGATGGCACTGTTTCAGCAGTGAATGTCAGGGGGCGTATACACTTGGACCTTGCTTGACCTATTGGAGGCGTCAAGTCAAGTCACTGAGCTACTATTGCAATTCGTCTGTAGGAGGTTGTTGTACTGGGGGTGCCGGTGTTATAACCACATTTGACATGGCTTGTTATTGCCGAGTTGCATGGACTCGTGCTTGTGCGTCATTCAGAGGTGCTTCATTTTCTCCTGGTTAGCCTAGTCGATTAAGACTAGAAACTCGAGGAGAGCGTTGCAAATGACTGTGGCTTGAATCTGCTACACTTACCGCTGGTCTGGCAGCTAGAGGGGTTGTTGCAATAGCAGGTGGTGCATGCGGGACATGTTTCCCCGAGACACGTCACCCGCTAGAGTGATGGTTGTGACTGGGCTGCCTTTGCGCTCTAGCCGTTTGAGATTGGTTGGGAGCCAGATTCCTCATGTTTCATAGTAGTTGTAGATTATTAGGGGCTTCACCCCCTGCTCTATTGACGCAGTCCTGGCAGGTCCAAGGTGCGGTGGTGCAAGAGTCTTTGGGTTCACTTGCTGAACAAGCCTGGCCAACGCTTCAATTTGCTAGGCCATTGCTTGCAGTTGAGCAGCAGTTGCGTATTCTTGGGCCTATATGGTTTGTGGGACCACCGACGGTACATCATTGCTGGCTGTTTGGTCAACCTTGTCACTAGAGGTATCTCCATTATGATGGTGATCGTTAGGGTCGCTACGAAGGCTGTAGCTGTGAACTTTCTTTGGTTGAACCATATTATCTAGAAATTGGAAAGTAATAGTAGGTAATTTTATGAATTGGCTACCAAGATGACGGCCCCACGGTGGGTGTCAATTTGTGATCGCTGAGTTTTGGTCAATCCTCTGATCGGGACACCTGTCACAAAAGAAGAAAGACAATCGAGTTGGGCCGGTTGGATAACCCGGGGGCCACTCCGATGCTTAAGTTAATTCAAGGGCAATAAGTAGATGAACTCAAAAAGAAGGTATCCAAGTTTAAGATATAGAAGGGCTATTTGGTGGCAATATGAGCATGTGAGCTTAGTAACATAAAAGTTCCATCCGTTTACTTTCGTGGTGAAGATATTTATAGAACATGGAGTGACCAGAGGATGTCCCCTTGCAATTGTAGGGATCTCGAGACTCCATCCGAGATCTTAGGGAACTCTCAGTTGTGGGTAGGGAGTCTTCATGCATACTTTCTCCTTAAAGATAGGAGTATTGGTGATGTAGGTCTAATCCGCTGCTGTCTGATGGAGATTCAGCGGTCAGATTATCTGTAACTGTCTTAATGTATCCTGGCAGTGTGATAGAGCACATCTCGCCTTCTTTGGAGAATACGACACAAGGCTAAAACTGCTATATAGTGGATGGCCCATAGGTTACACTCTTGGGCCGATGAACCATACGTGGGGTATTGGCAGCAAGCACGGAATCATGTATGATCCCAAACCCTCAAAATGTTGATACGTGTCTATACACCTTGCTAATCCACTCGATACCACATGGAAGTCTCTAATTGGCTTCATTCTGAATAGCCCTAATAGAAAGGTTTGAACCAACCTTATTTTTTAGTCAATTTTGTTAAAAATAAGAGAATTTAATGTTGTCTTCCAACATTAGTCATGTTGTTAATCATTCTATTAATCAATATGTGAACAACAAATACCTTTGAACGGTATAGTACATTTAAAACATGCATGATCAATGAGACTGAAATTTTGTGCATAAGTAGACCTCAAGATTCTCCACTTATCTCCAGTTTTAGTCCATACAAAGTGGGTCATGCAGCAAAACAAAGCAATAGAAATTGTAGGATGGCTAAGAAGTTGTATGGACTGTGAAGATAAATAGAAATACATGGGAGTGTTATTATGGGTCAAATGTGAATCTCAATTTTGACATATTATATTATTATTGATCCAAAATCATTTCCTAAATATCAAAAGTCGAAATTGCCATATTAACCTTCAACATAGTAAAGTAAATATGTTCACTAGGGTTTCTATCCATGGGAATGTCTTTTTTTTTATTTTGAAAATACATTTCTAACAATGTATTCCAAAAATACATACAAACACAGCTTTAAAATAATTGGAGGTGGGAAAAAGGGATGCAAGATCCGGATTTAAATTGTCTCTCTCTGTACTTCACAAAGGAGGGAGCCGCTCCCGTTGGATGGCCGACATGTAGCTCTCGGGAAAATTCTGAGCCCCACGTCCGAGCCGACATTCAGTCGACAAGCCGAACCAACAAGAGGTGTTGGTTCGGATGTGGGGCTCAGATTTTCTCAAGAGTCATGTATCGCCTATCAAACGGAGGCATCTCCCTCCTCCCTGAAGTAAAGGGAGGAGACAATTCGGATCCACAAGATCCAGTTTCCCACTTCAGAGTGGGTCCTACTTCCAATATCAATAGTGCATGCGTGTATTTGAAATCATCATAGTACATTGAGGCTGTAGCCATATTGAATTTTGTTTTCTTCCGTACAGGAAGCAATTTTCCTCGTACAGTAAATGGTGGAAATAATATTATATATCTAATTATAAATATTAATACAATCAGAGATTCAGACTATATAATTCAAATTACCTTTTATCTTATTTAATTCCCGATTACAACTTGGTGTAACCAAACAGAATAGAGAATCACCTTAATTATAAAAAGAGAACGTGAGATTTTCTGGGAGAAAAAAAGAAAAGAAAGGTATATCCAATGACTCAAAAAAAAAAAAAAAAAAAAAAAAAATATATATATATATATATATATATATATATATATATATATATATATATATATATTCAATGACCAACTAGGTTTTTATATTTAAAATTTAATATATGATGGACCACATAGTTAAGTTAGTTGGCAGATTTCATGTCAATAACCTCATCTATGAGATAAAAAAAATTGTGTAACAATCTTAGACATTATAAATACAATATGCACAATAAATATTTCATCTGGGCTTATTGTAACGAAAAAAAGATCTTCTACTGTGGTTCAACCCCCACTCTCCCCAGCCATCCATTGTACGGGTAGGGACACATTAGCATTCGTACCGAGCATCCCAACCTATGTGATGGACGACAGGAAAAATTTCAGTTCCTATTGCAATCCATGTTCAGCTTCCCCATATGCTACCAAAATTTAGAAAACTAAATGAGAATCATGACCACATTCTTTTATTTTCATTCATTCTTTTCATCACTTGAATATGAACATGTTTGTAAGATCATCGTGTGGGCCCATCAAGAAATGAAAATTTTAATTTCTATAATTCAAGATTCTAATGAAAGAGTAAAAAGGTATACCAACTAGATCATGAAATATCTTGGTAATTTTTTTTTAAAAAGGTAAATTTTTTTGGGCCAAAGATCCCTGGATAAAATTGGTGGATGGACATAGTTGTTCAAGCTGATGGAAAAACAATATTACATATAATTATACAATTGGATATATAGGAAATGATTGTAACAAGTCATGTAACATTCATAGTCTGTTGTACCCTCTTGATAGTCTTAGATTTTTATTTCTTTATTTTTTTCATGTGATCAATTTTGATTCGATTGAAACCTGACATGTGAACAAGAAATATTGGGGTCAACCTGCCCATGAAATTTCTTTCCCATCTCTTCTCACATCATGAGTCATGGGGGCTCACCATCGACTGTCTCTTCTCAAAAATGCGGGCCACCTAGTGAATGGTCCTCACTCTCGAGTTCTACCCTTTCGTTGGTTGGATTTCTCACTCTGACATTGTGGGAAACCCTTGCCTGAATAATTAAATTATTTATATTTGAAATGAAATCAGCCATGAAATTGTCCATTCTTAAAAATCTACACTGCCAAGTCAGCCATTGAGGAGATTGTAAAAAAGATCCCACTAGCTACTTACCATGATCTGGATAAAAATCGTCTATTGTCCGCCAGTTGCGCTAATCATGATCACAAGGCTAGCCTTCACCTGGCGCACATACCTGTACGAGTGACAACCATGCAATTACGGTTGATACTTCTCCAATGACAAGAGAAAATTTTGGATTCGCTTGATCTCCTCTGACCCAAAAAAAAGTACCGGAAGAACATTCGGCCACTTTACATAAAAAATAAAATAAAAAACCAGCCATTCACCATACATTTCTACTGTAATTAATTTCTCATTAAGAGTTCAGGTATGGGTCAGGCCTTTGGGCCATGGGGCCCATTCCTCACATAACCAAGCCTGAAACTGTTAGCTAAGTCCAAAGGTTCCACCAAATTCTTGACCCTATCCAATATTAGATTGGCCTGACCTTTCACCAATTTTATGGTTGGATCCCTCCAAATAAAAAGGGAAGAAGATCACCATGATGAAGCGACATGGGAATTCCTACCCATGATTTTTGGTAGAATGAGTATTTTAGAATTCACTGACACTCTCTCTCTTCATTGATAATGTGAATCCAATAAAACTATTTCTCGTATCATAAATGATGTAACGGGGAAAAACCATACCCAAACAAATAATATAATATGAACTAAAAGCTTAAGACACATATTCCATCACCACCATGAATTGCAAATCAGATGGTGTTGAAGCATTCATCCATCTTTATGACTTCAATTGGCCAAAGTGAATCGAATTTGAAGTTCTTAAGACTTTTGTAATGTCAATGTGACTGCTTCATAGTTGGGTTTGTTTGGTGGGCCAATATTCAGATATTTTCAACGTTGTAGAAAAATATATATTATTATTTTAAATCTTATCAAATCCACACGAAAAGTAGGTTCCAACAAGAACATCCTTGGGGCCGGGCAAGAACGGCCGGAGTAGGTAATCAATCATCTATGATTCACCTACCATTACTACCACCACCGCAACAGGGATGGTGACGTCATCTTTGTCATTGATGGATGATATGGATCCATCCATCATATTAGCATTTACTTTGTTTATATGTTAATTAATAAAAGAAATAAATAAAAGGAAAACTAAAAAAAATAATGATAAAACAATTATTGGGATTTTCTTACAATCGATCGGTGTCTATTCTCTAGTTTTAAAACTGTCCCTGGTTTTTGTGATGCTTTAGGTTGTTTTTGGTTTATATTATTATATAATATATTATGATATTATAATATATGTATTTGTTTATTTGGTATGATTTACAGTGTTTATTTATATTTAAAATAAAATAATATAATCTAAAATTTATACATAGATTAGGAAGAAATTATGCAGTATCAAATAAAAAGATCCAGTAATAATTATTTTTTCTTCATTTCGTAAATAATTTTTTTTCTTTTGACATCCAAACTGTCCTTACTGCATTTTAGGTTCACAACCACTGCCAATGCCACCATACCTCATTATACCTTTGTTAAGGGTGTCTAATGGGTCAGTTTCGATTGGTATAGACGTTATAAGGGCACATCGAAACATGTTAGATTAGAGGTTTGGACTGGGATGGACTGTATTATACACGTTAACTAATGGTTTGGTTTTGATTTTTAATTGGGTTGATTTCGAGAAGATTCGGTTTGAACATATTTACCAATTCTGTAGGGAACTAGTATGGCCCAATTAACATGTATATCGTTAACCTTATGCGGTATAACATATTAACATCTATATTATTGGGCTGATTTCAAACTGGTTCAGACCTCTGTTAGTTAAAACTTGTTTTAGCGTACCGTACAGTTGCATCGTAATCAACCGCTTAATACGCATATTACCATATTGACCTCAAAAATATTTTTAGAAACTCCATACTGCAAGTCTTGCCGTTTAAAATGTGTTTAATACACGTATCGTATCGTATCCATATTTTAACCTGCATCTTCAATAAGTAATGAGTCGATTAATCCCATATCATTTAATATTCTTATTGCTTTCTGCATGTAATCGATATGGGATTAAAGGCTGTCACTTCCTCATAATTGCTTCTAAACTCATTACTTTATTACTTGTTAGGATGAGCTGTGGGTCATAACAAATGTATATTATAGACTACAATAGGGTGTGCATTCTCTTTCTCTCTCTCTCTCTCCCTATGGATTCATGCTAGAGTCTTGAACAAAAATATAAAACATCAATTAATTACTTGATTGAAAATGATAATTCTCACCGTTTTATGGTTAGACACATCATAAATGTCATATGGTCACATTGATTTAGGTATAATTCTTTAATTTATGGGAATATATTGCTCTTTTTTTCACCGTACCATATTATATCTGATCCATTTAAAACCTGTACCATCCGTTTTAATTTTTTTTATCATTCTTGGAATGTCTGATTTTTTTTTTTTTTACCATACCATTCTTGTTCTGTTCCGTTTAAAACCCGTTTTATTTTTTTTGTCATTCCTGTTTTAACTAACTACTTTAGGCTCCTATCTGCTCAAGCCTTAATGGTCCGCCTTATTAAAGCACCTAACAGGTTAGTTAATCTAGACCAAATTAGGACCGATATTTCTCACAAGACTTGACCCGAAACATGTTTGTTTAGTAAGAATTCAATCCAATTCGATATTCGGTTAAACCAGATAGGTTTGGTGCGGACAATCTACACCGTTGTGCTGATAAACCTGCCTATGATGTATGTGTTGGCGATAATAACAACACCACAGTTGGCCAATGAAGCAACTGAAAAGACCAAAAATTCTCATTATTTGACCTGATCCGATCTCCTCTGCTTAAGAATTGATTTTGCTTGTGACAACTATTCTGTCCCACAAAAAAAGAACCGGAAAAAAACAGTCACCCGACACTTTCTGCTGTAATTAATTTCTCCTTTGAGGATTGGGACCCTCATCGATTGAACCTTTCACATGGGGCCATGCCTGAAAGCCACTGTTAACTAATTGTCCAAAGGCCCCACCAAATACTTTAACCTTATCAAATATTTGACAGTATAGAAATTCTCTTTCGCTTGAGATTTAATAGGAGAGATGATTGTCTGAATGAATGGTTGATACCTAAATTTCGGATGAATTTGAGTTTTCTATTCAAACCAACATCTGAACAGACAAGTTTAGCCGATAAGGTGTCAGCTCTGATGGAGGGCTAGGATTCATCCGAGAGCCAGGTGTCGGCCCATCCGGGCCACTATCTCTCCTGTCAAATCTCAGGCGAGAGAGGATGTGAATCCTATTTGACATTCCACCCCGACACTTTGTTATGGTTGGATTCCACCAAACAAAACCTAAAATGATCTTTACATCATGACAGCGGAGCCTATACTGACATTCTCTCCCTTCATATCTCTATCTCTATTGAATGAAATTATTTTTTGTACCGTGATTGATATGGCATAGAAAACCATGCCCAACAAATATGTGTTGGAAGTTTTATCATACATCGATTACCAAATAGTTTTCAATTCTTTATGTACATTTGGGAGTTTTTTTACCTATCAATTCGAACTATTAAGATGAAAACTTAAATGGCATCAAAGAGATTTTTCATCATATTCAATCTCCACGTGTCCACAATACATCCCCTATGTCTCTCACTATCTCACATGGGGCTAAAAAATTACCAAGGACACAGTGGTCATTTCACAATTCCATATGAGAAGGTGCATATCAATGCTACTACTGGGCAGCATTCTTTTGCCCTCTTAAGATATCATTATAATTGTAGCAATATAACTTGGGGAGCCTATAAATAAAAGGAGCAGGTTTTAATCGCGGAGACACCTATATAGATCAATAGATATGTATATACTTCTAACACATGGTATGTTGGATGAGATTCAAATTTTGTGGATAAATAGACCTCAAGATCGTCTACTTATACGTCTACTTATGCATCAAGTTTTAGTCCAGGAGAAGTTGGTCATGTGGTACACAAAGCGTTAGAAACCCTAGGATAGTAAAAACGGTGCCCGGACTACCAATAGGGTGTTTGAAGATAAATAGAAATACATGAGAGGGTTTATTGATTGAATCAAATTTTGACATATTATCGAGCCAAATTCATTACCAAAATATCCGAAGGTCAAAATTTCCATGGAATCTTCTACACATGATATAAAAATATAATTCAACAAACTCCTCAACTCAGCTTTATCCAAACTAAATAGTTGGCCGGGTGGTTTGGCTACATGGATTTTTTTTCCAATCAATCATATTCAAAGTCATGTGTAATTCCAATCCTGAACGATACATGTCATTCATCACCTCTTCTCCTAATGTTGTTTTAGGCATTCTATAGCTCTTTTGCCTCTTCAAATTAAATAGGCAGCCTCCGTTCAATGTGGCCATACCACCTTAAACGAGTCTCTCGCAACTTATCATGTATTGCGGCCACTAATAGATTTGCTCTAATTTGTTCGTTTTTTTATTTTAGGTTTGCTAGTTTTAGATTCATCCACCTCAATGTTTTCATTTCAGTTACACTATGTTTGTCTAAATGTTTTTTCTTACTACCCAACATTCATCTCTATACGTTATTGCTGGTCGTATAATTGTTTTATGAAAATTTTCTTCAAGTTTCAAAGAGATACTTCAATCACACAACACTTCGGATACATCATTCCACATCACCCACCCTACTCTAATTCTTTGTACAGTATCATCTTCTATTTCATCTTCTTTGTTTACAATTGAAGCTAGGAATTTGAATTTATCACTTTATGATAAGTTGTAATCATCAACTTTCATCACTTCACTCTCAATCCTATCATTACTAAAATTACACAGTATATAATCTATTTTTGTTCTACTTATCTTAAACCTTTTTTATTCTAGGATAGATAATTATAAATCCAATTTTACATTTATCTCAGTTTTTTTTTTTTTAAATCATCCACTAAGGAAAATATCATCAGCAAAAAACATATACCAAGAGATCCCATCTTGAATATTCCTAGTGATCAGCTCATTAATGATTAATGCAAACAAATATGGACTTTATATTTATATTTATGAGTTATTTATGACAAATCATTTATAAAAATAATTTATGAGTTATAAATAATAACCATTTGGTGCCACTAGACATTAAGAACTAATAATAGGTTATCACAATAATCATAAACACATTCTAACCTATTTTTAGATTTTAGATTATAATAATTTATTTTAAATATAAATAAGTACTATAAGTCATACCAAACAACTACATATGTCGGTATTATATAATTAATTCTATAATACATACCAAAGAGAACCTTAGAGTCAGATGATCTTTGATATATGTAATTCAAGTGTAATTGAGAATTTACTATCCTACCCCACAATTCTTATGTTAGACATTACATAATTATACATGTCTTTAACTATGTTCATGTATTTACTCTCTAAAACTTTCTAAATTGAGTCTCTTGAAACTATATCCTAAGTTTTTCCTAAATTAATAAAGATAATATGAAGATGTTTCTTATATTCTCTAAATTGACCCGTTAGTACTTTTTAAAGCTTCTTTACTTCAGCTACTCTAATTTTTCGAACATATTTAACATTCATACTTTCTTAATGATTATTATAATCTTCAAAACCATTAAACCAAAGCCTTGGGGTTTCCAGTAAATTAGATTTACCACCTATATATTTCATATGGGGTGAACCCATGCATAAAACCTTTTACTTAAATTCGTGTTGGGTCAATTTAGTTGTGAGGGAAATTAAAATGAAAAGTAAGTGAAAATTTTCCAACCTACAAGGGAAAATTTTTAATTATAATAAAACATGAGTGGATAAATTTCTTACCATATTTAGTAATAATACTTATTTAATGTAATTTTTATTTTACTTTTCAAATGTTAAGGATTTGGTGTAAAATAAAATATAAATTAATAATCTATAACTAAATATGGAATGATTTAAGGTTAGTTACATAGTCATGTGATATATATATATATATAGGAGCCTTTTCTACCCTATGTGTACAGTGTAGACGGGATATGATAGTTTATAAAAAAATAGCATGAATATAAATTGCATAGAAAATAAAGGGGAAAATATTATTGTTATTAAGGTTGATGAAAAAACAAAAATTTATAACCTTATTTTGTTTCCTTTAAGCATAATATACTCTCTTTTTTATACTATCATTTTACAAGTGTATTAAAAAATATGTAATGACAATCACAACTTTAATAATAATATAATGATAAATCATTTTAAAATTGAATCACTTTTAATTTTTTTTTTAACTTTATCTAAAATAATTTTTGATAATAAATTAAGGGCAAAAAAAAAAAGATGTTATAACTTCTTAATTCAATTTTATGGTATAATGAGAATAAATTACACCATAAATTAAAACTACAACCTTTTCGTCGTACATGTAAGATATGAGACCCTAAAATAATCAGTGTTGTGACTTGTGAGAAGGGATACAAGATCATCCAGTTCCCACTTCAGAGTGAAACTATAATAATGTGAAGACGTGTGTGCTTTCTGAAATGCACTTCATATTGTATTTAGAGCTCAGTTCAAAAATACCTTGCTCTTTAATTTATTATAATTATATTATAAAATAGATTTATCATTTGAAAAATGCATTTTTGAGATTACATCTCCAGCTGCATACCAAACCTAGTCTAAAATAATTGAAATAAGAAAAAGATCTAATATCCAGTTCTTCATAATACCTCCATTATAATTATAAATATGGATCCTACAAAAATGGGAAGTCGTGCATGCATGTATGCTTGTGTCTCTATACCATTAGGCTAAAAGAGGTCACCGCTAAAAGGGTAACTTGAAGGACTCGCAAAGGTCCCATTATGAAAATTCATTTTAAATTAAGTTTTGAAATTACCTCATATTGCAGCCATATTAAATTTGCCTTCTTCCGTACAGGAGGCAGTCTTTTTCTTGTGCCACAAGGAGTGGAAAATGGAAATTGCTATATATATATATATATATATATATATATATTTCAAATTGCATTTTATGTTATTTGATTTTAGTCAATGATTAAGACTTAGATCCTGTTTGTTTCAGTTGCAAAATTTTATATGGAAATAATATTTTACAAAAAAAAAATCTTGTTTATCCAATGCATATATCTGTATTTTACATTAAAATAAATAATATAAAATTCTATTTTATAAAACAAATATCTTTTCTATCATTTTACATAAAAATAAACGGAGTCTTAGTATAACGAAAATATATATATATATATATATATATATATATATATATATATATATATATATATATATATATATATATATATATATATATAAAAGAAGAACGCAAGTGTGTGTTTGGGGTGGGGGGGTTCCATCAAATGGTCCCTCGGATTTTATGTTTAAAAATTTAATATATGTAAAATCATATAGTTAAGTTTTTTTTTTTTTTTTTTTTGGTAACTGAATAACAAACAATCATATAGTTAAATTGGTTGGAATGTGGATATGTTTGTAAGAATTATTATTTAAGATTCTAGTGGAAGAGTAAAAATTCACCTAAGTAGGATTGTGAAATATCCTGGCAATTTTTTTAAAACAAAAATATAAAATATTTTGGCCTATCCAAGAATAAAATTGGTGAATATTACAACTTTGATAATTAGATATGTAGAAAATGATTGTAACAAGTCATTTGTCAAATTTCAACCTCAAAATTAATTATTTATCCTCTCATTACTCCCATACGTGTCCATGTAGCGCTCGTAGTGCACCATCTTGATAGGTTTTTTTTTTTTTTTTTTTAATATGATAGTCTTCACCTTTTTTTTTTTTTTCAAATGATCAATTTTGATTCGACTGAAACTTAATATGTGACCAGAAAATTTTAGATTATATTGTCCATAAAATCCCAATCCATTATTTTTGAGCGTGGATTGCCGTCCACCAAACCATGTAATATATATATATATGATAGCTGTAGACGGCCATCCACGAGTATGGAATCTGTGGATTGCCGTCCAACAAAACCGTCCCAAAGGGATTTTTCTCCCTCTTTTGAATTTTGTGATTTTGATGCTGATATATATTACAATTAAGAATTCAAAATTTTAGACCTGATTATTAATTAAAAAAATAAAAAAAAGGGTTCCACTTATATTTGGATCAGGATCTTTTGTAGTGATTGCCTATGACAGTAAGGATCCTGACCACTCAAAGTGCATCGGGACATGTGCCAATGTATTTTGAACAGCTAAGAACAACGGATTCAAATCGTCTCATCCCTGAGATTCGGGAGGTGTGGCAGCGACCCCACTGGATGGTCGCCATGTGGAGGTCGGCTCGAACGGAGGGGTCGGATTCATCCGACCTCCACATGGCGACCATCCAGTGGGGTCACCGCCACGCCTCCCGAATCTCAGGGATGAGACGATTTGGATCCAAGAACAACACTATCACTAAGCAATCACTATAGAGGATTTTTTTTGCCTTATACATTACATAGTTCTAATTTGTAGAAAAAGATCCCCATAAGAGGATTCACATCGTCTCCTCCCAGTTATTCTTGGAGGACGCGACAATCTCCCTCGGATGGCCTCCACGTGGCTCTCAGGTGAATCCGAGACTCACGTCCGAGCCAACACCCCCTGTCAACTTGGCTTGTCGACTGGGTGTCGACTTGAACGTGGGTCTCGGGTTCACCAAGAAATATGTGGCAACCATTCGAAGGAAGTTGCCACTGTCCTCCTAGAATGACTGAGAGAAGAAGAAATGAATCCCCCACAAGATAGGGGGGGTGGGGGTGGAATCCGTGGGGGTGGAATCCTTTCATGTCCTCTCACGTAATGAGTCATGAGTTCCATTACGGACTCTCTCCTTCCATAAATCTAGGCCCTTAGGGGGTGTTTGGTAACACTCCAGAAGTTGGATTCTGACTTCTGGAGCATAAATGGAGTAGAAGCCTGTTTAGTAATCCGGTTCAGACTTCTGGAGAATCCATGAGTGAACCGGCTCCAAATGAACTCTAGAATCCAATTTTTTGGAGCATCAAATAGATGCTTTTCGACTTCAAAGCAGAATTTTGGAGTAAAAATCACCCCACACCACTACTACCACCACCACAACCCACCAGCCACCAACCACCGCCACCACCCACTGCCGCCACCATCACCACCACCAACCACCGCCACCACCCACTACCGCCACCATCACCACCACCACCACACTGCCACCACTCACCGCCACCACTACCCACCACCACCACCATCCTCAATCACCACCCACCGCCACCTACCATCGCCACCACCACCAGCCACCGGTCACCAACCACCTACCACCACCACCAACTATCACCCCCCACCACTGCCACCACCACCACCCGTCACCATCACCACCAACCACCCATCACCACCACCACCGCTACCACCACCACCCCCCGTCGCCACAACCACCAACCACCCACCACCGCCACCACCATCCACCACCAACTACCGCCACCTACCATCGCCACCACCACCGGCCACCAACCACCGCCACCACCACCCATCACCTCCACCAACTATTACCCACCACCACCGCCACCACCCTCCACTACCACCACCCACCCACCGCCACCCTTCACCACCACCTCCCACCCACCACCACCGCCATGAACCATCACCATTCACCACTAGTGCCACCATCCATCACCCACCAACACCATTTTAGAGTTCATGACTAAATTAGGTTAACAAACATGTTTCTACTCTCATATACTCTTGAATCCTTTTGAAATTGGAGTAGAAATTTGAACTAAAAATACGAATCCCAGAGTTGAAGTTTTAACAAACAGCCCCTAAACAGTTCCCACTCCCGAATCTTGTTCTCATTGGTCCGATATCCAATTCTTGCATTGTGGGAATCCTAGCTTGAATAAAAAAATTATTTATAAAAAACATCTCTGTACTAATTATTATAAAGATTTTTTCCCACAATCTCTTACACATTTGACACTATTTTCTTTTTAATTTCTGTTTCCTCCTTTGGACTTGTGGGTCCCTATTGAAGACTGAAATTATATATTATTTCTGCATTGTAGGAGATTCCCTCACACTGGAGTTGTGGGAACCCTCTCCCATTATTTGTATTTAAAATGAAATAAATCAAGAAATTCTTGAGTTTGAATTATCTGCATGTATATGTATTCTATTTGAGATCCCATCATCGTCAATGTGGTGTTGGATCCACTGGATATATACAGTGATGAAATCTCAAGGAGGATACAAATACGGGTAGGTGAATTATTCTCAAATTCTCCATATCTAAACGCCTACAAAGTTGGCCTATTAAAAAAAATTTAAAAAAATTAAGGAAGAACCTGGTTCAGAGTTCAGGTCTGGGTCAGGCCTTTGGATCCATCATGAATTGGGCTTTCACGAATGACAATGGTCCCCATTGAGGGCATGAAAACCACTATTAGCTACGGCCACCAAATACTTTTAACTTATCCAGTATTAGATTGGTCTGATTTTGTTGCATCCATTTTATGGTTAGACATCATCAAACAAAAATGGGGGAAAAAGAACCCCATGCTGCAGCACCAAGGGGATTTTTCTCCGGCTTTTCACACAACGAACAGTAAACTTCACACTGACATTCTCTCTCTTCACTTATTTTTGAATATCTTTATCCAATGAAACTATTACTCATGTCATGATTGAAAGTACTAAATTCAAGCTTACAACCGATACCGATCGAATCCAAAATCGATATGGATTAAGTACAGCTCCAATGACAAGTTGACTGACCGATACTAATTAAAAATAATTAAAAAAAAGAGGAAAGAATCAGGCATCGAATTGAGATTGACAACTTCCTAATCAGATTTCGACATCGATTCCTAAAACCATGATCACCACCATGAATTGAGAATCAGATGGTGTTCAAGCATTTATCCATCTCTATTACTTTGCTAAAGTGAGTAGATGGTAAAAAAAAAAGAGTAGACTTTAAAGTTCTTATAAAATGCTATGATAACTGCTTCGTTATACAATAAGGTTACATCAGAGAAAAACAGTTGGGTTTTGTTTGGTGAACCGTGGACGGCAGCAATTTATTTAATTGGAAAGTATTGGAACATTTTCGACGCAGTGTCCTTATCAAATCCAAAAAAGAAAAAGCTGGTTCAGGCAAGAACCGACTAGACAACCACTACCTACTATTACCACCACTACCACCACCAACATTCATTTTTGTTTCATCTTTTGCTCCATAATTTTTTTTTTGTCTTCCACTTACCCCCATATCCATATATAAAATGACAGTGTATACTTATTTTTTGATTTTACGTTTGAAGTTTGTGTCATATGGAAAGATGATTGGATTATAAACATGTCGGGCCAGGCATTTGACCAAAAAAAGAGATCCATCAACTTAACTGGTTAATTTAAGGAACCCTCCAAAATCAAAGCACCATTAACTGAGATTGGCTGCTTTGTTCTCCCACAAGATTTACTTGGGCCTTTTCCATATAAAAAGGATTAAAAATAAAAATATTCTTATATAATAATATTTTTCAATAATATAAAATTCAATATATATATATATATATATATATGAAAGAAATTTTTTATGTAAAATATATTTATATGAAAAATTTTACAAAAAAATAAAAAAAAAATCATTAAAAAAAAAACATGAGAAAAATATCCCCAAACAATACTCTCTTTCTTGACTTTAAGAACCCTATTAAAAATACTAATTCTTACACTTCGATTGGTTTATTTTGGGAGAATCTCCTAATTCAACAACTTGTGGAAACCCCTCCAATTCTTTTTTTTTTAATTGTAACTAAACAAAAAATAAATAAATACTACCATTTTTTTTGTCTATCTACCTCGAATGTTTATTAATATGATTTGGTTTGGATCATGCTAACTAGAATTCGTGACATGACAGAAATTCACTAGTAGCCGTGACACTTAGGAGGACCCCAAGATTTAAAAGCTAATTAAAAAATCCAAGATTAAAATAAAAGAGAAAATTCCCATCCCTTCTCGCCATAATTTTAGGCCGGCGAGGCGCGCCAGCAAATGACAGATGTCAACAGACAGCAGTCAGGTCAGGTGAGAGCACCTCTCTCTCTCTCTCTCTCTCCTTCGTGTGTTTACATGCTGGAGATGTGGACTTCGATCGCCCCTTCTAGAACCTTTAAAATTGCTTTCTATAAATTCCTGCAGACTCCCAAGAATCTTCTGTAGTTTTGTTCTTCCATGGTGATTTTGGCGACTGAGATCGTCATCTCCCACGTTTCTTTCTGAACGCGTAAAGAGGCATCGTTCTTACTTTGCAGCCTCACATTACTCCCAATTCAAC
>CM053275.1:20497162-20847197 GCA_028583415.1 Protea cynaroides
ATGAACCCTAAAGTTGATAACAATTATTCATTCTACCCACATTCACCGTTGAACTATTTTAAATTGAAGAGGCAAAAGAACTATAGAAATGCCTAAAATGAAATTAAGAGAAGTGGTGATGAACGACATGTATCATTTAAGATTGGAATCATGCATGACTTTGAATAGGGTTGATTGGAAAAAAATCTCATGTAATCGACCCACCCGATTTTATTTAGTTGGGATAAAACTGAGTTGAGTTGTTGTTGTCGAGTTGTATATCTATATCCCATGTAGCCGATTCCATGGAAATTTCGACCTTTGGATATTTAAGAAATGATTTTGGATCGACAATGTGTTAAAATTCGATTCGATCAATAAACGCTCCCATCTATTTCTACTTATCTTCAAACACCCTCTTGGTAGTCCATGCACCGTTTTTTCTATCCTAGGGTTTCTAACGCTTTGTGTACCACATGACCAACTTCTCCTGGACTCAAACTTAACTTATAGGAAGACGATCTTGAGGTCTACCTATTCACAAAATTTCAATCTCATCCAACATACCATGTGATAGAAGTATATACATATCTATAGATCCATATAGGTGTCTCTGCCATTGAAACCTGCTCCCTTTATTCGTAGGCTCCCCAAGCTATATTGCACTAGTTATAGCGATATCTTTCTAGGGCAAAAGAATGCTACCCATTAGCATCAATACACACCTTCTCATGTGGGGTTGTGAAACGACCAACTCATCCTTGGTCATTTTATAGTCCTATGGGAGACTGTGAGAAGCGTAGGGGATGTACTGTGGACACATGGAGATTGAAAACGATGAACACTCTCTTTGATGAAATTTAAGTTTTCATCATAATAGTTGGATTTGATAGGTAAATTAAATGACTCATAAAGGGTTGAAAACTATTTAGTAGTAGGTGTATTTGGTAGACTCCCAACATATTATTCGTTTGAGCATGATTTTCTATGCCAAACCAATCACGGTACAAATATAATTTCATTCAATAGAGGGGTCGATATAATGTAGAATGTCAGTGTAGAATTCACGGACTTGAATTTTCTATAGCTGTGCAGCCCCTGCAGTGGCATCCGGACTGTTAAGAATGCATCTGCACATACGTCGATGCATTCTAACAAATCAAATGCAACTGCAATAACTGCACGGCTGCAGACGATGTAAGTCCAGAATCCACTACCCATCATGTGAAAGATATGGAAAGAAATCCAATGTAACTGCGGCATAGAATCATTTTAGGTTTTGTTTGGTGGGATCCAACCATAACATGGGTGCAATGTCAAATAATTGATAAGTCAAGGTATTGGAAAGAAATACTCCCCATCCTTGGAAACTCTCTAATGGAAATCTAGTTGGAGTTCACCCAGTATACATTCTGATGTATTGAGATCCATAATGAATGAACTTCAGCCACCAAATCCCCACTGAAGAATCTCCAGCGCCGGAGAGGATTTGAGTTCTAAGGTAATTTGGTGGGGCCTTTAGACAGTTAGATAACGGTGGTCTTTTTCTTTTCTTTCTTTTTTTTCATTATTTTTTATTATTTTTATTTTTATTTTTTTTTGGCAGAGGCTAACAGTGGTTTTGAAGCATGGCCCCTTGCGAAAGTTCAATCGATGTGGGTCCCAAAACCCCAAGGAGATAATTACAACAGAAATTGTCTGGTGAATGTTTTTTCTGCTTCTTTTTGTGGGACAGAGAAGACGTCAAAAGCAAAATGATTCTTAGGTAGAGGAGTTCAGATTAGGTCAAATAGTGAGACTTTGTGGTCCGCCTCATGATTCAAATCGTCTCCTCCTGGTAGTTGGAGGAGACGCAACGATCCCATTAAATGGTCGTCTTGTAAAGGTCAAATAAATTTAATTTATCTATTCGAATCGATATTCTCTTATCGATTTTACTTCTTGACTCAAACGGAAGGATCAGATTTATCCAACCTCCATGTGGCGACCATCGAGTAGGGTCGCCGCGTCTCCTCTCGAATCTCAGGGAGGAGACGATTTGGATCCCCGCCTCATTGGCGGACTATGATGAGGCGGACTGTGGTGTTGTCTTATTGTTGCCAACACATGCATCACAGGCAGTTCAATCAGCACAACTGTGTGGATTGTCCAAGCCAAACCAATCTAATTTAATCTAATATCGAATCGGATTCAATTGTTATTGGACATGTTTTGGGTAAGGCTTTATGAGAAATATTGGTTTGAGTCTGGACTAGTTTGTTAGGTGTCCGATAAAATGGACTGTTAAGGCTCGAGTGGATAGGAGTTGGAACCAGCCCGAAGGCAACTAGTAATATAGATATTAATATGTTATAGCTTAAGATTGATTAAGACGTTAATCAAGCCATACCAGTTTCCTAGAGGACTGATAAATTGGCCTATATCGAACCATGCCGAAGTCAGTTCGATAACAAACTGAAACTGTACCAGCCCATTAGTTAATGTGTACAGTGCAACCCACCCCAATCTGATCCTCTAATTTGATATGTTTTGGTCTGCCCCTATAAAGTCCAAGATCAATTTGGTTTGGGCTGAATACAATCCAAACCGGCCTATTGACACCCCTAGCAGAGGTACAGTAAAGTTCAGCGGGAGTGGCAGTGCAGTGAATTGGAAATGCAAATAGGATTGTGTGGATACAAAAAATATATTTTTTTTAAAATAAAAAGAGATAGACACATAAAATAATCATTGTTGGACCTTTTCACTTGACCTCAACCAGTATCAAGGCCATCTTGAGTTTGATAACCTTTGATGCATAATCATTAGGCCATCACGAAAACCGTAATATAAAGAACAGTTTTGAGGCAGGAGGGGTGAGGGAATTTTGTAGGATCTGAGAGACACCAATCGTTAACGTCAACGAATTGTAAGAAAAACCTGAGATATATCACCTGCACATTTTTGTATCTTTTTTGGGTCTCATCATCGTCCTTATTCGGTAAGTCTCACACCATAACTATGATGATGGAATCCTATAGAGAGTACATCCCAACTTGGAAAACCCAACATTGGTTTTATCATTATTTTTTCTCTTTTTTTTTTTTCTTTTTTTTCTTTTATTAACTAACATACAAACAAAATAAATGTAATATGGTGGATGGATCCACCAATGACAAAGATGTCACCTTCCCAGTGGCGGTGGTGGTAGGTGAATCATAGATGGTTACCAAATCCAGCCGTTCTTGCCCCGCGCCAAGGATGTTTTGTTTGAACCTAATTTTCGTGTGGATTTTATAAGGATTTAATTTAATTTAATTTATTTATTTTTATTTATTTTCTTACAACGTTGAAAATCTCTGAATTCTGGCCCACCAAACAAACCCAACTATGCTTTCCCTGATGTAACCCCAACATACAATGAAGCAGTAACCTTGTTTGGGCATGGTTTTTCCCTCGTCACATAATTTATGGTACGAGAAATGGTTTCATTTAATAAAAAGGATTCATATTATGTATGAAGAGAAAGTGTTAGTGTGAAATCCGAAA
The DNA here is from genome assembly GCA_028583415.1 of Protea cynaroides. Lineage (NCBI taxonomy): Eukaryota > Viridiplantae > Streptophyta > Magnoliopsida > Proteales > Proteaceae > Protea > Protea cynaroides. The sequence continues at coordinate 20,500,670 of CM053275.1, forward strand.
AAGGCATGGGTAGAATTCCCCATGTCACCTCGGCATGGACTATCTTTTTACCTTTGTTTGGTGGGATCCAACTATAAAATGGATGAAAGTCAAGTCAAGGATTTGTTGGAACCTTTGGACATAGCATAGCTAACAGTTTTGGGCATGGTTATATAAGGAATGGGCCCAAGGGCCAAAGGCATGACCCATACCTGAACTCTTAATGAGAAATTAATTACAATAGAAATGTATGGTGAATTGGCTGATTTATTTATGGGAAAAAGATAATTATCTTTCTGTAACTTACCTTATTGACAGTTGATCCCTAATAGTTTCAAAAAAGACAGTTACCTCTCTTAAATAAACTATTAAAATCTAAATAGTCCCACGCACTAGGAATAACCATTGGAGGTCAACTGTCAATAAGGAAAGTTACAAGGAGATAACCGTCTTTTTCCCTTTATTTATTTATTTATTTTTTTTGTAAAATGGTTAAATGTTCTTCTAGTACTTTTTTTTTTTGGGACAGAGGAGATCAGGCGGATCCAAATTGTCGCCTGTCGTTGGAGAGGTGCCAATCATGATTGCATGGACGGCCTTCACCTGTATAGGTATGCCCGCAAGATGATGGCCAACCGTGCAATCATGGCCGATGCAACTGATGGATAGGAGAAGATTTTTATCCAAATCAATCCAAGTATGTAGTGGGACTTTTTTTTTAATGGTCTCCTTAGTAGCTGGCACTTGATAGTGTAAATGTTTAAGAATCGAGAATTTCATGGCTGATTTCAATTTCATTTCAAATATAAATAATTTAGTTATTCGGGCAAGCGTTCCCACAATGTCAGAGTGAGAAATCCGACCAACGAAAGGGTGAAACTCGGGAGTGGGGACCATTCATAGGTGACCCACATTTTTTAGAAGAGACAGTCAATAGTGAGCCCCATGGGTCATGATGTGAGAAAAGGTAAGAAATAAATTTTGTGGACAGGTTGACCCCAATATTTCCTATTCATATGCAAGGTTTGAATCGAATCAAAATTGACCACATGAAAAAACAAATTAAGAAAAAAAATCTAAGACCATCAAGAGGGTACAATGGACTATGAATGCTACATGACTTGTTGCGACTATTTCCTAAATATCCAATTATCAGAATTGTACATACATAACGTCGTTTTTCCACCACCTTGAACAGGTATGTCCATACACCAATTTTATCCATGGATCTTTGGCTAAAAAAATTTCACCTTCTGTTTGAAAAAATTACCAAGATATTTCATGATCTAGCTCGGACAGGTGAATTTTTACTCTTTCATTAGAGTCTTAACTGAGGATGATCTTACAAACATGCTCATATTCAAGTGATGAAAAGAATGAATGAAAATAAAAGAATGTGGTCATGGTTCTCATTGAGTTTTCTAAATTTAATTTGGTAGCATATGGGGAAGTTAAACAGGGGTTGCAATAGGACTTGGAACCTTTCTTGTCGTCTATCAGACAAGTTAGGATACTCAGTACGATTGCTGATCCGTCTCTACCTGTTCAATGGATGACTGAGGGGTTGAACGGCAGAAGAAAATCTTTTTTCTGTTACAATAAGCCCAGATAAAATATTGTTTATGCATATTGTATTTATAATGTCCGAGGTTGTTCTACAATTTTTTGTATCTCATAGATGAGGATATGGCCATATGAAATCTGTCAACAAACTTAATTATATGATCCATCATATTATAAAATTTTTAAATATAAAAACCTAGTTGGTCCTTGTATATATTAGGAATCATTTGATGGAACCCTCTCTCTCTCCTTCCTTACATAACTTTTTTTCTTTTCTTTTTTCTTTTTTTTTTTTTTTTTTTCTCCCACAAAATCTCCTATAATGTTTGGTTACACTAAGGTTCCGTTTGTTTTAACGTTTACGTGTAACATTTTGTATGTAAAAAAAATTTCAATGTTTATTTTCAAGAGGTAAAATATAGTGATCTCTAAAGGGATGGAAAAAAAAAACTTTATTTTTCTTTTACCAATTAAAAACAGATATTAAAAAATCTTTTTTACATATAAAATGTTATCTGTAAAAACACCAAAACAAACAGCATTTAAGTTAAAATCATTTGAGGGGAATTAAATAAGACGAAAGGCAGTTTGAATAATATAATCTGATTGTATAAATATATATAATTAGATATATAATATTATTTCCGCCCCCTACTTTACGAAGAAAATTGTCTCCTGTACGGAAGAAAACATATTCAATATGACTACAACTACAACCTCAGTATACTTGCACGCATGATTTCAAATACATGCATCCACGATTGTTATTGGAAGTGGGACCCACTCTGAAGTGAGAATTGGATCTTGCATCCCTTTTTCCCACCTCCAATTTGTTTAAAGCTTTGATTGTATGTATTTTTGGAATGCGTTATTAGAAATGCATTCTCAAAATAGAAAAGACATTTGGAAATGGATAGAAACCCTAGTGAACATATTTACTTTACTATGTTGAAAGTTAGTTAATATGGCAATTTCGATGTTTGAATATTTAGGAAATGACAATATGTCAAAATTCAGGCTCACATTTGATAAAAACCCTCCCATGTATTTCTATTTATTTTCACATACCTTCTTGGTAGTCTATATGTATGTACACCTTTGTCATCCTAGAGTTTCGATCTATTGCTTTGTTTTGTTGCAGGACCAACGGACTAAAACTTGATATTTAAGTGAGAATCTTGAGGTCTATCTACCTACAAAATTTCAATCTCATTGATCATGCATGTTTTAAACATATTGTACCGTTCAAAGGTTTTTTTGCTATTCGCATATTCACTACCGAAATGATTTACAGCATGACTGTTGTTGGAAGACGACCCCTCAAATTTCTAAACAACGATAAAATCTCTTACATTTAACAAAATTCTGACTACAAAATTAAGGTTGGTTCATACCTTCCATCTTCTAACTACTAATTTTTATATGGATATCTTCACAAATATCTCCACTATGAATATATATTTTTGCACCAAAATATATATATATATATATATATATATATATATATATATATATATATATATATATATATATATATATATATATATATATATATATAACTTTTCTATTCTTAGTATGGACTTCACATCTGTGAGCTGCTGCCAGTTAGGGAATATTGAAAGCTAAACCAGTCATTATGCAAAAATGGGTATTGCCAATGGGAGACAAGATCAAAGAGGAAAGAGAGTCTTAATTATAGAAGAGGGTATGGAGAAGAATCTCGAAGTTGCCAACTTGAGATTTTTTTTTCCTTTAAATATAATATTCATATTTAATCAAAATAAGATATAGCTAAAAAGGTCCCCTCAAACATCTAGCATTCATATTACCAAAAAAAAAAAAAAAGAATCTAGCATTCATCTAGTGAAGGGAGGCTAGAAAAGCTGCTCAGAACATTGTTGGTTACCACTTAGAATAGTGTTGCTCACCACGTAGCTACTACATGCTTTATGATCCTATTAAGTTTACGTTGGTCATGATGCATGTAGTTCTTCTAGGATCGGCATTTTATTCAACTAATAAAGAAGATAACAAAATCCCAAGGATAAAGAAAATAAATATGTGTAACCCAAGCATAAAGATGATAACTAATATGTGTAAATTTGATAAAGACAGATATGAATTTGGATGTGATTTTATCTAGATATCTTTAAACAGATATGAGTTAAATTTGGATTTTTGATTATTTGTTTACACTTTAACTTGTGTAACTCAAACCATCCTCTCCTTCTGGCCGAATACAATTCTTAGTTGTTTTAGTCTCCTGATTTTCTTTTTCTCATTCTTTAGAACCTGTCAAATCTTCAAGATCTTCCAAATCATTAACTATTTAATTTTTTTTTATTAATTAGATATCTATTCAGATCAGATAGATTATGTTCTTGATTATCAGATCCACATATTCATATGAGCGGATACAGATATAGATGCAAATCGAATTTATATTTTTTTATATTTTTGATAACTAGGTAATAATATTTTGTCGACGGAGAGATACGAATTCTCCCTTGTTTATTTAAAGAAGGTTGATAGTTAATTTGTAGTTGTTACCATTCTCCCTTGTATATTTGAAGAAGGTTGATAGTTTGTAGTTGTTACCAATCAACATCATGAATAACACAAACCCCTGAAAAGGGTTAGATTATATTTTTGTTCACATTAAAATCCCAAGGAAAAAAAGAAGAAATCTGTGAACCTTTTCTTACCTTGACCTACGTGGGTGATGGTGAGTTTAGCTTAAAAATATATGAAATCTCAGTTTTGTTCCTCATTTCTCCAATATCCAGACCTTCTTCAAATTGGGTTTGTCATAAAAAAAAAAAAAGGTCAAAGATCGTTTATTGTGGTAGTTGTTACGGTCACCATCACCATCATCATCATCTATAATAAAAAACGATTGTAAACATACTGATCATGGTACAAGGTATTAAATTAATGATGATCAATTAGACCCCGATTGATTGACACCTTTACCCAACTGTCATCACATTAAAATTGCTCATCACTGTCCAGCTGAATTGGCTTACACATATGGTTCTCATCAGTCATGACCTACCTTTTCTAGTTCTTCTCTAACTTCAAAATGGATGGGTAGAATGGCATTCTTTCTGAATCCAGGACCATTGGGGATGGATACATATCACTTAAACGTCCCAGCAAAAACTACTTTAGATCAAACGGTGGAAATGAGGTGATCCACATATGACTATGGGTGCACTTCCCTTAGACCCCCACCCAATAAAAATAATAATATTGGGATGGGGGGGGGGGGCCGCGGGCGGCCGGGCGGGGTTCAGGGTTTGCAATGCCTGCATATAGTTCTCAAGCTACAACCCTTTCAGAAAATGTCACTGCGTTTGAATGGAGTTGAAATTTAGATCCTAAGGTTCCGTGCTCACATGTTAGGTTTCAGTTTAATTCAAAGTAACCAAGTGGCAAAACAAATTATTGAAAAGTCAGGTATTACTAAGAGGCTGACTAGCTACCAACAACAGGGTACATGTACATATATAGGAATGATGCCTATATATGGGAGGGTATATTGAATTTGATTTAAAAATTTAAGAAGGCTAATTTTCAACCATTCTTAGATATCCAATGACAGAAATTGCTACATCATTCTTCCATGTGGCCAAAAGTACAGGGTTTCTTGATAAGGATTGGGTACAGGTATGGTGGAATCTTTTGCCTATTAAAGATATGATCTTTCTGTTGACAGGTTTTAAAAATACTTCCCTATAATAAAAACTAAAAGCCATACATTAGATGGTGAAAAATGTAACCAGAGGCTCAGAGCCTATTTCTTGTTGGGCCCTGGACTGTGATACATGACAAAATCAAAATGTGACAGAGGAATCAAACCCATGATCTTCGAGGTGCTTACCCTCAACTGGGAGATCACCAGCTAACTGCACTAATGTCAAGCTTATTCAATAATAAACAATAAACAATTTTGAACTAGTCTCTTCATCCATTGTGGTGAATCAGATAGCCACAAGTGATTATTCAGTTAGAATTGGCTCTAAGGTTAGAGCCAGGACCTGTGCTGCATTATTTGCATATCTGCTTACATACTTAAAAACATAATATTTCAATTTTCACATCCTTAAGAAATTATTTTCTCACCAGGTGATGCTGCAATTTTGTTCTCGGCCAATATGATTTTCTCATTCTTTGGCTAGATTTGCAGTTCTAAATGATGTTTCAATTTGTTCGTAAGGAAATACAATTCCATGCATGCCCCCTTGCTTATGGCTGTTCTTTTGTTACTTATAAAGTTTGATAAAGCTGGTGTTTCCATCCTTAATTTAAGAAAGAAAAAAAAAACAAAAAAAAAAAACTTTCTACATCCTTCATTGTTGACACACTCAAGGGATGCTTCTAATTAAGGGGTTCTAGTAGAAGTTGAGGTTAGCAATGAACGAAGAAGGTTACAATGAGCTGTTTTCCTATTACAAAAAAAATTGCGAACTTATTATTTTCGTTATGAGAGGCTTACCCAAGGCACTAGTGTGGGTCTCCTACACCACACCAACAGGGCATGGGAAACAGTTTCTTCAGGGAGGAGAGAGAACGTCAGGGATGCATAAGAGCACTAATAAGGGCATGGGGATCTTTTCCCCTTTCATTATTGTTCTTGGAAAAAGATGCCCTACAATGCCAGTGTGGGAATTCCTTCCCACATCTGCACATAATGAGCCATAGGTCCCACTACTGACTCTCTCTCTCTCTCTCCTTGGACAAAATATGGGGCCTTTATGAAAGCTTTATGAAAGATTCAATCTCCCACCATCTCAATGGTCATTGTTTATACCTCGGTATTATATGAATAAAAAGTCGATCCACTAAAAAAAGGAAGAGATGTAATGGATTCTACCTGTACGTTGAAAATAAGTCCCAAATCCCCAATTTTCAGTTAAAACTAAACTCGAATATTGTGTTGCAGCTAACTGGGCAGTCATCATCTTCGATCTCACCAAACTAATATTTAATAAAGCAGTTAAAGAGACAGCAATGTCAACAAGTAAGTATAGACTTTCTGTTCAGCTAAATAATTCACTGTATCCCAAAACCCCAGCAGCAACAAGAGAAGCATCAAAAGCAGAGATGCAAGTTGAAACCATGACTGGAAGTGGAACAGGTCAATGGGTCTCTGAGCTACGCCAATCCTCGACAATTTAACCTTTTTCTGTAGCTTATCTGAACGAGTAAAGGTGCAAGAATTGGTGAGATAGAGACTGGAATTGTGAGAGGTGTTTTTGCACTGCAATACTGTCAAACAAGTTGTTGATATGGTTTAGCTATAGGAAAAGGACCTGTTGCTATTTTAACTGAAATGCATGAAAATAAATATCCTATGAAATTCAACAGGTACAAAATCTTGGCCCAACTTGTCTACCCTTTTTGGACCTCTCTGGTTTTGTCAATCTCAGATTGGCACTATTTGGCATAGCTGCCCCAACAGTCTTCAAAATCATCTGAAGACCAGCAAAGTTAATCTCTGTTTTGATTATCAAGAAATTTTGTTATCCACTCAGAAAAAGCTAAATTTCACCTCATTTTTTCCTAGGCTCACTCCAGTTAATCATATATTTCATACTAAATGTATTTATTTGTGGATCCAAAAACACATAAACACAAATGCACATGCTCTGTCTGTGTGGCCAATGATATTTTCCTGCTTTCCAAGGCATGGAAGAGCTGCTCATTGTGACTTGCTCATCAAACAGAATTTTACAACAGCACCATAAACAATGATAGCATTGCAACTTCGATAAAGAGCTTGAAAAGTGGGGGCGTAAATTTCTTTGAATTAATGGTGTATTTGGTACAATATGCATCTTGTAACTACAAGTGACAACTTTAGTTTATAAATCTTATGGAGATTAATCTGACCAATCTTCCTAAACACCAGATGCACACCCATTTACAAGAGATCCATAGTAAGACCAATTTACCTTGCTAGTGGAACCTAAGTCAAACCAAACCTTATAGGAATTCGTACAACTTAGTGTCCACTTTTCTTCTGGTAGGAGGAGAGAGGGGAAAAGAGAGATAGTAATGGTCTTTCAATGAATGAATGATTCACATAAAAATTAAACATATAAATTACGTTTTTCCTGGGCTCCAGATAGAGTGCATGCTGGTACCTCAATGAGCTTTGACTAATTTCCCATTTTCTGTTGTGGATTCCAAAACTGATCAACAGTCTGAACCAGATTGTCTGAAGTAACGTTGGCGCAAGAAAAGAAACAATGCAGTCAAAGCAGCCATAGCATATGGAAATACAGTCCAAATACCCTGTACGTTAATGCAAGTTATATTCTGTGTTGTCCACAAAAAGCAGGTTATTGAAGTAAGGGATATTGTGTAATACCACAGCTGTAGCAACACTAGCAACAGCCACCACAGGACGCTCTCTCAACAAGAATCCAATCCCCAACTGAGGTTCAAAATCAGAGAACAAAGCAGTGTTAACAAGCAAGAACCAAAAGGCCGATACTGAAAGAGAAAGAAAGTAATGATAATTCCAACGTAGATAATTGACACAGAATATTTCATCACCCAACAAGGAATTTCACTACCTTAGGACAGTTATAGCTACAGCCACCATTCACCTGGGCTTCGATCGCCGGCTCCCTTGTCAGCAGGTCACCAACTTCCTTGTCTACGATCAGGTTGCTTGTTTGGTCGTCGATCAGCCAAGTGTACCAACCACGTGGTATGACAGGTCAAAGTTTGGCGAATGATGGCCCACCCCACCCAAGAGCTTATGTCGTATGGGAACTCATGGCTGGAAACAATCATTACGGTTTTCCATGGTTGAATCCACTTTGAATTTGATAAATGCACTGCTTGTGATTTGTGAAGCATGTGTTTGTGTAATCCCTATAGATCTACCCGTTGTTGATTGGACATTGGAAATGGAAGTTGAGTAAAACTAATGTTGTAATCCAGGGTTCCAAACCTCCACAGAGAGAACCCTGGACAAAATTCGATTCAAATTGCGACAAGGAAACCTCATATCCTAGGTAACTTGTATGTCATTGTCGGTGATAGCTCCTACACCATACTCCTTGGGAAGCCCTGGATACACACCTGGAGATAGAAGCCATTTGTTGACCAGTGGACTCAACCTCAATGCCGTTTAGGCTCCCAGTTCAGTCGGTTGTCCTCAGCCTTTCCCTCCCATGCCCAAGATGGCCTTATGGGTAGTAGCAACCTCTCATACAGATGGCACACTGGTCAACTTCTATTCTGTTGTTGGAAGGTTCGTCCGGATCTCTTCCCTTCGTGAGCTTACTATTACTCCACTGTACTTGCTTATATTTCCTCAAACTCCCCTACCCCAAACTTCTTTCAGATTACCCCAGAAAAGCAAACTTCCACCTCTCTTTCTTCCCTGATAATTCAAAATCCCTAAATTACTCCTAATCCTTCCCCATCATCCCCTCCCACAACCTCTGGCATAACCCCATTCCAACAGTGCTCTCCGGCATCTCCCCAAACATCCCTGCTGGCATCTACCACCGCCACCCCCACCCCCACCCCATGGATCCCAATCTCATCAACCCCCCACATCCGCCTTCTTTTCTCCCTTCAAATTAAGGGAGCCAATATGACCATCTCCAAACTCCATAGTTGGAGTGGAAGAGAACAGAACTATTTTAAAAACCAAAAATTTGCATGTGCTTGGTGGTATACTTCAGTGATGAGCTGCTGAATTTGGCCTCCACAGGCGAAAGGGAAAGTGGAGGAGAAAACATGTCGTCTTCCACTTGCCATGTGCTACCAAATTTATCTCCAGAGTCACTAGTTGCATTTGGTTGAAGCGTAGAGAAGCTGAGCCTTACGGCCCTGCAAGGAAGATGAAGTGCGACCCAGAGGGCTACGAGTCTGAGCTACTACTCTACTGCCACTTCGATTCGTCTCTTCAGCTCTTCCAACAACAGGTCACTCTCCATTTCATTTCCATCAGTGGCATCGGCAGTGATATGGATATGTTCCTCTCTCATGTCACTCCCTGCTACCCAAATTATCTCTCTCAATTCCCAAAGCAACCCTCTGTTGCTTGTTCTCTCCCATCGTCTCTCCGCTGCCATTCTGTGCAAGCTCTTATTCCTCTCATCAACTGTAAGGTGTTACCAATTTAGACAAAAAAGAAAAAATCAACAGCAGCATCACTGTTCCTTAAGGGGCCAAAATTTCAATTGGACTTGGGCCCGATGCAAAGAGTTTGAATTTGAACAGCATAGTTTGAAGAAGAATTCTAGCCAAGTTTGTCTTCGAAGTTGGAATATGAGCTTTGGAGGGCCCTTGAGGGCATAGGCTCTGATAGCTCAGGCGAGCTCCAATGCTTCAGTAGGTTGCAGATCATCCCACCCGAACCCAGTGTTTTCCTCTCCAGAACTCTTCCCGTTCCGGCGTTCCCACTGAATGACTTCCACCAAAGCGCATTGGTTCTGGATTGATCAATGGAATAAATATTAAAAAGAAAATTACAGCAAACAGAATCATCAATTGGATGAATTGTCACCGCTACTGTCAACAACAGGGGAGTGAGAATTGAGAGATTTGAGAGTGAGATCAGACATAGACTTGCATTTGGGTCTGTGAAAAAGGGCAACGCAAGAGCTGTGAGTCGGAGAGAAGCAGATTTCAGGCAGTGGATGGTTGGAAACTTGGAATTGTTGTTTTGAGGTGTTGTCGTGTCTCATGTGAGAGTGAGTGACTGTTCCGAGTGATCATGTATTTTGGATGATCGAGAGAGATTTGGGAGTCTAAGCCAGATTTGGAGAAGTTTCAACTGAAAACAGGGAGGTTTAGAAGGTCGTGGGAGAGAGGAGGGAGATGTAGAGAGCAGGGCGGAGGTGGGGCTGTGGGGGTCATGGTGTGGATGAGGGCAGCTGGTGGTAAGGAGGGTGCGGGGGATTTTGGAGATGCTACAGGGGGCTGCTGTAGTGGAGTGCAACAAGTGAGGTGCGGTCAGAGGGGATTATGGGAGGAGAGGAGAGGAGAGGGCGAAGGGAGAGGGATATGGGTAATTTAGGAATTTTAAATTATCTAGCGAGAAGTAGAGGTGAAAGTTTGCTTTCCTGGGGAAATTTGAAAAGAAGTTTGGAGTAGGGGAATTGGAGTAAATATAGGACAAGTACAGGGTAGTGATAGTAATTAGCCCTTTCTTTGTCCCTTCTTTTTTTTTTTTTTTTTTTTGGATTCTTAATATTGTAAATGGGGAAGGTTTTCTAGACAAGTATTACCTATCTCGTTGCTGGATCGTTCACCTTTTTCAGCTACATGAAGGGATGACATTGCTAAAACAAAGCCCATATAAGCAACCCCTTAAAATTAGCTTTCTGTACTCTGTACAGTTCCCAAATCCACATCAACTTGCATAAGGTACCAAGTATTGTACAATTTTCAAGCTAACATAAACAACAATAAAATTTTTACTTAAAAAAATGAAAATTAGCATTGAATACAGTAAGTATAAAGGAACTAGTTGAAGAAGCATGAAGTTTTGAATAAAAAAGTAGATATTTAATAAATTGTAAACAGTTACAGAATTTATAATATTTCTGAATTGATAGAAAGCAACAGAAATAGATGACCTGAATGGGGAGAGTGATCAAGCCTCCAAAACAAACGCCAGCAAAAAAATACTCTGAAGATATCCCCTGTTTTGAGGTAGGCATGTGATAAGTAAGATGACTGTTGGGAAAAAGTGAATTCACATTGGTTTCAGCTCAACATAATGTATCAGTTAATTAATGCACAATAGACATTTAAGTCATCATGAAGACAGATAAATTTAACTAGGCTGGCTGTGAAAAATGATGATGAAAAGTACAACAGTGACAACCTCAAATGATCAAACAAGACTCTGAGAACAAAAACTAATTGTCATAAAAAATAAAAATAAAAAAAGCAAAGTGGTGCTGAAATACTTTTTTTTTTCAAACATGCAATTTCAAATATAACAGTCATACACCACTGCAAATATGTCAGGAATCTGCAGGTAAAAAATAAGAATGATCAAACAGACTAGCTACTACCTTTCCAACCAAGATGGCTCTCATCTGCTTGCTGATGTAAAACATATATATATATTATAATATATATATATATTAAAAAATAAAAAAATAAAAAAAAAAGGGAGGAAAAGATTGAGAGAAATTGCCCTGGAAGAGAATTTGAAAGAGCCAAAAAATAAATAAAAAAAAGAATTCTTAATAGAAGTAGGATCTATATACATAACCAGATCAGACAGAAGGGATCCCTAACACTTCCTTCCTACCAATAATCTAACTAGTGGTAACTATCCCAGTTCCTTTCCCAGTCTCTAAGGTTGTTTCAACAGAACATATTTTAAAGATATTGTCTTAAAAGCAAAAACAAATTATATCGGAATAATATATATATATATATACATATATATATATATATATATATATATATATATATATATATATATATATATATATATATATATATATATAGTTCTACTGGAATGACATACAAACCTTTGAAAACAACTTGAAAACACTTTACCAAAAAGTGGCTTCTCAGTTAATTCACAACTGCCAACCACGGAGGACACTTCCTCAAATCTTCATTTTGTTTTTGTGCAGGCCCCACTATTAACAGTCAGGTTCCAAAATGATATTAGGGGCCTTAAAGAGTCTTTCCCCATTTGTAAACCATTTTAGATAATGCCATAGTATTTAGAAGTATCTGGTCTACAAGTAGCATATATAGGCTAGCTCAATAGTCTTAAGGAAGGACACGTTTTAGTATGTCATTGGTCACCTTATGGTGCAACCTCCCTCCTCATGCCAATCTAGTCAAGCACTTTAAGCCTTGGTAGGTCTCTATGACATCCTTTCTAGGTCAAACCTCAACAACTCTATAGTTCCCAATCCATCTTTAACTTGTAAGTTGCAAAGAAAGCCTTGACAAATGCCATAGAATTGCAAGAACAAACACCAACGAACGCGGAAACAAAACAAACAGACATCGAAAGAGAACAAGAGAGAGAACAAATTTACATGGTTCACACACTAAATGCGATGTGCTATATCCATAGGGAAAGATGAAGATGATTTTATATGTCAAAATAAAGCAATACTGGAGATATTTCTCAAGAACACTCAAGCTCGAAAAACCCTTTTTCTTCTTTTGCGGATAGAAACAAAAGTGACGAATAAAACATTATATATATGAGCTCCAAATCGGGTCGATCAATCGGGTCATCGGGTTGCGTCGAATCGTACCAAACCCTCCGCTTCCATCACAGACCTCAGAAAAATTCTCATTTGGGTCACCACCAAATTTGTCGGAGTGGATCAATCTTCAAAGTGGGTCATGAATCCAAAAGTTCCTAAAAATTCAAGACACCCACAACATTATCTTTTCGGGAATCCAGAAGCGGAGAGTTGTTTCCCAATTCGAACCTGCGACCACAAGTTCGCAATGGAGAAACCTTACCACCGCCCTCTAAAAAGATAAGGCTGTGTACATCTGCCCCTCCTTAGACCCCGCAGTGGTGGGAGCCTCATGCGCTGGGTACATTTAGAAAGACATGAACCAGCTTTGCATTGATCCAATCAGGCTTTCCTGAATTAAAGGCAGCAGAAGTTTCTCATCTGACCCTAGATGAACCTGATAAATCTGGGACAAACCTAACCATCATATTCTCCAAAGACTCATAGTTGGAACTTCAAATTTCTTGGGAGTTTAGCTCCAAGATACATGCATAGATCCTATAAGTTGCACCTATTCAATGTTCCCCTGCAAGATTCTGCTATTATCTTTGCATTATCAATTCAATCTACGTAACCATTCAAATAACAAACACATTGTATAATCAGCCTAGCAAGAAGAGAAAATTGAGAGCCAAGAATACCAAGACATTAGTTTTTGCCAAAAGTAGTTGATGGATCACAGGCCAATCAATCAAGGAATTTTCTTTTTTTTTGTGTGAGTTTGTGGGGGGGGGGGGGGGGGGGAGGAGGGAAGAAAAAAAAAGGACTTTTGGCAGGCTTCAAACAGTTTATAATCGTCGGTATCATGCTGAAAATATGATCTAAAACATAAATAGCACAATTGCAGTCTGGAGCTAAGCTGTCCATTAACTAAGATGGATAAGCAAGTTCCATTCAAAACCATGTTAAGTAAGCCTTATGTCTTATAATATCAATAATGTCTGCTTAAACACTTGAAACAATTAGGCTAACATCAGGTTGCATGTACAGTGTTTAAAGTAAGAAATTTTACAACTACTACCAACAATAATTGTGCAACTAATTCAAAAAATTACTGAATATGGTAACAAAATGTTTCTAATTAGTTACTTGGTTTTCTGTAATATTTTACTTTTCTTTTCAGATACCAGCTAAAATGTTAATTATTTTCACTATGCTCTTGGTGTTTTCTTGTTGGATTATTGTTGGATTATTTTACATAACTTTACAACATCATCCATCCAATCAGATAAAACAAAAAAAATTAACTCCACAGGAAACCAGGATTCAAGAACTATGCACATGAAGATACTAAGAAATATAATAAAGATATCCTGAAAGAAGAAGTTAATGAAACAAATATTGGAGCATTAAAAGAACAACTGAAAATTGATGTTAGAGCATGTGGATGCTTAAAAGGACTTGGCATGATAAGAAATGGACAATTAAGATAACCAGGAGTTGAATGCCTATAACACAAATGAGAATCACTGACCAGTGCTCCTGCTAGAAAAGATGTTGGGTTCCTCACTCCAAGAGAAAACCGTTCCACTGCATTAATAAATCATATTGAACTACTTCATCAATAAATTGCACACGATAAACAGTCAACAGCAGATGTCTGTTGAATGAATTAAATATCTAAAAAGAATAAATAAAAAATAAAAAAAGTAAAGATGCAACCACAGAATTGTAACAAAATAGAAAAATAAGAGAAGATGTAGAGAATCGATGTGTGTTCCTCTCCTCTTAGCAGCCACTATTAATAGACAAAATAAAAGAGGTAAAGTGATAGGTCGAGGATTCCACAAGATAACGAGTCCTAGTTACAAAGTAAATAGGAGTTCCACCTATCAACATGATAAAGACTCTCATGACTAAAAGGATAAAGAATAGCAGTCATGTTCTAATAAAGAGAAACAGCCCTACTCTAATTATAGAGAAGGGAACTCAACAAGAGAGGGTGGAGTTCCAATTACATTAGGTGAATAAAAGAGGATAAGAGATAAGAAACTAATTATTTGTTGCCACCTGTCCAATGAGTCAATATCTGCTGGTTTGACCAGCAACCACTTATCTTCTGACGCATCTGGAATGGGCCCATATTCTTCTATTTTTGTCGTCGGTTAACACCCCCCTCAAGCTGGAACATACTTCAAGCTGGAACATACTCCAGCTTGGAATAATAAGAATAAATATGAACCGCAACACAATCTTTAGTAGGGCTGCAACAGGGTTGGGTTGGGTCGGGGTTTTTCAAAACCGTAACCCTAACCCTGACTATTTAAACTTAACCCTGACCCTGGCAGGGTTGGGCCTAACCCTAACCTACCCTGATTGACCCTGACAGGGCCGGGTTGGGCCGGGTTAACCCTGATTAATCCTGATTCAGAATGGATACCAAAGGTTTTCAAGTCCCTTACTTCTAGATCATGATCAAACTTTCCAGCCAATGCCAATAGCAATGTGGTCTTCCCAGAGCTTGGAGGACATAAGAGTAATGTCAATCTACAAAACTCAGATCAATCAAAGCCTTGGATTAGCCATAGAGCTTAACTAGCTGAATGAAACCAAAACCAACTCACTGAGCTGCGTCGTGTTGCAGCCCTGACCGTGAGGTAGGTGAGAGATTAGGGAGAGTCAAAGAGAGATTAGGGAGGCCGCAAGGTTATACCTGCAAGAGAGATGATGTGAATCCACTAAATCATGACCGACTGATCAGCAGCCGTGAGGTAGGCGAGTGTAGAGAGAGATTAGGGAGAGTCGAAAAGAGATTAGGGAGGGCCTCGCCCCCTGGGACTCTGGGAGGCGTCACCGACTCACCGTAATGAGACACTGTCTGAGAGTCAAGAGAGATTAGGGAGGGCCTGGCCGCCTGGGACTTTGGAAGGAGTCGCCGACTCGCCACGATGAGACACTGTCTGAGAGTCGAGAGAGATTAGGTTTAGTGTTTGGTTTGTCACTCAAAAAAAAAAAATATATATATATATATATATATATATATATATATATATATATATATATATACAGGGTCGGGCCGGCCCGGCCCAGGTTCAACCCAGAGGTCAACCCTAACCCAACCCAACCCAACCAGGGTTGATAAAAAATTGGACCCTAACCCAACCCTGCCAGGGTTTAGGCCGGGTTCAACCCTACCAGGGTTCAGGGCGGGTTTGGGTGGGCTCGGGTCGTCAAGGTAAAACTTGCACCCCTAGTCTTTAGGTAGTAATACCAACTCACGAACACTAAGCAATAAGGTTCTTCCCAAGTAAAGCTAGTAGTAGTAGTAGCAGCAGCAGTAGCAACAATAGTAGTAGTAGCGTAGTATAGAACACTGTGAACCAAATAATAGTAGCAGCACAGTATAGGTCACTGCAAACCAAGTAGTAATAGCAGAATAGCATAGGTCACTGTGAACCAAGTAGTAATAGCAGCACAGTATAGGTCACTGCTGACCAAGTAGTAGTAGTAACAGCAGTATTAGGAGAAACAATAGTGGTAGCTGCACACCTTATAGAAAACCTTAAACGACTCTCAAAACGGCAACCCAGGTGATTATTCTGATAGCATATAACAAATTAGAAAAATAAGAGAAGATGAAGAGAATCGATGTGTATTCCTCTCCTCTTAGCAGTCACAATTTATAGACAAAATAAAATGAGTAAAGTGATAGGTCTAGGACTCCACAAGATAAGGAGTCAAAGGAAACAGGAGTTTCACATGTCAATATGACAAGGACTCTCATGACTAAAAAGATAAAGAAAAGCAGGCTTATTCTAATATAGAGAAACAGTCATATTCTAATTAAGGAGAAGGGAACTCCACAAGAGAGGGAAGATTTCCAATTACATTAGGAGAGTGTAAAAGAGGATAAGAGATAAGAAACTAATTCTTCGCTGCCACCTGTCCAATGAGTCAATATATGGTGGTTTGACTTTGTCAAAGTCAAACCAGCAACCATTTATCTTCTAATGCATCTCTGACACATATGGAATGGGCCCATATTTTTCTATTTTTGTCATTGGTTAACAAGAAGAAACAGTAAGTGAATTAGTTATATGTTGTAAAACCCATATTAAGAAAACTACAGAAGAAAACATCTGCATATTTTGAGGATCCACAGTGTATCAAGATTCAAGACCAACATGAAGCTCAAATATATATATATATATATATATATATTAGGTGGACGTTCTCATACTTCATGTAATTGTGTTCCCCTTACCGCAATAGCATTATGACCTGTTGTTTTATTGCCATCACGAACTTCCCATTGTTCCTTTAGATTCCCTCTTTTGGCACTGGACTTTGCTTGATTCCTTGGGTTCATCTTTCCATAGGACTCAATTCCTTGGGTTCATCTTTCCATAGGGCTCGGTTCCTTGGGTTCATCTTTCCATAGGGATGCAACCTGGGTCCGAAAAGAGTGAGCCCACCCAAAAAATTTTGAGCTTGGTCTGGGGTTTTCCGCTTGTGTACCAAGCTCGGGCTCAGAAATCCCAACCCTTGGCGGGCCAAGCCAGGCTTCAGGTTAAGGCCTTAGGCTAGGCCTGGCCATGGTTTTAAATTTTGCCGAAATTTTGAAATTTAGGTTTTGTCTCGGATTTCGACAAACCGAAGCGAAATGAAGGGAGAATTAGAGGAACAACAAGCTTTCGGTCAAAATTTCAGCCGGTGATTCCCTATTTCGACGAGATGGGTCGAAATTTTGACCCATTTCTTCTATCTCAGTTAGTTTTGCCTGTTCTTTGTCGAGAAGAGAATACAAAACCCATTTTGCCCAGTTTTTTACCACCTCACCTCTACAAACTACCCGAGTACACTATTGGGGGTCGCCACGTCTCTCTTACAACACCATTTGCTGTATATTGGTGAAGAATTTGCCAGATTCAATAGTTCAAGGTATGAATTTTTTCACACCCCACAAAGGGGGTTGCAATGACAGGCCGGGGCAACTGTTTACCAAAAACACAGGTCTCCGCAATGTCGTAAGGCCATGTATGGGGGCTGATGCCTGCCCAATGCAAGAAGGACAAGGAAGTTGGTGACCTGATGACAGGGGAGCCGGTGATTGAAGGCCTGGTGAATGGCAGCCGTAACTAAAATGGTCCTATAAGGTAGCAAAATTCCTTGTCGGGTAAGTTCTGACCCGCACAAAAGGCGTAACGATCTCCAAAAAAATAGGATAAATACCCAATAATTGGTGATGAAATTTATATGTCAACCACCGGAGCCTGATCTAAGGCCTCACAATGTCGGATTAAATTTTCTGTTTGTGTATAATTTTTATTTTTCTGGTTTCCGAAAATGGATTTTCCTACAACAAAAAATGTGAAAAAAAAAATAGGGTTAATGTCAACTGGATGGGCCTTAATTTTATATATGTTTTACACCATTGGCTGATCTATGGCCTCGTGGATCTTAATATAGCCATTTACCCCCACCAAAAAAAAAAAAAAGAAGGTACGAAAAATGCAATGTTTTGCAAGATTTTGACAATTTCAGTCCAAATTTCAAATTTTGGCTTGACCGAATTTCACCGAAACCCAAAATTTTTAACATTGGATCTGGCCTGGCCTAGCCCTACACTTGTGTTTATAAGATAGTTTGCCATGTCATATAGCACTACTTACATGTGAAGTTCACCATTGATTTAGCATATCTAAGTTAGTACCACCATTAATTTAGCAAAACTAAGGTAGTCTACAGTAATATGGTACATGTAGTGAGTAGTGTATTAAAAAAATAAGGGGGGTGTGGGTTTCACTGAAAATTGACTTGAACCTATCATGTAAGAAAATGAGAAAACCTTAGAACATTAAGGCAATTAAGAAACTTACTTTTATTTTTAAAATTTTTAGAAAATATACAGGTTCAGCCTTTACTCAAAACCCAAGCCTGGCCTGCCAGGCCCACCCGGCCCGAAGCCTGGTGAGCTGGGCTTCACCTGAGGCCATCTCTGCCCAACATCGGCCCAGGCATAAGCCCAAGCCAAGCCAAAGGTACCCCTGGGATGGGCCTGGGCCTTCAGAGACCCAGGCCCAGCCCATTCCAGTTGCACCTCTATCTTTCTATTTCTTCTTTTAAGTTATTCCGTTTATTTTCAGTTCATCCAACATCCAAGTGTGTTCTAGAATCAAACAAAGAAAAAGAATAAAAAATTTAGACATCTTTATGTGACAAACATAAAAGTGGCAATCGAAAAAGGCAACGATTAAACTTGGGATCGCAGGCTGGATCAGTCACTTGTAATACCGATATGCTTCTGATCCCAGATCTCCTAAAATGTCAAATCTGCTTATCTGACCAAAGATCCAACTAAACTTGGGATCAGCTTTTGAAAAATTATCCAAAAACCAAACACCATATGAATGTCAAAAACTCTCTACGATAGGCATAGATCTACCTCAAAACCCATACTAATTTAGTGCAAAAACATTTAAAATTTTAGGCTTAAAATCAAGCCTTTTTGCCTCGGATTGCTAATCTGCAAATACCTAACCCCTTTAGATCTTGGTTATATCACTTCCAAAACAAGTTTTTCCCTTGGATTTTTTGCAAGAAAGTGTAGATCTAGCCAAAGCAACTTGATTCCTTGAGTTCTGTAGCTTCCTCCAAGCTCAGATGCAAGAGAAAAGATCAATAAACACAAATCTGGTCACGGAACATAAGCCCGACCTGGATTGTATTGGACTGGCTGACCTAGTAGACCCAAGACTGATCCCACCGATTCATGAATTGATATAAGGAATCAACGAAAAAGTCAGATTCATGACCGGAGATCCCAATATGGATCGGTTAAAATGTCCAATTTGATCCCTATACATAAAAGCATGGGTAAAAGGGGTGATGCAGGCTGGATCCATTGGATGGGAATATTTTTTTAGGGTTTATTTTAATTGGGAAAATCATTGTAATTTGATTTAGTTTTATTTCTTTCCATAAAAGGGATGTATTTATCCTTTAGTTAGAGTTTTAGGCTAATTAGGAGTCTTCTTTAATTAGGAGTTTTTTTTTAAATTAGGAGTCTTCTTTAATTAGGAGTTTTCTTTAATTAGGAGTCTTCTTTAGTTAGGAGTCTTCTTTGATTATCATCTTTTTATTTAGAATTTTTATTTAGCAATTAATTAAATTGTAAAGTCTATTTATAGACCTTTTTATCAATGAAATACATGATGGAGATTTGAGAAAAAGGGTTTTTTGGGTGCCTACGGGCAGAGCACTTTTTGCTCTCCCTCTCTTCCTCTCTCGGTTGGGCCATCTCTTTCTCGGCTGGTTCCTTTCCCCATTGCTGTGGAAGCTCATTCCTCCCCTACCGATCTGTGGGTAGGTTTTCTTTTTCTTACCCTCTAGTTTCCCTTCTCTCTCTTGGATCCTCTTTCCCTTTCTAATCCTCTGTTTCTTCCTCCTTTACTCTTGAAGTTTCAGTCTCCATTAAGGGGACACCTCCATTGCAGGACACCCTAGCTTCATTGATGTTTTATTCAGCTTTCTGACTCAAAAAATTTTCCCCATCTAGTGCAGGTCTCAACTACCTCTTCCCTTCTCTTTTCCATTAGGTGACAAAGACCATTGCATATACTACCGGATCACTTTTCCCGCCTTCAATTAACATGCTTTTTAACAACTCCTCCTCCTCCCCCCGGGGGAAAAAGCCTGACTTGTGTCTGTCACAAGCTTCTGCACTTGAGGCTTTTATTTCAAGCACTTTATCTAAACTGTTCTAATGTATAACAGAAATTCTATTCTGACACTACATCCCATAGTTGTCAAGGCGCCAAGGCGTTGGGAGGCCTGATGAGGCATCACGGCGTTGGAGGTTTAACGAGGCGCGTAGGCAACCAAGGCACCCGATTTTTCAAGGCGTCACAAGGGCGCCTGGGTGCCTAGGGGATGCTTTGACAACTATGCTACATCCATCAAAAAGCTGTTCAAGTATATAATGAAACTAACCCCAAACAGATCTGAAAGATTGTCTCTTGCTTTGTTTACTTTACTAATGCCAACAGCCCAAGTGAGAGCTGTTGACATTAGTGAAGTTTAATTTAAACTGTTGATTGTTTTAAAGGGATGGCTGCTATAAAATCTATCTCAGGAAAGCAACACAAAACCTGAAACAAACTTGAAACCTGGAACCACTATGAAAACCCAATTGGGTGCCAGAAAAACTGAAAACCACAAAACTCCTATCAAGTGGTTGAACCCCACTTCAGAGAAACATGAAATGGATGATTGCAACACACTCCCACTAAAGATCAGTGGATGTGAATTGGGACATTTGACTATCCCCAGCATAACATCCATTGCACCACAATTTCTCCATAAATTTTTAGATTAATTTTCATTTGCACCAAAAGAAACTAAAGATAAGGATTTTCTCCAACAGAATATGATGCTGGGTAGGGCAACATCGTTTGCCAAAGGCCATCTTTCTGTTCCCGTTAGTATGCAATTTCATGATCATATATAATATCTAATGACAGTATCTGCAAGCCACAACCCTTTTGGAACAGAAGACCACTAAGTAATAGCATCGTCAGATTTCTCATGCTCCACCACAATTAGAAGGATAAGTGAAGCTAGGTCAGTCAACCAGACTTGGCCATTTGCAAGACTGCTTAGGATGATTATTTATTCATTATCCTGGATTTGGGTCACCAGCATGGACCTGCTCAACAGTTCATCCAAGTGTCGTATTCAAATTTTCCCCTAGCTAAAATTCGAGATCTTGTTTCTTAGCTCTCTTTCAACAACATTTATTCACCAATTTTCCTGTTATGTTTGAAGGAAGTATCAGAAAAGATAGTAAAGCCCAATCCATCTCAAATGAAGTTAGTCCATTACTGTTTATAAACCATGGTTCAAAATCTCGGCAAGATCTCGAGAATCTCGAGATTATCGACCAGTCTCGACTAGTCTCGACTCGTCTCGACTTTTTCGATAATCTCTCGACATTTTAGACCATTTCTCAACATTTTCGCCCAATTTTAAACTGGTCTTGACATAATGTATGAATTATGATTGTATGGTCTACTTGACTACTATGGGTTTTTTTACTATAATAATTAACTAATTAAGTGTTATTATGTTTATTCTTCTCATAAATATAATTTTACTGGCTCATTTAGCCTTCTTTGATCTTCTATTCTTGTAACATTATATAGAATAGCCAATATTACCCTAGGTTTACATCTGAATTTCAGATTGACATTGCCAAAGATGGGTGTAAACCCAAACAACCACCATGTGATTATTTTTCAATTTAATTATTTAAATGTGATTATGTATGCTAAAAGAGTGATTCCTTGGAGTATAAGGCCTTAAAATGACCACTTGAGCCCAAAACACATTTTTTAAGCGCTCGTGGCTTTTTTACAGTTTCTCGGCCGAGATCTCGATTTCTTAAAAGGTCGAGACACCCTCGAGACTCGAGATGCTGAACCTTAATATAAACGTATGCATAGATTCTAAGGAACAAACTATTAAATATGTCAAAACATCTAAGTCTTGGTGTTGGATGGAAGATTTTGGTATATATATATATATATATATATATATATATATATATATATATATATATATATATATATTAGGCTTGCTCCATTTGGTTGCAAATGATTACCCTAACCGTAAGAGAAGTGGTGCTTCCTCCCCTTTTTATAGAAAAACACTCCGACAGTTATTTCTCAGCAGTAGATGAAGTAATTTTGAAATAAAACCTAAAAATAAACCTCAACAATCATGCCATCTCAAAGAGAATTATTGCTTCTATATAAAAGAAAAAGTTTCCACATAGCACAAGCAAATGAAACCCAAGTTGAGAACTTACCAAAACCAATGAGATTACCATATCTCTGGACAACCCGCATAATGCTCCATGCCTTCTTTTTGTCCATCCCTAACTACACCAGAAATTAGAAGGGTAAGACGCAATAGAAACAGGAAGGACTAAATTAAGGCAAAAAGGACACAGGGTTGGCGGCATAAATGTAGAGGGCAGTTCCAGAAACCCAATCTTAGCCATATGACATGGCAACTAGGCAAAGCTGAACTGTTGAATGAGAAGAGGTTATAATGTATTGCTCATGTGTAAAATTTGAGGCGCAATTCAATCATGTGGCCCACATTGTATGCAACATTTTCCCTTGTATTTCAATGGTCCAGAATTGCTAAAGTTGGGCAAAGCCGAACAAGTGGAAAACTCAGACTGGACTCTAACCTGGCACATAAGAAGGCAAGGGTGTGGTCTACCTGTTGCTAAAGTACCTTCCACAACGAAAATAAAGCCACTGGTACCACATTGGAATGCAGTCCCACCAGGCCTGCACCCGTTCACCCATAAAGTATATGCCCTATCTTGGCAGTGAGTAAGAAGACATAGCGCTGGTATTTTGACTTAGCTAAATGATACATGCAGATCTTTCTTTCAAATCTGAATATTGCCCATGCAAGACATGATGGAGATAAATAAGGGAAAATGTTTCCTACATGCCCCTAGCTGTTTACTTCTCCATCATGCCTTCAACTTCTCAGCCACGTTAATTCAAGATTTGACAGATAAACCATTGGATAGACTTGGGACCCCCTGATATACCTCCAGTCAAATTAGATGGCTTATCTCAACCATATGGTTCAACATCTATGGCAAAATCAATTGTTCTTGTTGATTTCATGTTTTCTTTTAAGACTTTTCAAACTTATTTTAACCTTTCTAGTAACATATGGCTGTATTATATTGGTTTGAAAGTTTGACCAGGAATAGATGATGGTGGACAACATGTACACCAAATTTGGGGCCGAACACAACTACCATGCAGCAATATCATGGGTGAGATGGAGGGGGTTCCAGATGCAGCCATGAAGGAACTATGCCTGTTGTATAACCATTATTTGATCAAGGAAATGAACATCGAAATTTATATGTCAAAATTTCTGAAACGTACCAAAATTTACTGAAATTTGACCGAAAATATTTTAGTTTTGGTAGAGATCGAAATCTCACCAAAAACCGAAATTTTGAACCTTGAGTAGTTATACTGGGTCCTGAATAATTTTCCAGAATTTAATAGGAGGCAACAAACCTTAGAGAAAATGTCATCAGAGGCACCAGATTTGCTAAAAAGCTTCCCCAGGTAAAACGGTACCATATCACTGATACAAACTCCCCTGAATGTTTATCTTGATATGTGAGATCCAAAATACAGAAGAGTGACAGCAATAAATTTTACCATAAAAAAAGATTATTTTTTACAGTATAAATATAATAAGGAGGTAGAGCAATAAATTTTGCCACCAAAAACAGGTTCCTATTATTATAATATAAATAGTATAAACATGCACAGTACATACTGACTTTGAGCATTATTTTTTGTATTCAAAAAGCAATATTTTAAACTGCTACATGAAAATCGAGTTTGAAGGACGGGAATCGACAACAATGAGGAGAAACTTACCAATAAACCCACAAAACTGTGGATATTATGTAGGGGGCATTCCTTGAGAAAGATTCAGCAAATGACTTCCAAGTTCCATCCAAAGATAGCAACCGGGCCAATGATATGCCCACCTACATCAATTTCCGGAAAGTGGCTTATGCACTAATAAATTCAAAACAGACTGAATCCAAGTATCAACAAGTTCTAACCAGCGAACTAAAATATTTCATAAGGGAAATAATGGTATAGGAATAAAGAATATAACAGATAATCGGACCGACAGAAGTACAAATTTAAAGGACAGACCCAAATATTTAGAGCCTCTTCACTGATGAAAAGTCCACAACCAGCAGCCATAAGCAACCAAAAGTAGACCCACCTGCAAGCTTATATTTGATTAGCGTCAATGTACGCAAATAATCCATTTGAAAAAGCAAGCGAATAATGGGACAAGGACAACCCTCTCAAAACTTATTGAAGAAAATTTCCTTTAAAAATTTTAAGAGGGAGAAAGAGTTGAGGTAAAATCAAGTAATGTAACTCAAATGAAAAGACAGAAATGTGCATAACTGGACCCAAAAAAGGAATCACATAATCTGCTATGCAACTAACACCAGAAGAAAAAAATATTAATTAATTATATTTTGGAAGATAAGTGTGATTTTTTGAATATTTCAAATTTCAGAAAGAACAGAAAAAGGGAACAAAGATCGGAGTTGAGTGTAGATCATAGAATGAAAAATTATGCACATACCCTGGTGCATATTCAGGTAGTACAATTCTCTGTCCAAAAACATTGAAAGTGAAGCCAACAGGAGCAACTGGAGCAGAAGATGATGCATTGTCAACCAGAGACGGAGCCCCAGGGGATGATACCAGAGTAGGCCACTTGAAGCCAACAGAAATCACTGTGATTGTTGCAGCTATGCCCAAAGCAATTGCTAATTTTGCCAGGAATGAACTCCCTGGATTACTGGTTTTAATTTCCAGATCTGTAAGTACTTCATCAGTTACTGTGTCTTGCCCGTTAGGAGTATTTCCAGATGCTGAAGCATCAGAATTTTCTGCAACTTGAGGCAGGAAGCTTCTAATCCTGTTACTTTATATTGAAATGAATCACATCTTTATGCTCCAAATTATGCAAAACAGAAAGCATGAAGCAATTACTTTAAGGGCTGTGCAGTGAGAACTATCAAAAGCATCCAGGGAAATAACATGAACAACCAGAAAGCCCAAATATGCATGTAAAATATCTAACATGCTCCGCAGAAGGGGAAAAGGAAAAAGGAATTAAAAAAAAAAGTATATCAAAGAATATCACCAAGAAAGGAGGAGCACTGTAGCACCACAAAGCTCTAAGAAGATCTTATGGTTAATTATCTGGAAAGGGGAAAGAAACACATTTCAAATGCACAAGTTTCGAGCTCTGGCTTAAAGAAATAATTGGAAGTACCAACCACAGATTGCAAATGATAGAGTAGCGTTAAACTATATAATTATGTGTCCCCAAAAAATCGTATTTTTTAAAAAAGCCTCGTTCACCTAGTATATCTCATAATGAATGTCTTTTTCTTTTTTTTTGGAGAACATAATGAATGTTACTATAATGTGGAGGTACAAAATTGAGTAAGACTTAATCCAATTCAATTCCCAAACCATGTTATTGCAAATTGGGTATTGCTTCTCAATGACTGCACAAAAAGATGAGGTGCTGGGGGTTTTAATCAGAAATCTTGTCTGATTCCTTCCATGCCAACTTATTGCTTTATTGGGTAAGAGCATTGGGCTATTCCAATGGATACAGCTCCACTAAGTACCTAAAAATATACCTCACTTTTTACATTTAGATAAATCTTTGTTGAAGCAAATCTATGAAGTTGCCTAAGCTTCTGAAAACGAAAGCTAGTTTTTTATATATGCATAACACTTTTTGGAAACAAACCTGATGCAGGACAGCAAGGGGTTAAACCTATATTGTGTCTTGTGATAGGTATTGGAATAAACTACAAAAACAACTTGATATACCAATTAGGTCCCAGAAATATCTAATCATAACAATAAGTAATAGAAGATGAGACATAGGTTTACAAAGGAACTTCCCTATAGAACTCAGAGAATCCACAAATCCACCATATGTAATAATTAAAAAAAAATCGACACCTAAATTCTAGAAATACACCAGAAATTTTACTTTCTCAAGTATCAGAATTCTTCCCTCTCCAAAAACATATATAAACTATCTATCAGGTGAGAGGAAAGCCATCCAGGCATATCCTTTCCAACAAGACCCAGGATTTCACTTCTAACTAGATGAAACTTAAAAACAGAAATCATCACAAAGCAATTCTCTGCCAGATTTTAGCCATAATTTTTCCAAGGCAACTCAAACTCTCAAAATCTTGTTATCATTGGATAAGTAACTAAATAGCCTTTCAAATACCACCAAGATCATTCATTTTCTTGCTATGCAAATAAGTTTTGAGTTTCCCCCTCTAAAATTGACCTAAATAAATTTCCATCAAACAACATCCAGACTCAACTTTTAACTTGTAAAAGTGAATTGATTCAAGTTACGAGTATATTAAAATTGACAACCCCCTCCCCCCCAAAAAAAAAAAGTACCTATTAAATATGATTGTGACACCTAAGTTTTCTACACCAGATCAAAACTCATTAAGTGCCTATTAAATCTGACAATTAAAATAAAATGATGGATACAACTTCAAAAACCCAAACACACACACACGCTTACATAATAAAAGTTTAAAAAAAATATATATATATATATATATATAGAGAGAGAGAGAGAGAGAACTCTAGTTGAGCAAGATGGAGTTAGCAGAATAGGGACAGGGATTGTCCTACACTCCTACCAGTAGGGTCGGGGACTCGGGCATCCAAAAATAAATAAACAAGCAAGGAGGGAAGATCAAGTTAACTTTAACCTCGCTATCACAAGGTCTTCACGTGATCTTAGTAATTCCTCAGTTGTTCCTCCCACTGCAGCAACAATTCGTTCCCGTCAATTCCAGCCACCACCACACTCGCCTCTCTTGTGAGTTGGGGTTTCTCAAACACTTACAGTTTCTCAGGCTCTCAAGAAGGGAGTGAAAGAGA
Source organism: Protea cynaroides (assembly GCA_028583415.1). NCBI lineage: Eukaryota > Viridiplantae > Streptophyta > Magnoliopsida > Proteales > Proteaceae > Protea > Protea cynaroides. Next base: position 20,528,007 of record CM053275.1, read on the forward strand.
GGTCAATCAGAGAGAGAAGAAGGAGAAATGGGATAAAGTTCGTAAGGGAGCAGGGTTTAAGGGCTCGGATCGGATCAGCTGATCTGGAATCGGCCGGGGTGGATCCCATGCAGCATGCGAGTCGGATCGGATTGCAAGATCTTGCCTGATGAGTTTCAGCCAAAAGGCAAAGCAAAGATGACCGATCCCGATCTGGATTGGGATCGGCTGGGCCGATCTCGAGTTTGATTTCGTGCTTTTAAATGATGTAAGGGAGGAAAGGATATAAAAAGACTTATCTTTTCAAGTTGAAGTAGTTGGTTAAATCATTGGAGAAAAGGAGCTAACATCTCCACATTTCAATCTGCACACTTTTCCCGCCAATTAGGGAACTATTTGGCTTACTTAAAGGAACCAATCACCAGATCTAAAAGCACAGCTCTAAATCTGGGCGAAATCTTAGAAATCTTGGCCTTCTCGAGATCTCAAAATCTCAAAAATCTCGACCTTTATATGGTAAAAAAATGCATGTCTCACCAAGACCGGGTCGAGATCCGAGATTTAAAACCTTGCCTAAAAGCAAGCCCTACAAGATCTTATCCCATAGAGTACACGATTCTAGGTAAAATTCAAACACTCATCCTTATCTCCCTAATAAAAATTTGAGATCAAATCTCAAACCATCGGATTCCAACGTAATGGATATCCTCCCAAGGGTGATGGCCAAAAGAAGAATATGCTGCTATAATAGGATGAACCAAAATGGAAGAGGTACATTCCCATTGGGATCACATCCAGCATGTTATGTATCATCTTAATGCAACATCCATCCAGCATATTATATATCATCTTAATGCCACATTCCCAATGTGGAATTTATCAATACATAAATTGCCAAATATATGAAACTAAAATCTCCCAATTAAACTAGATAATTATGCATCAATTTTTCCACTAAACAATATCACATAAAAGACTTTAGGGCATGTGAAAAATAATGTCAAAACCCCAATCTATCGAATTATTAATTTCAAAGATTTTGTAATTCCGATTAGACAAAAAAAATTCCAAAAAGTTGTGAAAATAAATATTAACAAATAATATTAGTTTTCAAAACTTTGTAAACAATTTACGAAAATGTCACCGGATCCAGATTTGAGTCCAATCAATTACAGGCATTCTCTCTCTACGATATTCTCCCAATAAGGGCAGTGAATTTCATGTTAAGCATCTCTTTAGAATACAGCCTAATACTGGAAATCCATATATAATCAAGAGACATTAACCGTTGGTGAACCAAAATTCACAGTGTGTAAACGCATCAATAAGGATCCCTTGGGTCAACCAACCATACACTACAGACGAGAACTTTGTTCCAAATAACTTGACAGAAACGCATATGTAAAATTCTCGTATGACCTGGTTCAATGTACACACTGTATGTACACTAACATTTGTCCTGGAATGCTCATCCTAGGTACACACAATGCAATGACCATATGAATGGGATGTCTAATCCCATCCCTAGAAGTGACCAGTTTCAAGTTGAAACCGAAGTACTTCCCCGGCCCGTTGATGAATCACGCTAAACAATTAAATAAATTAACAATTTAATATAAATAATTAGGTTGGACCGCTTGGTGCATCAGGTCGACAGCCGGCACACAAAAAAAACCTAACCAAACCCTTAACATGGATTCACAAACAAAAGATATTCAAGGCTTGTTTGATAAAACTCCAGATTCTGGATTTTATGGATTCTGACTCCTAGGGAGCCATTTTGAAGTAGAATCGTGTTTGGTAAGCCCGGTTGGATTCAAGCTCCCACAGAGTGAACCGGATTCAAACTGACTTCAAAATCCAAATTTTTAGAGTATAAAAAACAAAATTTTTTGTTTTGGAGCCATTTTTGGCAGAAGAAAGAAAGTAAAATAGAAGCTCTCATCTCTCACACTTCTCTCTTTTTCACAAAACAAAGGCTTGACCGCTACTACCACCGCCACCGCCACCACTACCACGACCACCTACTATCCAACACCACCGCCACCACCACCCACCACCCTCCACCTACCATCCACCACCACCACCACCCACCACTGCCCACCACCGCCACCAACCACCACCACCAGCACCAATTTTCTAAACTTTGATTGGCGGGATACTGTGTTTATCAAACATGTTTCTGTTCCAAAGATGCTCTGGAATCCATTCTAAAACTGCGTTATTAAACATGTTTCTACTCCAAAATAATCCTAGAATAGCCTGGAATAGAAGTACTACTCCGAACCGGAAGTAAAGAATCCAGAGCAGAAGTTTTATTAAACAGACCCTCAGCATAATGCTAGGGCGTTCTCCGCAAATGACGCATTACACCTGGTCCCTGATGTAACGAAAAAAGGGCAAGGGCTGCCACATCAGCACTCGGATGCGGTGATAAATTAGGCAAAGGTTCTCGCACTATGGATGAAAGTGGATAAAAAAGCTAGTCCATAAGCGTAGGATTAGATTAGCATCTTGAAGCATAAGATCTTTAATGGGTAAGAGTCTTAAAATTAATAGATGTTATAAGGGGAAGAAGGATTAACAAAACTTGCATTTAAGAGACTAAATGGAAGGGTAAAAAAGCTAAGGAGTTGGATACTTGGATAACTTTAAACTTTGGTATACAGGGGATAAAAATAATAGCAACGGAGTAAGCATAACAGTAGATAAAGATTTAAAGAATAGTGCGGTGAATGTTAAAAGATACGGTGATAAGATTATAGCCATTTAGTTGGTGATGGAGAAAGAGACCATCAATATAATTAGCAGTTACGCACCCCAAGTAAGATTGGATGCGAGTAGTAAGCTACAATTTTGTGAACATATGGATGGATTAGTGCAAAGTTTTAGACAAGGAGAAAAAAATATAATAGAGGGTGATCTCAATAGACATATAAGGGGAGATCTTAGAGGTGATGAAACTGTATGTGGAGGATATGGTTTTGGAGTGAGGAATGAGGAGGGGACTTCAATTTTAGATTTTGCTACGGCTTATGATTTATCCAGTGTAAAAACATACTTTGAAAAGAGAAAGGAGCATCTAGTTACCTTCAAAGGTGAGCATCATAGTAGCCAAATAGATTTCTTTCTAACTAAAAAGTCGTTGCTATATAAGGACTGTAAAGTTATACCAGGGGAGAGTTTAACCCTTCAACGTAGAACACTGATCATGGATATGCGTCTCATTACGCCGAATCATAAGAAATGTCAGTTTTTTGCCCTAGGATAAGGTGGTAGTTCTTAAAAGAAGATTCCTTAAAAGCTTTTACTAGTACCGTGGTCAAATAAGGAAAGTGGGACTTTGAGGGAAACATTAATACAATGTAGAACAAGATAACTGATTGTATTAAGAAAAAAAAATGTCCTATGTGTATCGAAAGGAAAACGTCATTCCCCTAGAGAGTCTTGATGGTGAGATGATGAGGTTCAAACAACCATTAAAGCTAGAAAAGATAGTTTTAAGACATGGCAAAAGACTAAGGATATAGAGGGTCTAAAAAGGTATAGATTTGCCAAAAATGAAGCCAAAAAGGTTGTTGGAGAAGTAAGAGTGAAGAAATGTGAATATTTTTATACCAGTCTAAGCACAAAGAAAATAGACAAAGCTATCTATAAAATAGCTAAGATGAGGGAAAGGAAAAGTAGAGATTTTGACCACGTTAAATGTGGTAGAGTTCTAGTAAGGGATGAAGACATTAAAGAGAGATGGAACGATTATTTTTACAGCCTACTAAATGAAGACACTTCGAGTAATAGTATCCCAGAAAGCTACATTACCCACCAAGGCATCACATGTCATAAATATATGCAAAATTAGGGTGGCATAAGTAAAATAAGTTTTAAAAAGGATGAATGTAGGCAAAGCATCAAGCCCAGATGAGGTCTCAATAGAAGTTTAGAAGAACATAGGAATCTATGGGGTATCTTGACTAACTAAGCTGTTCAATAAGACTATGAATATAAGGAAAATGTCAGATGAATGGAGGAGAAACGTTGTGGTTTTGATTTTAAAAATAAAGGTGATATTCAAAGTTGCAATAACCACAAAGGCATAAAACTAATGAGTCATACTATGAAACTATGAGAGAGAATTATTAAAACTCGAATGAAACAAGAAACTTTTATTATGGAAAACTAGTTTGGTTTTCTACCAAGTAGATCCATGACAGAAGCTATTTACTTGGTTGTCATGGAAAGATTTAGAAAAGGCAAGAATGACCTCCATATGGTCTTTACTAACTTAAAAAAAGTTTATGACAGTTTCTAGAGAGTTAGTCTAACAAGTACTAGAAAAAAGAAGTGTTTCAAGCAAATACGCAAACATGGTCAAGGATTATAATATGGTGACTAGTGTGAGAACTGTGGGGGGTCAAGATAGTGGTCAAGATAGTGAATTCACAATTATAATTGGGATACATTAAGGATTAGTTTTAGGCCCTTATTCGCTTGCTCTCATTATGAATGATTTAACCAGAGATATTCAAGATGAAGTTCATTGGTGCATATTTTTTGCTGATGATATTGTTTTGGTAGATGAAACAAAAGCAGAGATTAACGCCAAGTTAGAGCTATGGAGATCAACATTTGACTCAAAATGTTTTAAGATAAGTAGAACGAAGGCAGAGTATATGGTGTGTAACTTTACTCACACAAGGACGGATAATGAGGTGGTGAAAATTGATGAGAGAGAGATACAACAAAGTGATTATTTTAGGTATTTAAGTTCAATCATAAATATAAAAAAAAATGATATAGAGGATGATGTTTCACAAAGGATTAAAATGAAATGGATGAAGTGGAGAGGTACATCTGGAGTGTTGTGTGAAGAGTTTATTCCTTTAAAACTTAAAAGAAAATTTTATAGGACAGTCATTCAACCAGCTATGATGTATGGTATGGAATGTTGGGCAGTTAATGAGCATCATATAGATAAACTCAGTGTAGCTGAGATGAAAATGCTGAGATGGATGTGTGGCAAAACTAGGAAGGATAAGATAAGAATAATCGTATTAGAGCTGATTTGGGAGTAGCGCCGATACATGATAAGCTACGAGAAAGTCATTTAAGATGGTATGGCCATGTTCAATAGAGGTCGTTAGATGCTCCAGTACAGAGGAGTGACAAATTGAAGGATCTAAAAGAACTAGAGTCAGACCTGCGATGACTCTAGGGAAATTAGTGAGGAAAGACATGCATAGCTTAGGACTTGTTTCAAGTATGATATCGAACAGAGCTGATTGGAGAATAAGAATCCATGTAGCTGCCCATTTAGTTGGGATAAGGCTTTGTTGTTGTTGTTGTTGTTACCAGAAGTCAAGTAAGAGGTCTTCACTCAACCAAGGAATCGAAATTAGCTTCCTCATTCTGAATCCAATATGATCCTTATACAGGAAGAAATTCAGTAATCTTCTCAACATTGAATTTGATGTACCTCACTCCCATTGTTAAATCACTAATTTCTTTTCATGATGGTGACTTTTACTATGTTCCCATACTAGTTCAGAGGAATGTGTAGGCCATTTGGTGGTAAAAAAAAGCCATTAGAGAAGGAATTAAAACTTGGGCATGCCATTTCTACTACTAATCTGTGAACCAAAATACCTAATCACCTGAAGAAAAGTATACCAAATGTACGACAGAAAAATAAGATAACGACCAATAAAAGACAGAGTAAGTTTACAAGAAAACTAGATCCAATCCCATTCCTTGATAACATTTCGTGCGTTGAACTTGCTTCGGATCACAATAATAAATGATCAAGTACAGAAAAAAGCGAATAGAAATAGATAAAAGATAGTAAGATTAAAAGAAGCGAGATTCATTCACATTCATTGACAACTCTTCTCCCTTGCAACACATTTTAATCAATCAAACAGTTCAGACCAATTTAACAGAAAATCTGATATCAGAAAAAAGAGAAGAAGTTACCGAAGCGTTCCGCTGCAGTTGAAGAGGAGCGGAATGGATCTCGAACCCTCCTTCGGAAACGATCGATGCGGGCCACTGAAAGAGCTTACATGGTTTATGTGTTGCAGAATGGGTTTTGGGGGCCGTAAGGAGGCGCCATGTGTTAGAATAGCAGCTATTGGCATCTTGTAAGAGTTTAAGCTCTGTCAGAAACAGAGGAACCCCAGAACCAGTTACTGCAGGTGCTGAGTTTGCATGACGAAGCTAAGAGAGAGACAAAGAGATACAGAATCTACAGATTTTATGTTCACGCGGTAAGGACAAAAAAACCTCTTCTTTTTTTTTTTTTTTTTTTTCTTTTTTTTTTTAATTCAGCTCTCCTGTAACGCTGTAACGAGGGGCCCAGGGGGAGGACTTCAGGGATGGTTGGGTGGGATTCACATCGTCTCCTTCCAATGTTTTTGGGAGGATGCGGCAACTTCATTCTGATAGTCGACAAATGGTTCTCGGATGAATTTGAGACTCACATTCAAGTTGACATCCTCTGTCGGCTTGGCTTGTCAGCTGATGTCAGCTTGAACGTGGGTCTCGGATTCACTGAGAGCCATGTATTGGCTATTCAGGTGAAGTTGCTGCTGTCCCCCGCTGGGAGGAGAGGATGCCAATCTGGATTGGGTGACCTGAATGACTGCCACGTACACAACTGTCCATTTAAGGGTAGAATTAAATGAGGTAGAATAAAAAAATCAAAACGAAACCCAACCCATCTGAAAATTTATCATAAATCAATTTTAAATCAAGGATTTAAAATCCATCCAACTCCTCTTCATTCTTGGGAGGGGATCATCTGTAACACTACTGATCTTGACCATTAGGGGTGCATTGGGATATATGATAGATGCACTTTCAACTGCCAAGATGTGTAGTATTACATAGCAACGTTACAGACGATCTTTTTCCTTCATTCTCTTTCTCCCTCCCCCCACCCCCGCGACCCCAAAAAAAATCTCTTGGAGACCAACCTGTTAAACCCTTCTTCATTCTTTGAACCCACTAAAACCCTTAAGTTTGAATCCTCGAAAACCAAACCTGAGAAGCTCTGATACTCATTAGCTCAATTTGCATTTAAAGCCACTGGTTTCATCCTGTTCTAGTGTGTTTTTCTTTTTATCTTTAATTTTGTTGGGCTAGCACTTGCTTTGATTGATTTATCTGGCATGAACTTCCATCTACTCCACAAATGCCAATTTGGAGCATTTTTTCCCTTTTATTATTTTTTAAAAACTTAGTTTTATATTCTCAGTTGGTAAATTTTGAAGCATGGAATAGATTTTTGGTAATTAAAGGAACATGTAAAACATTATGGAGATATAGAGAACGGGTGGGAGAAGTAATAATGGTATTGGTTTGTAGAATTTCAAACCTTGGCCATTTCTGACAATAACCTGATCGGAACCTTGATAATTGTTTTAGAGGCTCAGATTGGCAGCAAAGGCGGTAATATGGTCAGTCACTCCTGAGTCTGGATACCACATTTCCCTGGAGGGTGGCATTGGTGCAAAAGGCGTTGTATTGGCGATGAAAGTATGTGGTGGGTTGGGAAGTTCGTTGTATGTTTGATCAAAGCGATGATAATAATTTACAGCAGTATTGTCACTAAGGGTGTTACCAATGAAACCGAATCGTGTATCGAAATCAAATCGAATCATTTAAACTAAAATCGTGAAACCGATTATTAAATGGTTCGGATTTATTAAACCGTTTAGTTAAAAGATTTTATTCTAGTTTCAAGAATAAAACCGTTTAAACCGGCTATTTGGAACCGTTAGAATCGACTAAACCTTTGCTTTAATCCTTTAGTGCTAGACTTGTAGGAATAAATTATACTTTAATGTTTTGGAAACCGAAACCGTTTAACTGAAACCGCACAGTTAAACCGAAACGGCACCGTTTAACACCCTTACTTGTCACGACCCATTTCTAGATATGGGCGTGATACCCGGATCACCCAATGATGACCCAAACAACCCAAGATCATGCGCACCTTGTGACTTTTAACCACCACACAATAGTTTACATATGCAATATCCAAATATAAATCAAGAGTCAAATACATATAATAGTGGAAACATAACAATCATAAGTAACTCAATGTCATCTAATTGTATTGAATAAAATAAATACAACTGTCTGTTATCCCAAAAACATTGTTATTTCCAAAACATATCTATAGTGTATAATTCTACATATAACAGCGGAAGCATAACAATCATAAGTAACTCCATGCCATCTAATTATATTAAATAAAATAAGTACAACTGTCCGTTATCCCAAAAACATTGTTATTTCCAAAACATATCCATAGTGTATAACTATACATGTAACAGTGGAAGCATAACAATCATAACTTCATGCCATCTAATTGTATCGAATAAAATAAGTACAACTGTCTGTTATCCCAAAAACATTGTTATTCTCAAAACATATCCATAGTGTATAACTATACATGTATAATCTATAAAAAATAAAATAAAAAAAATAAAAAAAATAAAAAAAATAAAAAAAAGGAAAAAAGATCCAAACAATCCTATAACACAGTCTATTTACAGATCTACAAAATTATAGGGAAGAGAGGGGCATCGCATCAAGCCCCATAGATGCAACAATTGCAGACGGAACTCTTACAATGCACCTCCTTCGGATCCTCGCTGGTAGAACCATCTTTCACCACAGGAGAATCCATGAAATTAGCGATAGACAAAGTACCTACATCTAAATATGAAAACAAGTATCGATACCGGGGGAGGGGGGTGAGCTTAAATCCCAGCTCAATGAGAAATCAGGTATCAAATGCAAATGCAAATGGATGCAAATATACAGTTCATTAATTTGGTCAGGTGTAATCAAGGATTAAAGTATCACATATCGATACTATATCGGTCTAGCTATTTTAAGAGACGTATCGTGGATACAGTGTATACGCATGAATACACATGGATACAGGGCAAGATACACACAGAAATGATTAAGGAACATACAAAACATAATTTTAAAGCATAAAAACACTATAAATAGCAACATTAAAAAGAAAAATGTTTCTTACATGTATATTACTCCGCTAATACCATGTCGAGTTATGAGCTAATTCGTACTCTCAGTTATATGTCTCAAGAAGAGGTGCAACCAATAAGACTTTGTAGATTTTTTTACATATGTACAATAGGCACCTCAATCTATATAGTGATGATAGTGGTTAAACCACTCATGATAAAAATGTGAATACTCATCTTGAGTTGACATTCTCGTTGATGGGAACCACAATGTCTCAATTTGACTTTCCCTTGAACTTTCAAATGATGTACTCCTAGCACCGAAGTTCTGATCAGGATTTACTCCATAATGCATTAATGATGGACCATTACTTCGCTCCTACTCATGGACTCCATCTCAAAAGTAAGCATATCACTATCATCAACATGGCCCGCTGTTTACCCTTCCCCTTCCGACTATAACTCCTTAATTGTGGGCAACCACCATGATCATCATCTTGAGTTGCATGAGTATATGTCGCATCCCTAGTAAACTGCACTGGATCATAAGTCTATACACCACCACCACCACCACCACCACCACCACCACCATCATCATCATCATAATCATCATCATCACTTTCCTTAGGAATAGTGTTTCCATACTGAGCACCTGACCTCGTCTTCCTAGCATTAACACTAGAGGATCTAAATTTACTGATAAGTGTATAATTTTATATTTTTTTATTTCTTTTGCATTATGATTTTTATGGTGTTTTACACTTTATTAAACTTAATAAAATTTATTTTATGAGTTTGATATATTTTATAAATCTTGTTAATTAATTAATAAAATATGAAAAAATTCTAGCACCCTCAATATTAACGTTTTGAATTTCATGTAGGATTTTGACATGGAAAAAGTTCGTTAGGATTTTCAAATGTGATTTCAAAATTTGATAAGAAAAATTGATCTAAATCCAAACCAGAAAAGGAATGTTGCTACCCACGGAAGATTCACTATTGGAAGACATTGATTGATTGTTAGAAATCTTGAGGAGAATATACACAACTATAGAATCTTACAAAATTTGATAGATTTGGGGGTGGCAGTTGGTTAATAATTGAATGATTTTCATTTAATCTAGGAAGGAGAATTTTGTTTAATTTTTATTTTCATGTGATAAGGTTGTCAAATCTAGGCATACTAATTTTAGTCTTGTATTTTGACTATTTAAACAATGTAAAACATACATAAAGAGGCACCCAAAAGTGATTGAGAAAGAAGGCAGTTGCTGAAAAACAACTCTCTTTCTTTTATTCTTGTATTCTTGAAGAAGTCATGTGTGGCTAACTTTCTTATCTTCGGTTAGACGGAGCTAAAGCCATCATTGTAAACTTATGAGACTTGTTCTTATTTATTGATTTTTAATTGAATATTTGATTTTCTTTCAATTTATGTGTAGAATGATTAATGAATGGGTTGATTAAGAATACTACTAATTGATTTATTTATCTAATCGATTGTTAGATTATAATTGAATTGCTATCAATTGATTATTCTATGTCAGTGGCAATGATGATTGATGTTAACGGACAAGTTAATGTTATATTTCTAGGAGAAATCAGATTAAAGTGATTAAACCACGTTGGTGTGTGCTTAACGTTTAATTTCAATCGTCTTTCTAATTGTTAATGTTATTCTTGAATCAAATCGAGAGCCCAGTCTTGAGATTGATTTAGGAGTAAGGGTACTATTAATAAGCTATCTTTTAACAGACCAATCTTAAGGAAAGACTAAGGATTTTAGGCATAGTCCTGATTTTCTTGATTGATTATTCAATTAGAATTGATTATCCTTTATGTCGATGAATAAGTTTACGAAGATGGTGTAAGTATCATTTTGATCGAAGCTTTCTCTTATTGGTTTAATCTTTGATATTTATATTATCTTGTTCTTTATTCTTGCATTTTAGATAATTAATTACTATTTTTTTTCTATTGCAAGCATACCCCCCTCCATACGTAGGATAGCTAGTGAAATTATGCTAATAAAATCAATCAAAATCTGCTTTAGTACAACAATTGGTCATTTTCTGAGTCTTATTTCATTTTCATTTGTTTTTCTCTCTTTAAGTTAATCAAACATTTTAATCTTGATCATACAGTCCTTGTGGGTTCGACCCTTACTTACTACTATCTATGTTTCAAAGTAAGGTAATTTAATTTGAGCGCTCGATACACATCATTTACTCTCACTTTGGACTTTAGCTCATGTTTGTGATGGTGTTGATTCGGGAGCTGTATGGGATCGGTCCCTTCGATCCTAGTCTATCTGATCCCTTAACACTAAGCTTATGGCTAGAAACGTGACAATTGGTTGATTTTGTCGATCTAAGCTCGATTCTTCGAGCATATTGGATTTGGTTACTAGGTTTGCCTAAACCAAACTCCAAAGGAAGAAAAAAGATATATCCAATAAAAAAACACTCCACGTGGAAAGAGTATGTGGATGTGAGAAAGCGTGAAGATCCCCTACCCTAAAAAAATACCATTTTTTAATTTGGAGATAAGAACACTGTTTAGAACACTCTCAGTCTCTCATGTGGGGGTGTGAAATGACCACACCACCCTGGTTATTTTACACCCCTTGTGAGAGGGTGCAAGGGTGTTGTCGTACAGCGTTCTTCCCCCCTTTGAATTTTTATTACCTTCACAAGAAAGCCAAACAGCTAGGGAAAGGGCTTTATAGAATTGATTGTTAGAATATTACGTGATTAGGGTTTCAATAAAAATATCTATTCCAATCTATACAGTTATCATAGAGTACAATGGCAATGAAACTATCAATGAATATAAAGTCATACATGTATGTGAAGTCTGATTCCTCTACACTCCAAGCTTTGATCAAAATCCCTCGGCTACAGTCTTTCACAGCCTCTAGAGGATATCCCTATTGTTTCTTGTTAGTGGGTGCAGAGAGAACTGATTAACTGTGACTGTGGGGACTCTAACCCAGTATTTATAGAATATTACTATAACCTTAATCCTTTCCACAATAGAATTAGGGTTACCAAACCTATCTCATACCATGTGACGAACCAAATCAAACCGGTTCTACCGTATCAATCAGACTCCCACTGAATAACTAATTTAGGTAATTAATTAAGCCCACATAAATCTAACATTGATATCCATGAAGATTTTAAACCAATTCTTTTTTGTTGTACCCACCTTTTTGCTTCGATAAGCTTTTGCAAATTTGATAACTTACCCATGATTTACCCACAAGAAAAGAAAAAAAAAAGATAAACTTTCCCATGCATAAATTTTTTTTTTTGCCAAGGGGGATCACCACAATGGTGATCCGGAAGGGCATTGGGCACCCAATGGGGATTGAAGGGGGAATAGGGAAAGGGAGTGCCACTAGTTGGGCACACAGTATTCGAGAGGGTGGATCCGAACTCAATCACTTGGGTCCTAAGTCTTGGCTCTACATTGACATGCATGGCGCTAACCATTGAAGCAAATCCAGTGATCGTTCCAAACATACATTAAACGAAGTGGAATGAATGAAACATTTGATTGTCACATTTTTTGCTAAGCCTTTAAGAGGAGGCCTTGCATAATTAGAGTACTGTTGGTATCACATACATACATTGAGGTAAGGTTGTTGATTCAGGGCCAAAACCATTTAACTAGAGTTAAACCGATTAATTAAAACCATTGTAAACCATGAGAAATTATTAAGACAAGGGATGAGCAAAAATTCAGACCTCTCGTTCAAAATGATCTTGATTCATCATCCCCCATGAGGAATTACCAAAACATTTTACTCTTCAATCATTCCAAATATAAGAGGACTACTCAATCAAATAATAGATACCAAATGGGTAGGTTTGAAAATAAATGAGTTGCTAGTTATAGAATACTATTCCCCTTTTTAACCCAAAAAAAGAAAAAAAAAAAAAAAAAAAAAAGATATATATATATATATATATAATTCCTGCTAAACTTGAGCCAAACTAAAATGGTTTGGATTATTAGAATTGATCGGATTGAGTATTTATTTGGTATGGATTAGGTCTTAAACGTTAGGATTGTATATATTTTGGAACCAAGAACTAAAAGAATGAGAATTGAAATCGTCTCCTCTCAGGGGTTCGGGAGGAGACTCGGCTGCCACTAGCCAATGCCCGACATGTGGGAGTCGACTGGATCCGAGCCGTCTAGCCATTTGATAAGGTGAGCTGCAGAGGGGTTGTCGGCTTATACACCAGCGTTGGCTGGATGACTCGGATCCAGCCGACGCCTACTTGTCTAGCATCGACTGGTGGCAACCGAGTCTCCTCCAAAACCCTTGGGTGGAGACGATTCGGATCCAAGAACTGAATAACTAGTTAAGACCGGCTATTAATTGATCACTCAACCATTCACTCCATTGGGCCAACCCTGAAATAAAGCGCCATTGAGTCCATGGGCCTTAAACTCTCTCTCTCTCTCTCTCTCTCTCTCTCTCTCTCTCACACTCTCACTCTCACTCTCACTCTCACTCTCACTCTATACTGGATAAGAAACTGAGTTAACTCTTGAGTCCATAGTCCATATTAAATGCCATTGAGTTTATGGGACTTGAACATGTATACACACACACACTCTCTCTCTCTCTCTCTCTCTCTCTCTCTCTCTCTCTCTCTCTTTCTCCCCTAAGATAGGAAACTTAGTTAACTCTCGAGTCCATGGGTCATGTACAGTCCATGGGCCTTAGGCTCTCTTTGGTTTGTATTATATAATGTATTATGAACTATTTGTGACAAATCAATTATGATAATAGATTCTGAGTAATAAATAATGATCGTTTGGTACCACTAAACATAATACATTATATAATGAGAAATAAGTTATAATGATAAACAACTAATAACCTATTTGTAGATTATGCATTATATCTATTTATTTTAATTATAAATAGACATTATAAATCATGTCAAACAATCACAAATTTCATAATGTATTACATAATACATTATATAATACAAATCAAAGAGAGCCTTAGTATAGATAAGAAACTGAGTCCATGGGCCTTAGTATATAAAGTGCCATTGCCCTTAAAAGTAAGGGGTAGTTTTTTTTTTTTTTTTTGGGTAAACCAGCAATCTATTGATTGAAAATTAGGGAACAATCATGGAATTTATCTTACAAAGATCTACAATCCAATGAGTGGATTTGGACCAACTAACCTTTCCTAGGTTAGAGCCCTCCCAGCAAGAGAATGGGCAAGCCCATTAGCCTCCCTTGAGCAATACTGAAAACCCCACCCCCCCCTCTTTAACCATTAAAAGAACATCATCCACAATAGATTTGATATGAACATCACCATATGACTTGGGAGAAGACAGACTATTAATAATATTTAAACAATCAAACTCAATAATCAGTTTAGAGAAACCCAACGTCAGAGCCTCTGCAACCCCAAGTCTTACTGCCATAGCTTCACCAATCTCAGCCGATGTAAATGAAAGAGGCATTGAAACCTGAAACATAGGGAAGATCGAAGGACATACCCCACTCCACCAGCTTTAGAAGGAGAAGGTAAGGCAACATCAATATTAAGTTTAAACCAGCCATCTGGAGGGGCTACCCACTTTGCTGTTGTAGTAGGGACAGTCACCTCTGACATTGAAGTAGAAGAACTAGGAGACAACCCCTAAAAACTCATGAAAAGTCTATTCTGCCCGATGAACCACCTCCATTGGAAGTTTGTCTTCGCTCTCAAAATAAAATTAATTCCATGTCTTCCAAGGGAACCAACACAAGAAGGAAACAACCGTCAATAGATTCCTTGCATCCATTTTGGAAAGCGAACCACAAGACTCCAATTTCAGTAGTCATTGCCCCCAAAGAAACGTCACTAGAATCTGGAACAACCAAAGACAAATGGGATCCCAGCCAAGCGGCTCTAGCTAAGGTGTAAGTCAATAAAATGTGGTCAATGGATTCATCTGCCATACCATACCTCCTACACTGAAGCTCGACAGGAATTTTCCTCTTATAAAGGGCTTCACTAGAAGCGACCCCTTGTACACAACATCTCCATAGAAAATCTTTGATTCTTGGTAATATCTTACAATGCCAGATTTTCTTCCAAATTGATTTGGGGACCAACTTCGATTGAGCATTTTTAGAAGTAGAAGGGTGAGAGAGCAAAGCTCAGCTTCCTTAGCATTAGATAACAAATGATAAGCAGATTTGACAGTAAATAAGCCATTCTTAGTACATTTCCAAATCTGCTGATCTTCCTCTGGAAAATGCTGCAAAGGTATGCATCTAATAGCCACAACCTCCTCCTTTGAGAAAAGACTTCACAGAATGTCCTCCTTCTGCATATGAATGCTGTCATCAATAAGATCAGAATAAACCAAATCAAACTCACAATGTGCAGATCGTAAAGAATGAAATCTATTTTCGCTAAAATGTGGAAGCCATTTATCTTCCCAAATGTTAATGCTAGAGTCTGTTCCCATTTTCCAAATCAAGCCTTGAAGAAGGATATTCTTCCCATCAATAATGCTTCTCCAAATCCATGAGGGACTATGACCAAGCTTAGCTTGCAGAAAATCCGAATTAGGAAAATAAATAGATTTTAGGAACCGAGCCCAGAAGGCGACAGGATTTCTCCAATGCCAATTTTGCAAGAAGAGCTTTATTTTGCAAAACTGGATCACGAAGCCCCAAACCCCCTTTCTCCTCCAACAAGCAAAGACGGTCCCAAGAAATCTAGTGGATGCTATGATCCTTACCACTCCTATGCCAATGGAAATTTGCAGCATGTTGTTTTATGGAATTAAGACAATGCATGGGAATACGAAAATGTGAACCAATAAAATTTATCATTGGGAGGACAACCGACTTCAAAAGTATCTCTTTACCAGCATTTGAAAGTAAATTGCCTTTTCAATTCTGTATCTTTTTAAGAACACGCTCCCTGTGATTCTTGAACAACATTTTTTTCGAACCACCAAATTCAATAGGAAGGCCAAGGTACTTTGAGGGACCATCTCCATAAGGAATCTTGAGAAACCGTGAAAACCATCTTCTAAATTTCATTGGAGTATTAAGGCTGAAAGTAAGGGATGATTTCTTCAGATTGATCTTCTGTCTAGATGTCCTGCAGTATAAGTCCAAACATTCCTTTAAAGCAGTAACTTTGCATATCGTGTCTGATGAAAATAAGATGTAGTCATTGGCAAAGAGCAAATGAGTGAGAGGGGGAGATTTATGTTTAATTTTGATGCCATCAATCAGTCCTTGAGCGTGTTTTCCATTAATAATTGAGGACAGAGCATGAGCACATAAAATAAAAATTGTTGGGGATAAAAGATCACCCTAGAAAAGGAGCCACGCTTAGCCCAATTAATAATCATGGTATAAGAGACTGAAGTAATGCATTTCATAACCAAAGAAATCCAAGTATCAGAAAAACTCAAACACTTGAAAACTTGTTCAATGAAAGGCCATTCCAGCCTATCATAGGCCTTGTGCATATCAAACTTAAGGGCCAATAATTGAGTTTTGCTCTTTTTTTTAATTTTTTTTAAAGGTAATTGAATGCTTTCATGGGCCATAATAATATTATAATAAATTATTCTCTCATGAATAAAGGCAGATTGGTTGTGTGGATATTTTCCCCCAAAAAGGCCTTCAGTCTACCAATCATAATTTTGGATATAATTTTTATGCAAACATTACAAAAAAGGGTTGTCACATCTTGTAATATGTGACGGTTCAGACACTGGGTGACAACTAGCCCCAGACATACAATCCATGTAGCTCTTTAGAAGATTTGATGGTTTCATGTTTGGATGAAAAGTACTACCTGAAGATTCCTCAAAAAGAATATTAACTGAAAGTGTGATTGGCCAAATACGACAAATGGTTATACATAATGGTTGAACCGACACCATAAAAACAAACGATATTTTTTGTGCAAACCCATTCATGGGGCAAATTTTATTCATCCTCAAAAAGAACAAAAAACGGTTTCTAAAGTGGGAGGAGATCCTTAGGAAAAGATGACTCCCCAGAACCCACACTTCAGGTTCTCTTTGGTATAGTTTATATTTATGTTTATGAGTTATTTATGATAAATTATTTATGAGAATAAATTATGAGCCATTAATAATAATAACATTTTAATACCACTAGACATAAAGAAGTAATAATAGATTATCATAATAATGATAAATACCTTCTAACGTATTTGTAGATTTTAGATTAGATTAATTAATTTTAAATATAAATAAATACTATAAATCATACCAAACAACTACATATGGTATAATGTATCATATAATTAATTCTATAATATATACCAAAGAAAACCTTGGGTAATCCAAGTTTGATTGCTTTAGCCTCGTTGATAAGAACTGATGATGGGAGCACATGTGGTTATTGGCAACCCACATCAGCTTACCATGCACATTTAGTGCTGCAACTCAAAGCCCATAGTCTTTGGTTTATTAGAGAATTGTCTGTCTAAATATAACAAGGGTTGCTATAAGCCTACAATGACATGTAGTTGTAATCAATTCCCATTAATGCACATTCATTCATTAGGTCATCATGAAATTGTAATAAGGTTTGTTATCAAAAAGTCATCACAGTTAAAGATGTTATTAAACAGGACTTGTAAAATTTTACGTTGTTTAAAATTTTATTTTTATTTGTAAAATTCTTTTTAATGTTTGTTTCTAGTATAAGAAAGAAAGACGAAGTTTCTTTTTCATCTTTTTAGAGATATATTTTACCTTCTAGAAATAAACAATGAAATTTTTTGTTACGTATAATTGAAATGGTACACATAAAATTTTACATCAAAACAAATGAAGCCAAATAGAAAAACCTATTAGAGAAAACCGCATCTCTGAATAAAGAGGGATGGGATGAAGAAATGGAAGGACCTGCATGCTACTGGTTGTACTGTTGGCATTTGAAGCCGTTTGTATTACAGTGAAATTCAATTTTCCATGGAAGCTTTTTTCACTAGCTTACAAGAACACCTGCAACTACACTTAATGTTTTGAGTGGTTTCAAAATCTTCCAGAAAAATTTAATATATAATTACAGCTAGTGAGGAAACCGGATATACATCAGGCAAAAAGTTACCAACCTTTGCTGGTAAAGTTGGTTAATTTTGCATGCAGCTGCGCATGATTAAGCTTTGATGGTCCACACTAGCTTCCACCTTTCATTGTAAATCTTGTTGGCAAGGAATATCTCCTGTTACTTTCTTTTAATAAATTAAATTTTCTTTCTTGACAATTTTTTTTTTTTTACATGCTTGGGATTTTTTTTTATATTAAAGATCAATAAAGAACATATTAAAAAAGAATGAAAATATACAGAGTTCACGTTTTTAGACGGAAAAATAGAAGGAGCCCAAAAGGGATCTCCTTACACCCACCTTCGACAATGCCATCAGCAGGGAAAGAAGACACCTCATGAAAAAGGAAAACAAAAACGAAGATGCTCATGCGCATCTCACAAAATATTTCTCTACACTGAGAAGTATTGACCTCAAACTCATTATAAAATTATACTATTAAATTTTTTACAGCATTGTCTCCTATAAACTATCTAATTACAAGTAGACATTATCACCAATGTTCATGCCATTAAACTCTAAACACATCTCATCCCCTTAAATATCAAAATTAATCTTGTATCGACTACACAAGCCGGAATGCCAAGATGGGAAGTTAACTATTTCCAATGTCATGAATTATATAACCCTTCCCACTGAATAATAACATATAAGCTATAAAGAGCAGAACAGGACCCTCACCTGACTTGTATTTTCATGAGTCTAGTTCCTCTCCCCACATGGGTACTACTCTCCCGTACCCATTACGTCCATATCCAACAGGTCCCACACCCATACATAGTATGAAGAGGGTATCCATGTGGGAGAGAGGATCATCCAGAATCTATCTTCACGAAGGGATGCAATGGGAACAAAGTGGGTATCCAAATCCTCTCCTCCCAGAGGTTTGGGAGGAGAGGCGGCAACCCTTGTTATATTTAGACAAAAAGTTCCATTGAAGATGAAAAAGATCAAAATCAAAGAATATTAAAGTTTCACATTTTCTTCGATGGGTGTTCTCCTTCCAAGTTACTTCTTGCTCATCTCTTCGTTCTTCGTACTATATTCTCTTCCTCTCTCACAATCAGGAGATCAAGAGGTAGTCTATCCTTCAAACTCGCTTCCATGGCCACAAGGATCCAAATTAAGAATGAAACATGCATAAGAGGAAGAGTCACAAAGCCTGGATGAGAAGAGCTTAAACTAGTTTGATCAACTCTGCGTGTTGAGCTTCAAGCAAACTTGATCTTAGGCAAAATCCCCAACCTCCGTGGCCTCACCTAAAAAAAAATAGAGATGAGAGAGAGTCCTTGTGAAACACGAAAATCTGCACCAGTGCTGATGAGGAGCGTGAGATATATTCCTCACCATGTGTCGCGCATCGAGGCCAGGGAGCTGCCTCTCCTCTAGATACCCTGGGAAGAAAGGATTTGAATCCATGATATTAAGGTCTTACCATCATAAAATTTGGTATAATCTCTTTAAGGTTGGTTTCTTATGAAACTTTTTGTTCCTTAATGATCCCAGGTCCAATCAAATCCTCTTAAAGGTGTCAACCTTCTCTTCAAATAAAATTTAATGCTGTACCCACTACCCACCCCTTGCGTAGTTATCAATCTAGCTATTTATCAAATTAATAGCCACCTCATTATATGGTTGGATTCATACATCAAGTTGATAGGAAGTTCTAACTGTCAAACCTTAAATGATTTAGTGACTATTTAAAAAGTAGATAGGATTGAACAAAATGGAATCAATTTCAGTTCCCACACCCTCTTACAATTGATAAATCATGTACATGTTGGGAGTTGGATGTTTTGCATTTTGCCGTTTGATTCCAAAGGGATGAAGAACTGATTAATGATGTACATGTACATGTAAGGGACTGGTGGGTGTTTTGTTAAATGTATTTATATAAGTTTCGTTATAGATTTATAGCGATGACATTCTCTATATATAATAAGGGGAGGTGTGAGGAAGAATGTTGTAATCCAATTCTCCATTTATATTGAAATAATTCTTATCTCACCATAGGTCATCGCCTAGTTCAGATAGCGTCAACAAACAGTCCTAATACATCAATTGACAATATTGATGGAGATGGAACAGTAACCATGGAGATTTTGGTGGACAATAGTATTAAAAAAACTTTTCAGTAAATATGGATATCAGTTTACACCTTACAGTAAACCAAAATTTAGTATTGAAGTTAAAATTTCTTACGTGTCTAAAAAAGGGTCAACGGACAATCATCTGATCTCCTTCACAATTTTTCTAAGAAGAAGCACTATATTTTGATGGCCCTTATGTTACCTCCAAGATTCTTATACCTAGATGATTTGATGAGGTCGGGCTTCGATGTTGTTGTATGTTCTTCTTTGTGTTTGAGGTTGCCTTTCATTTTTTTTAAATAACATCTTAATTTGTTGTTGTATGGCTTAATTTTCATTTTTTCCTCAATAAAATTTTATTACTTATCAAAAAAAAAAAAAAAAAAAAAATCTCTTCTCACCATGGGCATAGGCCGAATTACGTAAATCTTCATGTTGCGTGATATAAAAAATGTTGAATGAATCCAAAGGGTGTTTAATTTTAGATGTTGGAATGTTGTAAATCAGGCACTACAAACATCACCCATATGAGGTGAACATGAGATTTATAATTGTAAATAAATATAGAAACGATTTACTAAAATGCTCCATGTACGCATCCAAGAACCACTAAGGTAGGCATCAAATTCACCATTAATAACCTGGTGTACCACATGCAACAAAAGAATAGTAGGGTTGAGTTGTAGTCAAGACTAATCTTTTTAAAATTGTAGTTGCCCTCGTGGTGCAAACCGGATTCCTTGTAAATAGATTTCCAAGATAAAACAACCCTATTCATTAAAAGATTCATAAGATTATGCTCACAAGGTAAAAATCAATGTCAACAATAGTGAGACTATAAGGCCAAATTGGTACTATTGTTTATATGTTATTGGGCTACACCGTCTCTTTATTTATAGGAAAACAAGAGATACCGTTGTCTCCAAAAAACATGTCTATTGACCATTTAAATTTGTCACTAATAGTCACATTCATTGGTTATTTAAATACCAACTAAAAAGAGTCAGACTTCTTCAACAAATACTTATAAAATAATAAAATAATATTTTAAATCTGATAAAATTCAAAACATTAAAATTCCATTATACAAAAAAGAAAAAATTTCACCCACCTCTTTTGAACTTTACCTTTAATTCATTCAACCTCAAACCTTGCCCATAATTTCACCCACCCCCTTAAAATGTTAAATATGTATTACATACTCACTTAATACATTGTCTGTTAAGTGATGATGTGGCAAAGTTAGAATTTATATAATGACTAAACTACCTTTTAAGAAATTAACTTACATATTTACCCTCCTCAATTTACAATCCTATCTTGGCGAGGCAATCCTGTTTTTCTTCTCTTCATCGTCCTCCTTCGTCTTCCTCTTCTTTAACTTTCATCTTCATCTCCTCCTCTTCTTCTTTGCTTGGTTTGAGCTTTATAGTGAACGGAATCTTGTCTTTTTCGCTCGACCAGAGGCATGAGCCTGCTCTGCTAAGCCTAAGTGCTGTTCTCGAGTTGTTCTCTCCTCTCTCTGTTTGTCACCCCGATTGAAAGGGTTTTCTTGTTGATTCCCTCTCTCTCTCTCCCCTTTTTATTTTTCTTCTTCTTCTCTCTATTCCCCATAGGCCCATACCTTTCTCGGCAATCTGGATAAGAGTTTTGGAGGCCTCCTTTGTTGGCCAAGATAATACGGCCACCCTTACCTTGAATTTCTGTTGGTAATTTCATTGTTCCCTTTCCACTTCTACAATCCTCGTCCTCTTAAATTGTCATTCTATTTCTTTTCCCTTTCTTTTGTGGTATACAGTATAGATAACATTATCCAGGAAGGAAATCTCTAGTAGAACCCTTGATTTGGATATTATTTCTCGGAGGAGCTGCACTTTTAACCGACGCCTTTGCATACAGATGCAATGTTTGATCATTATCAATTTCTGTTTACTTTATGAATTCTTGTTCTATTAAACATTCAATCAGTGAAAGTGATAAAAAGAATCCGAAGAAACTCTAAATCCCCTGTACCAATTTGCAGCAAGGGGCAGATTTGCGTCGGGGTTATTGGAGAAGAGGTCTTTGACGGAGTAGGGACTAGCATCTTAGGGGGCTTCGATGGTGGCGGCGGTGGGTCTGTTCCAGAAGCAGCAACGGCACTATTGGTGTTGACAGATAAACCTCTCTTTGCACATAGAGTGAAAAACATCAGCTTTCCTTGCTAGATTGACTGAAAATCACCAATCTCTTGCTGGATTGATTGAAAGAAGAAAATAAAGAAAATCCTCTATCCTTCTTCCATATCTAGTTTCCAGATTTTTCTCCCATCAAATCCCCCTCTTGGGTTCTGTTGAATAGATTTGGTGTGAGACCTAGTTTGAAATTTAAGGGTTGGAAATTCTCTATTGAGTTCAGTTATAAGGTAAATGAGGTGTCTTTTTATTTTTTATATTACTGTAAAAATAAAATAGATATTTTAAATTTTCTTTAGTTTACTTAACTGGATTGGATGTGGGTGGATTGGATGTGGGTGAAATTATGGATAAAGTTTAGGATTACATGAATTAAAGGTAAATTTCAGGAAGGATGAAATTTAAATTTAAAAACTTACAAATAGAAAAAGTTAAATTTCTATATGAAATAGATTCCTATTCTATGTAGATACTGATTCGGAGGTATCTATGCATGAATGCATAAATTTTGTCTTTCTACCAAAAAAAAAAAAAAAAATGCATAAATTTTTTGTGCAACTGACACTTTGCTTTCAAAGATGAGATTTATTAAACTAAATTATTAGATTACCCTATGCCTTGTGTATCTACGGTGCGATTTGCATTAAAAATTTCATCTACACTCCAAAAACTATGTCAAATTTGATCTAACCTTACAGGTTTCCAAATGTCTCATCTACCACCTAAATAGTTTGCATAAGCTTCAATTGGCCCCAATTAACTGACGGACTTGACTAAAAATGTGCTAAGACATTTCTACCCTTTGTATTTGAAACTGAAAGACATTAAATTGAGATGAAATTACTAATTTGACCTTTTAAAGATAACCACGCACAATAATTTTTAACTCTTTTTGTATATTGAAAAATTATTAATTTCTCCTTTTCTCTATTTCTATTTGTTGGGGATTAGAGGATTGGGTTGTTTAAAGAGACTGTTTTGATTAGGGTGAAGATGAGGATGGAGATGCCGATTAGGGTTCCTATGGTGACGATTAGGAAGAAACAGGGCTTATGTTTGAACTTCTCTGGGATGAAGTAGTAAAGGAAACGGTTTTGATTTGGAAACATTGTAGCAGCACCACCACTTGCAAATCTCTCTTTTTCTCTCTTTTCTTTTCTTCTCTCTGGTTTGATTGCATTTGGATTTGGATTTGAAATTATAAATGGGGAGAAGAGTTTTTTTTTTACTTCCTTTTTCTTTACATTAATGGTGGAATTGAGAATAGAGCAGAGAGATTTTCTTCTGAACAGTTCACTTTCTTAATTATATCCAAAACCCTCTTTCACTATGAAATTAGATTTTCTTTGATTAGGTAGGAAGAACACCAAAACCCTAGTCACACTAATGGAGAAAGAGGGAAATCAAAGCTATTATTCGAATCCGATCACGATAAAAAATGAAAAACAATCAACACACCATCGATTGCAGAAACAAACAAATAAAGAAGGGGGAGAGGGCAAGAGGGAAGGAACAAAGAGTGCCACGAGGGGAAGTGAGAGAAACAAAAACAAAGAAAGAAATAAGATGAAGATCACACAAGAGAGAGAAGGTAGAGAGAGAAAAACGGCAATAGCCAAATTTAGTTGAGGTCTAGAGAGAGAAGGGGTTAGAGAGAAGAACACGTGTAGACTCAAGAGATGCCACATGTCTCCGGCAATTGTAGTGTATGCCGGGGAAGAAAGGTATCGAAAGAAAGTTATACGAATTAGTAAAGGTGTTGTTTAGTTTGAGACGCATTATGGTCTTTTACCCTTTGAATAAGGATATTATTGTCCTAATATATTTCAAATAGTGCTTACGTCCGCAACTAATGAGACTCCACTAACGGATCCAAATCGTCTCATCCCTGAAATTCGGGAGGCGTGGCAGCGACCCCACTGGATGGTCGCCACGTGGGGGTCGGATGAATCCGACCCCTCCGTTTGAGCCGACAAGCCGAGCCGACAAGAGAGTGTCGGCTCGAACGGAGGGGTCGGATTCATCCGACCCCCACGTGGCGACCATCCAATGGGGTCGCCGTCACGCCTCCCGAATCTCAGGGATGAGACGATTTGAATCCCTCCACTAACAGATGGGGTCTCTTTGATCACGGGTGTGGTCTCTTTGATCAACGGTGGAAAACTTTTGAGTAGTAAATGAGACATTTGGAAAACTTTTGGATGATAGATGAGACATTTGGAAACCAGTAAGGTCATTTGGACGTAGCTTTTGGGGGTGTTGATGGAATTTTTTCTTTTTTTATTAATAAATTTTCATTTTTAATAATTTAAATGTGCATTTAAAATGGATATCATTCGAACAGAAATCGTCTCCCGCCTGGGTTTGGGCAAGAGACTGGGCGGCCTAGATGGATGGCCGCCATGTGGCACTCGGAGGGATCCGAGCCCTCCATCTGAGCCGACCGCCCAGTCGAAAGCCCAGTCTCTCGGATGGAGGGCTCGGATCCCTCCGAGTACCACATGGCGGCCATCCATCCAGACCGCCCAGTCTCTCGCCCAAACCCAGGCGGGAGACGATGGATCCTAATCATTCAGCCAGGCTCAATCCACGTTGCTATTTAGTCAATCCAAATCCCACAAACGCACTCAACGGCTTTAAAATCGACATTCTCCGGTGAATCTCTACCAACTGCAACTCAATGTCCGTCGTTTGATATACCGCCTCCAATTCATACAACTCTTTTGCAGTCCTGCAACTCAGCAGCAGCAAGTGAAGACCAGCTCTGCTACTAGGTTTTAAGAATCCTTCTTTTTTCCTATTCTGCTTGTTTCTGTAGTTCATTGGCTTCATTTTATTTCCATTTAGGGCAAAAAGAAGGCTTTTTGAGGGTGTTCTGCAGTGATCTATATTTGGAAATTTGTAGAAACGGATACTACGGGTTATCCAAATGAGTTGCCAGGAGATTCATTCATGGACTTTCTGTGGACTCGTCAAGGCTTTTCTGGATCTTTGGTTGGCTTATCTCATGCTATGTGGATCGGCTCTTGCCTTCTTTACTTCAAAATTTTTGGGTATCTTCGGTTGGCAGTTGCCGTGCCCCTGCAACGGACTTTTTGGTGTTTCTCATGGAGGTACATGCTTGCAGAAGCTGCTTGTTGACTACCCAACTCGGAAGATCTCATCTATTCAAATGTCTGTGAAGAACAACTTCCCTTTTGATTCCATGTGGATGGATGACCAAAGATGCTCATTCAGTGTTAAATTATTGGGAGATACTGACCGTTGTGATGGACCTCTGGAGATGGAGGGAGCATCTTCTTGCAGCGCCATCTCTGATGCCGGTAGAAGATCTTATAACTTTGCTTTCAGAGACCCATCGCCTAAGAGTGAAACGGGTGGGCTTGGATTGATGACTTCTGTACCTGATGACCGCGCAGATGTAAAGGGGAAGAAAGTTGTGAATCAGAGGCCAAGTTCTGGTTTACGTCGCCGGCGCAGAGCCGTTGTTGTACATAGGAAATCCTCATCCGTCTCATCGTCTGGGCCCCCACGGTTTCTCAAACGAGCTACCTCTCATTCCCCTCGTAGCATGAGCGAATTCGGTCATGACATTTCTGAAGAAGGCTCAGTGCCTATGAGTTCTGCAGGGATTGCTCTCCAAGGTGAGCGAGAATTCTTAACCTGTTTTCATATATAACCCATTTTGTGCTTCCCTTTCAAATTCTCTGGTTTTCAATGAAAACCTTCTCTAATTGTTGTTTTTGAACATGATTTGTTGATTATAAATTTTTTTTTTAGAAGAATTTGTTGATTATAAAGTTGGTTTACCAGAATGTGTATGTAAATTTGTATTGTTAACTACATTGTTTGTGTTTGGTTGCAAGGGGGATAGAAGGGAAGGGAAGTGAAATTTTTTAACTTAAAAATGAAACTTTTGTAATTATTACAATACATGCTATCACATTGCTATGTAACTAATTTCAAATCATTTCATATTTAGTTATTAACTTACACTTCACTTTGACTTCAAATCCCTTGCATTTAAAAAGTAAAATAAATTTTACATCTTATTTACTATCATTATTAAATATATTAAGAAATTTAGATAGTTTATACAATCATTTTGTGTTATAACTATAAAAGTTTCCTTTTTAAGTTTTAAAAATTTCCCTTCCCTTCCGTTCATTTCCCCTTGCAACTAAACACAGCCATTAAGAATTCTAATGTTTATCTTTGATTTCAGATGACAGGGAGGGACACACTGGTGGTCGACTGGGTGGAGGAAGCTTGCATGGCTTTGAACTGAATGGATCATTTGGTGAAAGTAAGGTCTTGGTGAAGGATGCATCATCTGCCAAAGAATTCGTACATAACATTTGGGATGAGCTGGGGCTTGATGGGAATTTGAAAAATGTGATTAGAGTCTTGGAACAAGCACTTGAAGAAGTGCAAGCTGAACATGCTGCTCTGTACCTTGAGCTAGAGAAGGAAAGAAGTGCTGCTGCAACTGCTGCTGATGAAGCCATGGCAATGATACTGCGTCTGCAAAAGGAGAAGGCATCGATAGAGATGGAAGCAAGGCAGTATCGGAGGATGATTGAAGAAAAATCTGCTTATGATGCAGAGGAAATGGACATTCTCAAAGAGATTCTTGTGAGGAGAGAGAAGGAGAAGCACTTTCTGGAGAAGAATTTGGAAACTTATAGGCAGCTAATACTTCTTAACAATGAGAGTTTGGAAGGTGATGCAAATGCTGTGGCAGAAATATCAGCACTAAGATCTACTTTTTCATTGGAATCAAGTGAGGATCTGGAACAGATGCTTCGTCAAATTAGTGAATCTAATGATAAAAGGGAAATAGGCAAAAATGTAAAAATATCATCCAATTTTGAGGTACAGACTGTTGAGGGACCAAGTTACACTCATGCTTTTGAGAAAGAGGTACCACCTTCAAACTTGGATAAGGATAATGACCTCCTTCAACGAGTGGATTTTCAGGGGGAGGAAAGTTCCAACAAAAGTCATCCACATGTGTCGGGATACTTTGATGATTGTAACCAAGAGTTTCAGGAGAAGGTTATGGTATCCATGGATGAGGAAAGATCTGTTCTTCAAAAAGTAGGTCAAGGATTAGAGACAGAGTCCAGGTTATATAAGTTAAATAGCCTTCCAAAGCATGGCTTTCTTAAGAAAACTATTATTTCACTTGAACATGGTCAAAAGAATAATGTTAGACAATGTCAAGGAGTTGAAAAGAAGGCTGACCCATATCCTAGTGGGACTGAAATCAATTTTTCATCTGATGTTGAAGATTTCAATAAGTGTGGGGAAAGTGCAGATCAAGGAGGAAGTGATCAACAATTTTCTAAGGTTGAGACTGAACCAAGTCTATATGATGTTTATATGGTTGATGATACATCTAAGTTGTGTAAGGAGGAAGCTAGAGAAAGTCAAGCACAGTTGATAGACACAGCTTCAGATGGGTTTAGGATACATTGTCTTCCATTTGACCCATCTGGTGTCAGTAGGATTGCGGCAACTGATCAACCGACTACAAGCATGGAAACACCTAGAGAAAGTCAAGCGCAGTTGATAGACACAGCTTCAGACAGGTTTAGGATTGATGATGTAACTGATCAACCGAGTACAAGCAAGGAAACAACTGGGCAAGATATTTCTAGAAGCTGCTCTGACTTGACTGCTGGGTTGCCGCCAATCAGTAACATACAGGGCAAATCTTTTCCCTTGGACTTGCGGAGGAATTCCATGTCTGCAGTTGATAATGAAAGACTGAAACTTGACACTGAAGTTGCGTGGCTAAGAGAAAGGTTGAGGATTGTGCAAGAGGGAAGAGAGAAGCTGAGTTTTTCTGTGGAGCACAGGGAAGGAGATAAAATACAGTTGCAACTCTTGGCGGATATTGCAAAACAACTTCAAGAGATTCGGCAACTAAATCAACCTGGAAAAGCTGTTATGCAGATTTCTTTACCCCCAACATCTTCTAAGGTGTGTGATAAAAGTTTACAGTTGTTCCTGCTTCATTCCATACAAAATATGCAAAGTACTACTCCCTCTGTCTCAAAATGACTGTCTACTTTGTCAAATCTCACTTTTTAAGAAAGGTTTGTCATTGCATTAATTACTCTGATATTTTTAATTACTGTCCAACTTTATAATTTGTGTATTTGCTTTCCCTTTTCCTCTTTTAATGCACTATCCTCTTCCCCTCTTTTATGTGCTATCCTCTTCCCCTCTTTAATGCGCTTTCCTCTTTCCCTCTTTAATGCACAAACAAAATGGAACAGAAAAACTCCAAATAAAACAGTCTGGTAGTTTGGTATCGCATATTTGCATCACATTGCTTTGGTATTGACCATCCATTGATTTTGTTGCTGGAAGTTGGTAGTATAGTATTTCACTGTGTTCATTTAACTGATCAAATTTGATATAATATGGTTGAAACTTATGACACTTGTAGCAAATCATGTGTTAAAAATTGACAATCTTGGATTCTTCAAAACAATTTGCACAAGCTTTGTTATCTATCTTTTTATTATTTTTTGACACACTGCACTGTATGTGGTGGGAGGGTGGGAGTGACAATGTATAGAAGTATGGTGAACAGAATTTCCAAGAGAAGAAGAGGGGTTATTATCAAGAATGAATGCTCATTAATTTTCTACGTAAGGGGTCTCCTAGGTGGCTGCTTCGCAGTACTAACAGAAAGGAGATACTAGAACTAAAATGATTCCTTGAATGAACCTAAGGTGTCAACTTCTTCATGTCTTTATTTACTGCACAATGTTATTAAGTGCACTGTACTAATTAGGAGGACTGGATTACGTCATTCACAAGTGCACACCTTAATTTTCTGTAATACTTCTACTATAGTCATTTATTACTGGATGCTTCTCAAACTGTAACTGTATTTTGAGGGGATAGAAGGTTCCAGAGTAATTAAGTCATGGTCAATTGTTTGAGGTTTGCATAGTTTAATGTATATAAGCTTCTATGCTTCATGTTGTAGAGTGGTTACTGTTAAACCCGTCCAAATATTCTTGTTCTTGTTATAAAATTTTATTCGGTTTGTGAAGTAATGAAATTTTTCCATCACCTTGATGAGCTTACTTTACATAGGAATGCTTTGAAGCTATATCTAAAATAAGTCTACCTATACTTAGATTGCTGTATAGTCAACCTTTGTTAATGTTTATTTTCTTAAGTCTATTGTTCACTGTATATTGTTGTCATACTTTATGTAGAAGTCTGATAGTGTGTCCAGTAGGATTGTAGGACACTCCTATTTTTAGGTCTTGCTGTACTTTAATTTCTGGATAGGGTCTAGGTGCCAATCTGCTCACTCCTTCAATAAATAATTTCTGGGATGAAGTGGTAAGCAGGCCTCTAATGGTTCTTCTTCTCTTTTCTTCTTTTATGCTGTAATTTGGCCCAACTTAAAAAAATAACTGGCTCCAGTTTATTAAGGACTTATACTGTTGGGACTCCAATTGATCTAATTGGAATAATTATGAACTCATATCTCAATATGATTACTCACTTAGCCTCAATACTCTAATGTTCCCTGATTTACTACCATACAGCAAACTCCACTTCTGTTTTGCCATATTGGGTAACCTAAATTAACTTTAGTAATATATACATTTAACCTAGCAAACTAAGATGCAAGCCATCAACATCTTCGTTGTTTCCTTTAACAACTCACTAATACTGAAGTCCTCCTGTGGTCTTTCCTTTCAGTTTTGGTGAGAAATATAAGTCTATATTGATTCTATCCCACTCTGATTCTGGGGATGATGCAATACTTTTTGCACGTTGTATTGGGGATACAGTGGATCAAAACATATTAAAGCAAGTTGAATTTTGACTGTAGTTTTTAGTAACCCTGGACCACCTTGTATTGGAGGGGGCGATGTTGTGTGGATGTTCTCTGGGGTGACTTCCTCAGAGCAGAGTTAAAGACACTGGTCAATGGTTTGGAAACTGTAGCTTGCAGAGTTAAAGGCACTGATCGAAGGTTTGGAAACTGTAGCTTCTCATTACCGGCTGGAATTGGTGGTCAAAGGTAATTCAGCATTTCGTAATCAACTGGATGATGTCTAGAATTCTGGGTTTTTGCAATGCTCAAAGCTCATTAGGATAGGTATGAGCGTTTGTGGAACAGGGAATCTTGTTTCTTCATGGAGACTGATTCTGCTAATTCTATAGCTGATGAGTTGGCCACCAGGGTGTGGGTGGTTGGGGTCGGGGGCGGGGGAGGATGTGATAGGTCTATTTGTTCGATGGCCCTTACCCTATCAAGTGGTTCTCTTTTTTTGTTGTTCGTTTGAGCCTCCTTTATGTTGTTCTTGTAATATTATTGCTGTTGTATGTTGTTGTTATAAGCTTCTTATTTTGGAATATATTTCTTAGTTATCCATCAAAAAAAAAAATATTAAAGCAAGAAAAATAAGGATCTTTATGTTGACAAAGATGATTTAGTACCACATTTGTTTTGTGAAAATCCCCACCCAAAGTACTTCAGTTTGAGATGTCATGAAAACTTCCTTTTTAAAAAATTTCATATGTAGTTATTTTTTGTTAATTAGAACCTACATGCTTCCTATTGTGAGCTATTGTGATAGAAGATTTGATATAATGTATCTGCAGGAAGGATATTTTGTTTTGATAAAGCGATGCTTAAAGGCCACAAAAGAACTTGATGCATATCCATGGATGCATACTGGCTTCCCTGTTTTGACACCCAAGTCTTGCGGGAAAAAAAATCACATGGACTGCTCAAATTTGTTTCCAATCTTAGGGTGATTCTTGAAACATGAAAAACTGCTAAAATTGATCCTACTGCATGGTTCAGCAATTACAGATCTTTAGTGTCTCCATATGGCCAGTAGAACCAGGATTGATAAAGATTGCAAATGCAGGTTGCTGGATGGCAATTAACACTGTTTCCTATGAAATACAGATCATTATGAGTAGATTTGGATATGCTGGAGGGGGGGAAATTCAATCGTGAAACTACAAGGAAAACCAGTCTACATGAATGGTCAAAACTGTTGATCCTGGGACCTAAATATATAAAGCTAAATAAAACCAGAAAAACCAACTATGGTCTGGGAGGTTCATTTTTTAACCACGGCCTGAGTATTGTACCTTAAGGTTCAGTGCACACACTCATAAAGTTTGGATCACTTTGAACAGATTTAATAAGAAAAGCAAAGATTTCTTGATTACTGGTTACATTGATTTGTCCTTTTCTGTTGAACAATTCATTTTTCAAAGTTCTGGTTTCTTACCATGGTTAAATGGTGTATTGATCAATATGATTGTTGCCTTCAAAAAGCATTGATTTGATTCACTTTTAGTTACAATCTTTAATGTTTAAGTGAGAGATGGGCATGTTATTACTTTATTTCCTTTTTGATATCTGGGTTTTTAATGTTTGGAAACATAGTTCTCCTTTCTGTCATCCAGAAAAGGGGGAAGAGGAAAGAAATGCCACCCTCCTTATTTGGAAGTTTAATCTACTTTTAATGAGAGGTAATTATTAAGTACTTGCTATCATATTAATTATTTACATAAAATAAGAGGAATGCTACTGTGCAGTATCATAAGACAGTGCCTCAGCCGCTCAATATGGTAGGTCCTACTGTCCCACCACATTAGCGGGGACCACTGTGTTGAGCAGATGGGGCACCATTGTGTCATTATGATGGTGTAGGGCTATCATTTCATAGAATCATAATAATAACTATTACTCAGACAATATGGCAGTGCCCCAGATGGATATTGTACCACTGTGTAAAGGGATAGGGCACTGTTGTATCATTGCAATGTTGTAGGGTAGCATCTCTAGGGCTCTCTTTGGTATGTATTATAGAATTAACTATATAATACATTATGACATATGTAGTTGTTTGGTATAATTTATGGTACTTATTTATATTTAAATAAATTAATATAATATAAAATCTACAAATATATTAGAAGGTATTTATCATTATTGTAATATTTTTTATTATTTCTTTATGTCTAGTGGTACTAAATGATTTATTTATGACTTATAATTTATTCTCATAAATGATTTCTCCTAAAATAGCTCATCAATATAGATATAAATTATACCAAAGAGAGCCTAAATAAGGGTAACAAACTAATTAATCAGCTTCTAAGGGGCAATAATGGAAAGTGTCAGTGTATTGGGGAAATCTTCATTTTCTCTGTAAACTAACCCTATTATTGCATACTCTGTTTTAGTGTAGTTGACTGCAGCTATACCTCCCAATCCCAATTTTTTGTACTCAGTTTCTCCCCTGTACTTTTGAAATACCTATCACCTTGGGAGCTTTTGAATCCTTAAAGAGCCATTGCCTAGTTTAGGTAACTTGATGAAAATTTAGAACTGAAGAAGATGAAAAAAGAACAACAGGAAGAAGAAGCATTCGCATGGAACTTTTTGACTCTGGACAAAGTCCCTAATAGGTTTCTCCTCTATGGTGAGTCTGATGGCTGATGGAAGGAGAACATGTGGTCCTTTAACTGTGGAGCCCCAACAAGGTAAGAAAGCTTGAGTATGCCCAAATGATATTTCAGTGTGAAGATGAAGTTCAGGCACAACATGGAAGTGAAAATCCTATCAACTCATAACTTGTAGCTCAATTTATGCATGCTGTTTTTTTTTTTTTCTTTTCCTGACTTTGAAATAGTGGCGGTGACCTGCATAATTGTCTTGGCACCAAAGCAAGCCATAGCTCTGGCCAGCTGCCTTGATGCTTAGGCAACACCTTGTCGAGGCTAGGGCACCCAAGGTGCATGCCGTATGTTACATCCAAGGCTGCTTTAGGGGTGTGTTCCCTTTCAATATATCTATCTAGGCTATGGGATGAGTTTGATGCAGGCTAAGATCCGTTGGATAGGAATCTTCTTAGGATTTAATTTAGAAATCTTTGTAATTTTTATTTCTTTTGATTTAGTCTTATTTTAGAGTTTTATTTCCTATTAGGGAGGTAACCACGGTTTTAGTTAGTTTCTTTTTTTTATATTTATTATTGGAATTATCTTGTGGGCCCCCCTCCCTTTAGACATGATTAGGTTTTTGTTTTATTTATTTTATTAGTTTGTATTAGTTGTGAGTTCTTCATCCCTTAGACGTAGGTGAGTATTAGTATTTGAGTTGATTTTCTAATTAGTAGTTGAGTTTAATTAGGACTCTTATATTGAAGGCATATTTGAGTTCTAATTGTGTTTTTTTAGAGTTTCAGTCCAATTAGGATTGTAAGTTTATTTAAAGACAGTTTTTGTTAATGAAATTAGGATGGAATGATGATATTGATTGCAGAGAAAAAAGAAAAGGCTCTCGGCTCTCTCTCCTCTCCCTTGGCGGTAAGCCCCCTTGTCTCTCTCTCTCTTTCGGTTTCTCTTCCCCTCTTTGAGTTTCCTTTCTCCCTTGCTGTTTCGACAGCTTCTTTCTCCCATTCTCTCTTTCTCTTTGGCTTCTCTCTCTCCTTCCCCTTTGGTTCCTCATTTCCCTTCCCTGATAGTAGTGTTTTTGATATTCTCCATTGATATTCTCTTTCATCCATTTATGTGAGATTCAGTCTCCATTAATTGGTATCAGAGCCTAGGTTAGAATGTTGCATCCACCTAACACCCTTATGTCGTATGAGCAATTTGAAATATTGTTTGAACCCATCAATGCCCTAAATGCTGGACAAAGTCAAATTGCCAATCTTTTAGGTATTCCAGATACTCTTCATTAAGAGCTTGCTGCAATTCTTGATGACAAGACAGATGTCACTATTGCCGTTTCTACAGTAGAGGGTGCCAGTGAAAATGATAGCGGTGAAGAGCAGATCTGTCACATGGTGGACACTTTTATCATTATAGAACCTACCATGGAAGAATGCGTTGATGATGTGAACATGGTGCAGGTTGAGATCATGACTCACGGAGACATTCTGCAACTAACAATTAAGAATGGTCTTTTCGGTGCGTTTGATCTTGTTCGTGTTGATGCAATAGCCAAGTACGTGATTCCATCGTCATACTTTGAAGGGCGGACTCCTTGCCTGACAAACTACATCCCCACCATTCGTGTGTTTCCGGAATTTTACTACTGTCTGCCGCTGGATGTGTCTTCTTTGAGATTGTTCCATTGTCTTTATAAAATTCGAGGACGAATTTTTTTAAGAGGGCGAGAATTGATGCAGGCCAAGATCCGTTGGATAAGAATCTTCTTAGGATTTAATTTAGAAATCTTTGTAATTTTTATTTCTTTTGATTTAGTCTTATTTTAGAGTTTTATTTCCTATTAGGGAGGTAACCACGGTTTTAGTTAGTTTCTTTTTATTTTTTTATTATTGGAATTATCTTGTGGGTCCCCCTCCCTTTAGACGTGATTAGGTTTTTGTTTTATTTATTTTATTAGTTTGTATTAGTTGTGGGTTCCTCATCCCTTAGACGTAGGTGAGTATTAGTATTTGAGTTGATTTTCTAATTAGTAGTTGAGTTTAATTAGGACTCTTATATTGAAGTCATATTTGAGTTGTAATTGTGTTTCTTTAGAGTTTCAGTTCAATTAGGATTGTAAGTTTATTTAAAGACAGTTTTTGTTAATGAAATTAGGATGGAATGATGATATTGATTATAGAGAAAAAAGAAAAAAAAAAAGAAAAGGTTCTCGGCTCTCTCTCCTCTCCCTTGGCGGTAAGCCCCCTTGTCTCTCTCTCTTTCGGTTTCTCTTCCCCTCTTTGAGTTCCCTTTCTCCCTTGCTGTTTCGACAGTTTCTTTCTCCCATTCTCTCTCTCTTTGGCTTCTCTCTCCTTCCCCTTTGGTTCTTCGTTTCCCTTCCTTGACGGTGGTGTTTTCGATATTCTCCATTGATATTCTCTTTCATCCCTTTATGTGAGATTCAGTCTCCATTAGAATTACATTGAAGATAAAGTGCAAGGGGCAATTTTATGTTTAGGTACCTACTTGGTAGGGATTGAAACTTGAAGCTAGAAGAGAAGAAGCATCCCACACTGGAAAATTGAAATGAAGAAGAAATAGGAGAGAAATGATATTGAATATATTGAACTATTCATTCAGTTACGACAAAAAAAAAGAAGAGTTAATGGAAAGTTGTCCCAAAAAATAAATCAATTCCATGAAGAGATTATAGGGTTTAGAAGGATTCTATTTTTATTCTTCAATTTTAGGATAACAGCAGCAAGCATGTTGTTATGGAAGCATGAATCTCAACTGCTCTCAAGTAACTATGTTGAAGGCAATGTCACTTAAGAAGGCTGTAGTTAAGGTTATCCTATATTAAAGGTAGGCCCTGTTGTTTGTTTCTAATCTAAAATAATGTTTAGTGATAGAAATTTGTGACTCTTCCCTATGAAATTTGTTGTTGGTCGGCAATGGTGCTCTCCATTCTACAAGTTTGATTTTGGTGTCTTCAATGGAACATCAGTTGAAAAGGAACAATCGCCAGCAGGCATGTACACACTAACTTGCCATCTTGTGCTTGTTGCATGGGTACGACAACAATAAAGCCTTATCTCAACTAAATGGGGTAAAGAAAGCAATGAGACAATTTAAGACCATTTGGTGCTTTCAGATCCAGTCCTTATAATTTGAATTTGGCACAGAAGTTGGGGGAGTGCCCGTTGCCATGGATGTTGTTCCTTCGGGCAGCATAGTGGAAGGAGGATATTTCTTAGTGCCATCAATGTAGCCAAGTAAATCATGAATCTTCAATAGAGGGAGAACTGGGTTTTCCAGAGAAGATAGTTATCCGAAGTGAGCTTCAAGGTGAGATGGTGGTGGACGTTTGGAGTAGAGTTTGGCTTCGAAGAAGTAGGAAGAGAGACAGAGTTTGGCATCGAAGAAGTAGGAAGAGAGACAGAGGCATAAGACATCATTGGACCAGGTAGAAAACTTGATTGTCTGATACCATGTGAAGCGAAAAGATTGAGTTTGAATGAAACTCTCATACCCATTTGCATTGGATTAAGGAGATTATCTAATGTATGGATTACATCCTGAAAGGCTGGGTTTGTTACAGAATTCAAAAACCCAACCCTATTACTCAGGAATATGGATTACACGTTTCATCTCAATTACATTTAAACATTTGAATTTCAAATGTGAAACCGTTGAAGTACATGTATTCCTTAACAGCTACATGGATTATTGCCTTCCAATCAGCTCTGTTCGAGGTTATATTTGAAAAAAAGCCTAAGACGCATGTCTTTCCTCACCACCTCACATAGAGTCATCTTAAACTTGACCATGGCTCTATTGAATCCTTCGATCTGAGTCAACACTCATCTGTACATTTAAAGGCCTCCATTGAAGATGGTCATACCATCTCAAATGACTTTCTCGTAGCTTATCATGTATCGCTACTCCCAAATCAACTCTAATATAATCATTCTTACCTTATCCATCAGCATATTATTACGTGATCTCCTGCCTAATAAGCAACCTACTTGTTGATCTTCCATTTGGGCTTTCATACGTTTTTAATTGGTAGTTGGAACATTTGAGAATACGTTAGTCTTCAAGAAGCCTCCTCACTTTCATATATTTGGCCAAATGTGACATCATGAATGATATGTGGATTTATCCGTTTGAATGCAAACACTTATTGAATCTGCTAAAATTATGCAGTTATTTATGCTGTTGCATAGAACAAGTA
Organism: Protea cynaroides; assembly: GCA_028583415.1. NCBI lineage: Eukaryota > Viridiplantae > Streptophyta > Magnoliopsida > Proteales > Proteaceae > Protea > Protea cynaroides. Next base: position 20,565,074 of record CM053275.1, read on the forward strand.
CAGATGGAACACACCATGAAGTTTCTGTGTTATCTTCATAAGATCTGCCTTTGCCTATAACTGCAGTTGTTTCATGGAATACTTATTTCATTTCATCCTAGGATACTTTTGGGGACATAATACTTTTTTTTTATTGTACTCTTTGCTTTGTACTTGAGTTATTTGAGACGTATTGGTTGTGTTACTAGCATGCAGTTTCAGTGCCACTGCCATCGTATTTCCATACCCAGGCTGCTTACCTTATCTTTTAGGGGTTATTGCTTGGTATGATGGTGTGATGGCAGCTGACCTGAGCTTTTCTCTGTAATGGCCCTAAAGTTTTCTCTGATTGATAATCTTTTATTTTCAGGTTAGGTCAAAGAAACGTCGATGTCGAAGTGTTTCACTGGGACTCCATAATAGCACCTAAAACAGATTTGTGGCATCGAGTGACTCATTGCACTGGAGATGGTCAGTTTATGATTGAAAACATTGTCGTGATAACATGTAGAGGGACTACTGTTAAAACACTTAGAAACATTGTCCACATTTCAGTAGAATTCAGGTCAATCCATTTCTGCATTTACTTGAGTGCACATGGACTGATACGAGGGCTCAAGCTAATGAAATTTTCGCTGACATGGTCTGATGCTGATATCTTAAAGGTGGCCTTCTAGATGGGGATGTAGTATGACCAAAAACTACTGCGTATTGTCCAATTAATGACATGATCAAAGCCTTTTAAGCTTGCAAATGATGACACTGGTGATACTGGTGGTACTGCAAGTGGTTGATATGCGAAAGGCTTATGGAGAGGGTACCTTGCTGCTTTTGGCTGTTCTTATATTTTTCTAGTGGAGGAAAAAGAAAAGGACCAGAGGAGAACTGCTTCAATTGCTTTGCACTGCCTCCCCATTTACCCCAAAAGCAGCCATGTTCTACACATACTTTGTAAGTAATGAAGATGTAATTTGATGCTAGTGGATTAGGGAAAGAAAAATAAAACAGATGTTCCCCGTCTTTTGGTTAGTGTTTGCTTCATATTTACCATGTACAATTGTGCATCCTTTATAATTTTAGCCGAAGTTCCATTCAAAAATGGAAAAAAGAAAAGAAAAGAAAAGAAAAATCTAAGGTGAAGACTGAAGTTCATAAAAAAAGAAGAGGAAGATTATGCACTTCTCAGGAATGAGGATGCATGGTGTTTTACCTTCTCAGTGACCACCAGGGTTCTAAGAATATAAATTTTATGGCCAAGACCAATCCCGATTTGGATCGGTAGCTGTGGAGCGTTTGTCAACCCGACCCAGATTAAAAAAACCTATCTAGACCCCATTCACCCACTGATCCAAAAAGAGGTGTCTTTAGACCTAGATCAGACTGGTCCAAAGTCCAAACCAATTCTGGCTGGAATCCTGATTCTGATACTGATTACTTTAAGATACGATCCAATAACTTATCTGGCCATCGGCACAAAACCTCACTTCATTTTGGGTTTGATGCATGGATAGGTTCGGCTGGATTGTTTTATGGGTGGGGAGTTTTGTCATGGACTCATGATGGAATGCAAATGGGTTACCTACAGTTACATAGATTCAGATACAACATTTGTGATCTGGGCTGGCATCAGGAGTTGCTACGTTAAAAACCCTTGGTGGTTGATCAGGCCAGGCCAAGCAAGGCCCAAGAGATGGAGAGCCTTATATTTATCTCATGGGGCAAGTTAGTACCTGATATTAAATTGAACCACAAGTTGCGAAATTGACTTAAAAGTGAACCCAGGACTACAAGAATGCCACTAGTTTCATCACACTGAAAATGGCATTATTGTATTTGTATGAAATTTTAATCCCACCTGTTAGTTACTTCCCAAATGGGCCAAATCCCATGCTTGTTTTAGGCTGATCCTGTCCTCTATCAAGAAGATTCACCCTTAAACTACCAATTTACAAGAAAATCATGCTTATGTTAAAAAAAAACACCTCCAAAATCATTAGCAGTTGTACGGATTCAAAATCAGGAATAGTTCTCCTGCATGAACTTGTATTCTCCATCACTCCATGAGATCTTATCACCGTTCATATCAAATGGGTCCTATGCTATAAATGTGGGCCCCAAACCACATCAACGGTAGGATCCCATGGAAAATACATGTACATGCAAGTGATCCGAACTTAAGTGGTCCCCTGATAAAGGTCATTTTGCAAAAGGGTTCAAGGGAATCATAAAATCAAGATATTCAAATTGGAATCTGCAGTGACCAGTTCTTGATTCAAGCCAATTTTGAGGGGTTTTACTTTTTTTTTTTTTTTTTTTTTATTTTTTCCCCCTAAGGGGTTCATTCAATTTTTCCGGAAAGGTCAATGTGTAATTCATAATTTGTTAGTCATCTTGGAGTTGATATATTGTAGACATGTCTTTTGTTCTTGATTCATGTGTGCATTATCCAATAAAAGTAGTTCATATTGGCGGGGCTATACATTGGCTGTACAGAAGTTAGGTGTTATTCATTATCGGACGGTTAAGTTGCATTGCATTGAGGAAATCTAGGGGACTCTTTAGTATCTTCCCTTCACTCACTGATTCATTGTACAGGAAACTGGAAAGTTCTCATATTGATACCTTCTGCTGCTTCATAATCATCCATATCTAATGATAAAATGCCTTTTCATTATACAGGAAACTGGAGAGTTCTCAAGTTGATGCCATCTGATGCTTCGTAATCATCCATAACTAATGATAAAATGCCTTTTCATTGTACAGGAAACTGGAGGGTTCTCAAATTGATGCCATCTGATGCTTCGTAATCATCCATATCTAATGACAAAATGCCTTTTGGAGTACCAAACGAACCTGAACCTGGCATTTTTCCACCACACGTGAAGATGGACCTGATTGATATTCCAAGTGTGATCTAAATTAATTTATCCCATGAACTGTATTGGCACAATTCTAAGCACTGGAACACCATATAATTACCCATTCCTTTCCAAATTCCTAAGTTCTTCCTCATGCATGCACAGAGTAATAGCTTCATTAGTTCTCCCCTCAACGTTATACATGCTTCAACACCCTCCACTCCCTATAAATTCACAGCTTTACTAATGTTCTCTCTCATCTCAGTCAACCCATCTCTCTCAAGAGCCAAAAAAAAAGAAGAGAAGGAAATCATGGCGACTACAGATCCTAAAAGTTCTCTGCAAGAAAGACTGTCAAACTGGAAATTATCTCCAACCACTCCTGCAAAAGGAGCAAATCCCAGATTAAGCAATCAACCCTCTGCATCAAAGAGAATCCAGTAATTACAATGTCACAAGCTGCTCCTCTTGTTGCTACCTACAATGAACGAATTTGACCGCTCCTTGACGCAATTGACAAACTTCGTCACTTAAAAGGTCCTGCAAGAAGGTATCGAGCTCCCTACAATTGTTGCTGTCGGCAACCAGTCTTCCGGTAAGTCCAGTGTTCTCAAGTCCCTTGCCGGCATCAGCCTCCCTCATGGTCAAGGAATCTGCACCAGGGTTCCCCTCCTCATGCATCTACAGAACCATTCAACCCCTGTCTCAGAGCTTCAATTGGAATTTCGTGGCAAGACAGTGACAACAGATGAAACCCACATTTCAGAAGCTATTAATTCTGCCACAGATGAGATCACCTGCTTTCGATTCCAATCATACTGTTGAACATCGACTACAAGAGCAAACTGAATAAGCACGAATACCTCCCTCGACAGGAATTGGAAGCGAATCCAGAACTGAAGAAGCTCCTTCGAAAGGATTTACTCTTCAGCGAAGCTGATATCATTCCATGGTTTTGGAAGGGCATCCAGCCAAGGGATGAATGAGTGGGGAGAAACATAGTGCTAAGAAATGAGAGAGAGAGAGGGGGAAAAAAAAAAGGGACCCCCCCCCCCCCCCCCCCCCCCCCCCAAACCAAACAAATTCAATTTTTAAAATTACCCCATTTACTCTCCCTTCTCACAAATCCCTTTTTGGGATTTTAGAAATAAAAACATATTGGTGTAATATAAAAATAATAAAGTAGAGAGAGAAAGAAGGGACCAAATAACCCGCCGGGAAAGATTTTTTCGGCAACCGAGCTTGATCCTTCTCCAGGGGCAAGGCTGGACATGTCCAGAAAGGACCCCCCTTTGTTTTTTCCACCCTTTTTTTTTTCCCCAATGACAACGAGTGATGGAGATTTAGATGCTTGATTCGGATGGGGTCTTCTACTTTTGCAATATTATGAAGGAAAGGGAGATGAGGTGTTCGTCCCCAAATCCAAGTCCAACAGTGCCGGTAAGTGTTCAGATCCCTCACCTTCACATGTGCTCTTTCACTCCACTGCCACTGAAGCTTCATCCCTGTTCTTCTCCCATTTCGCCATTAACCGAATCTCCTTCATCCCTGTTCTTCCCATTTCGCCGCCATCAAAGCTTCATTCACCCCGTTCTTCCCATTCCACCGCCATCTATGAAGTGGTGAATGATGACGCAGAAAGGATTTTCAGAGCTCTCTAACGATCATCAATTAAATATTTTCAGTTATCTATTTACCAGAAAACCGCCGCTATCTCAAATTTTAGGGCTCCCTAATAGCAGCGAGAATTTGATATTTATTTCTCGAAAAACTATCTGTGTAAAATTCTCTGTAGATCCTTGTGCACAGCCACGCTACTAATACTTCAATTCATTGACTGTTCAATTCCATTGCTGTTAAAAAAAGAATTCTTGGTTATTTCCATTAATGACGGTCACCTTGCAGGCACCGTCTTCTCCGCCCTCTGCCGTAGCTAGTGAACGCTGTAAAAGTGCAAGTTAAAGAGGGTCGACAATCGAGACTTCTCCAACAATCGAATCCAATACCTGGAAGACCTTGCTCCACTTGTGCAGTTCAGGCTTGTCTCCCTCGATCTCTACGATTTTTCTTCTTTCTAGATCAAGAGGAATTTGCTTCTTCTTTGTCTTCCCGGTGCGTCGTTGAAATTTAGGAGAAGCATACGGTAAGAAAATAAAACGGAGAAAGGCAAACGATACTAACCTGTTGTCAGACCTTGGAAGAGTGAAAACTATACTTCTTCAATTTCTCTGCAACTCTCTCTCTCTCACACATACACACATTTCTCTGTAACTCTCTCTCTCTCTATCTCTCTTCAATCAATGATTTTTGTTCCATTTCAAAGTTCCAATCATCTTCACGTTTTGACACTATTCTGGCAAGACTCATGTGATCCGAGTTCATCTTTCTCAAAATTGCGGGTAGGGTAAAAAATCAAATAAAAAGTATATATTTCAATGCAGTTAACATCAGCATCTAATAGAAATCTTGTGACAAAATAGATTTCTTTGATTAGCACACTAAAGTTTTTGGGTGATAGATGATGTTTTTACAATCTAATAGATTTTATAAATGATATTAATAATCGTTGATGGGGTCTAGATGAAATTTTTTCAAAATATAATGATTTCAATATTTCGTAGAAGATATTCTAAAGGATCCCATTATGAAGTTTCAGCAGTTCTACGAAAGGAAGTAAACTATTACTGCCAAGCTGTTGAAACGAAGCTTTCAAAATCAGGATTTGTGGGGAAAGGATTAAAACCCCAATGTGTTAACACCTCAAGGGCTTGAAGCTTTTGATATCAGCTGAGTTGAAACCCCTTCGACAGAAAATCCCATCCCTTCGTGAGATTTGAAAGCCCTTTAGTGAGATATGCCACGAAACATGCATGCCAATATTTGGGTCACATGTCTTGTTCTTTGAAGTCTCCCATGAAACTTGCCAATATCCTCTTAATAAAGATGGTTGATAAGATTTCGGCAAGTCGAGGACTTTTTATAATAAAATAGCCCAAGTTGATTTTTTTTGGTAAAGACCGAGTCTATTGAACTAAATTGCGGGAAACAAGCATGGGATTAGGAGTAGAGCAATCCTGAACCCAGGAAGTAGATAACGGCCACGAAATCGACCTTAAAACTGTCGTGACCTTCCTTGCCAGGGAATGGGCCAAACAGTTCTCCTCCCTAGGGATGAAAGAGAAAATACAAACTCTGCACTTTGAAGCCAAATATAAAATATCTCTAACAATTGAAGTTATAGAGCTGAAGGCTCCTTTCCCGTTAGAGTTCAAAATGTCGATTATCTTCTTATAGTCTGACCTGATCATTAACATATCATAGCCTGAACAGATAGCATCAAACATGGCTTCCCAAATCGCAAGAGCTGCGCCTTCTATCACCTCCTTAAAATTCATCTCGCAAGAAACAACCTTGTTAACCTCCCTGCCATTTAAGCTCCAGCAATAACCTACTTCACCTCTTTCAATATCCTCAAATCAACTTGCATCAGAATTGATAACCAGAGCTCCATCAATGAGATCTAGTTGACTTCCTGAAACATGATTTTGAGGATGTAAAGTTGTAATTGAAGAATCCTTATTGAAATGCACACCTGCAAACTCCATGAAAACAGCGTTTGCTTGATGTAACACCTCCAGCGGAACACCATCATTTTCAACTCTCCTTGGGACTCTACGTACCCAAAAAAAACACCTCCAGCGGCTGGCGCTCCTTCTTTTGAAATAAAAGCTCATTTCTAGCCACCCATAAATGCCAACAGATGAATGATGCTTTGTAGAATAAAATTCTGCCTTCAACTTTGTTCCTTCTTATCAAGTCATTCTAGTTTTTCAGCCATTTCGCCAAAGAGAGTTCCATAAAATCCTGCGAGAAAAAAATTAAAGAGGAACCAAGCCATACAGCCCTAGCAAAAGGGCAGAGGAATAACAGATGGTCAACCGACTCAACCTCCGAGCCACACCACTTACAAACAGGATAAGGATTCATGTTTCTTTTTCTCAATTCAGCACCTAAGGTTAAACCATCAGCAGCAGCTCTCCACACGAAAGCTTTAATCTTTGGCAAGGTCTTACAATTCCAGATTAATATCCACATTGACTTTGGAATTAAACTCCATTTTGGAACTTTAGAAGTCGATGGAAAGGACATCATTTCAGATTCCACCTTGTTCTTGAGAAGATGGTATGCCGATTTTACAGAAAAAACTCCAGATTTTGAAGCTCCCCAAATAAGGTAGTCTTCTTTTGGGAAAATACTAAAATGAATATTTAAAATCTCTTTGGCCTTTGAATAGGATTTTTTTTTTAAGATAAGATCTTTGTTCCAAGTTCTATTTTCGGCATCAATAAGGTCACTAACCAAATTAATGGCCCCAGTTGATGGATATAATGGTTTTTAAGATAATTTATCAAAATACATCTCAAGACATAAGAGGAACTTCGTAAATGTTTAGGAGCTCCCACCAATTGAAATTGTCTTATATTGTTCAGTTCCTTCAGCTGTGATCCACCGGCTAGAGTTCACCTGATGCATATACAGATGTAAACGACTAACACAATTGAACAACAAGAGATGATTCAGATCTGAGAGCAAACCCTAGCTACATAAGTACGCAGCAACGCTGTTTTTTTTTTTGAGAAAATTACACAGACACCCCCTCTACAGTTGAGAAACTACACGGAACTACCCTGTCTTTCTAAAAACTACAGAGACTACCCCTCTAACAATGCTTTCATACACTCTTATCCACACCGTTACTTACAACTTAATGGGAGAATGTTAAATTTTCTTTAAGACAAAAATACCCTTAATGAATGTAAAATGACTTAAATGAGTTTATTGTTAAGTTCTCCAAAAAAACCTTAGGTTCATCTTTCTTCTCCACGAGTTTGGTGTTTTCTTCTCCAGAGCTCATCGTTTTCTTCTCCAGAGTTCATCGTTTTTGAATTATTGAAAGTGCGGCTCAAGTCTTATTTGATGGGTCACTTGTTTGGCTTCGTTGTAGCGGCCGACGGTGAAGGTGGTTGCAGGGCAGCATTGTGTGAGGACAAATGTCCACCCACACTGATGGAAGGTAATGATTTGGAGTTGCCACCTAGATTAAGGTCTAGGACCTAAAATGTAGTCTCATCCTGAGATAAGAATTCTATTGACTCATGACCCAACATATCGGCTTTGGTCTATCAGAGAATGGACAAGCGTCCAAGGTACAGTTTGGGAAGATGTTAGGCACCCAAAGCTGTCACACCCCAATTCCGGCTGAACCAGAAGTGTGAGTGAACTGGCTCTAAACCACGGTTCACACCAGGATCTCAATAGACCGTGTCAACCAATCATTCCCAAGCAGTCTAACATAATCAGAGATTAATACATAGCAGCGGAATAAAAATAAATGAACTGAGATCTATGTGGTAATTTAAAATAAATATTCAACTTATTCCATCAATCACAAACTTAAATAATAGTAGTATTACAATGTATTATTTAAAATAAAATCTCCTCTAAAGGAAAACACAAAAGGAGCATTCGCATGATGCGTCATGCTCGTCCTCTTGCCCCGAGTATCAATGGCGACAACAGTACTCATACTGTTGGGAAGTATCATGAAGTCATCAAGTGTGTACCCTGGATCAAAATCTGAAAAGAAGAATATATATTCGGGTGAGCTCACAACTTAGCTCAGTAAGTACAAAATCAATGCAACATTCAAAATGCATGAGATAACATTATAATTTGGGTCAGGTAAAACTTGCAAAGTGCTATGGTAAGGTTTGGTGGCCTCCGCACCTCCATGCACGAGAGTGTGAGCACACCCAACAGTCAGGTAACAATCCACACTACTGCTGTTGCCCCACATCACTCACTCCGGTATAGGAATAGAGCTAGAGTCTGACGGTCAGGCAACAATCCACACTACCATGTCCTCCCCCTGATACCCTACACCGTACCAATACATAAACCCCTATTGGCAAGGGCTTACAAGTGGGTTCCGTTTCTAACCAGTCCTATATGTCAAACAATATCTATGGCCTTACCCCAGCACGGCTCCCTACGACATAGAGATAGGGCTAGAGTCTGACGGTCAGGCAACAATTCACACTACCGCGTCCTCCCCCTGATACCCTACTCGTACCAAGTCCGCTAAGGTAGATGGCGATACGAAAAAGGTATTAGTTGTGGATATATCCAGGACACACTCCCCTTCACATTTCACACACTAACGAAAATCATACACATGCCTAACATCCAACAATCCTAGCATATGAAATGCGTGAACAGATAATAATAATAACAGAAACAACTACATGGCATGTGAAATGCACAGACATCAAGCAATTAATTCATATACAATTTAGTCACAAAGACTTACTCTTAATTAATTATTTAGGGTTTGGGGTCTTGTCCCTTACCTGACGCATGATAACAATCCCGCTCTGCGTCACAGGGTTTACTCACGCTGTCTACCGGTCCTACACAATCATATTCATAGGTTAGAATTCATTTATTAAGGTTACAGGTGGTCGGCACCATGTTCGGCCAAGCAAACCAGGCTCGGAGAACATACCGATCGCGGTACCGGTCTCAGTGGAGTGAGACCGGTATGGTGCCACCAGTATATACCGGTTACGGTACATACCAGACTCAGTCAGTGAGACCGGTATGTGCTTGCGGTATATACCACAGGCCCATACCGCTGGACCTTGCGTCCAACCGGTATACTCCGCGGTTTAGATCCGAGAGCGATGTCTCGGATCTCCCTTCCTTGTCGGTTATCGACTAGGTTTCTAGGATTTCTCCTAACCCACACTAAGGTCCAAGTATCCTAATGGCCTTCTGATTTCGACTAGAATGTCGTATCAAACCAGATCAGATCTAAAAGAAGACTAGGTCCATTGAAAGATCTAGGGTTTTGGATTGTCGTGCCGCTTCGTGGCTCCGATCCGACATCCTAGAATTACTAATAGTATGGAGCACTTATCGGCAGTGTTCGTCGATTGGCGGCGAGCTCCTCCAACGAAAATCCCCTTCCTGGGCAGCCTCCTCCTCCTTGCTCCTTCTCAACTCTCCTCCAGACGGCTAGGGTTTGAGAAGGATCAATGGAGTGTCATAATCTCTATTAATAGAGGAAAGCCGTTCTTGGGAAGGTTTTCCACAATTGAAAACTTTCCCAAGTTTCCATTCGGAGTGAGGGACCCGCTGAGTCTGTCTCCCGCAGAAACTAAGCATTCTGATCGCACATACCGGTCTGAGTCAGACCCAGACCGGTATAGTCAGACTGGTATACACATACCGGTTGCACTATACCGGTCTGACTGACTCAGACCGGTATAGTCAGACCAGTATGAGATTTATACCATTTTTCACAGGTTCTCATACCTGAAATTTGAGTGGTTCGTCACCCGGCTTCGCCTTCCGGTCCAGTTATGATTGGAACACCTGTCACCATATAAAACCATGGGTTAGACCCGATTTTTAGAACACGGTTCTTACAAAAGCTATCCGATCTGAAAATCGACCTCCTATATGATTCTACTTTCCTTAGAGTCTATGGTTTTGATTCTTCATGGTCAATGAAGGATGACTAAGGCTCATGGGGGATCCTATGTCAAGTTGTTAAATTCTTCTAACCTAAGTTCAGCCAAACATGTTCTCAAAGTAAATAAACAAACAAAATAATATACAATGAACCGAACCAAGGTTCGGTGAATCTGAGATATCTAAAACATCTCAAATTGCCTACGTATTCCAATCTTAGAAATCAAGTCCAAAACATAGTTCGAAACAAAAGATAATTAAAGTTTATGGATGTGAATTATGATTAAGCTTCATTAGATTCAATGTTCAAGTTGAAGTTTATGCTTGATGATGATTGAGATTGAATCTAGAGATAACCTAATGTGGATTGAAGTGAATAGAGATATGAATATGGATATGGATATGGATATGGATGAACTAAGAAGACTAAGGTGTGGTACCATACTTGGAGAGTCCTCCAAGTTGCCTACGTATTCCAGAGGTTTTGAAAATCAAGTACAACGTTGTTCGTTGCTGGGTGGATTGGATAATCTCAGGGACTAAGATATACACTCTCAGGGAGTAGGATATGTAAGCACTCTCAGGGATTAAACTATGTATACTTTCAGGGAGTAAGGTATGTGTAAGATTCACACTCCATGAACCCAATCTAAACCTTTAATTCATGTCGTAACAGGTCTTCCAATCATCACCGAGCCAGACGGGACGAGCGGATGACAACCAGTTATGAAAACGGACCAGAATTAGGAATGATATTTTCATACCGGTCGATGGTACCGGTCAACCGGTATGCCTGCGCAGGCAGACCACTTAGATCCAAAAATAGATCTCTACGGGTCCCACTTTCTAAATTCGGAACCAAAGGACTTTCCTAATGTTAGGGGGTTTTCTAAACTCAACCCTAGTCTATATAAGGACCCCTAAACCTCCTTAAATCCCTTTCATTGATCCTCACAAACCTTAGAGAGGAGAAAGAGATTGAAGAAGGAGAAGGAGCTAAGGAAGGAGAGGTAAGAGCCGTCATTGCCGTTGGACGAAGAACACTCTACCGTGAACCAACGGTAAGTGCTTAAACCTTCCTCTAAGTTAAGCGTATTAGTAGGCTAGTCAGGATTGGATCAATACCATGTAAGGCGAACTGTTAATTTGTTGATCTAAATCTGAATTTGTCGTCAAACCCTAATCCAGTCGGTAAACCCTAGATTCAAGTTCTAGGTTGAAGATCATCAAAACCAGGACTTGGAAGGAGTTGGAAACAACTCTAACTCAGTGCACAGACCTATAATGTATAGGAGAAACCCTAGAATCAATAGGAGGTGACCGACGGAAGGCGATAACAAGGTGTATGGTCTTCCGGAGACATACCGATCGACCATACCAGTCGCACCCTATGCGACCGGTACCTGCGATCGGTATCTCCCAGAGACTGGTCTATGAGGACCGGTCGACCATACTGGTGACACCTTTTCCCAAAGTTCCACGGTCGGTACCTGCGACCGGTCTGTTTTGTGAAGAGTGTTTTTGACCCAGTTGGTTTTCTGACCAACATAAACCCTAAGAAACTAATTCTAATTCAACTCTAATATCATGTAGGACCTTGTGATAGCAAGTTTGGATTCTGTGACGCAGAGCAAGTTATCAAACAAGCGTCAGGTAAGGGAATCAAACCTAAACCCTAATAATTTAATAACAGTAAAACGTTGTTAATAATTATGATTCTATGGACTGATGTTTGTGTATACTCACATGTCATCTTTACTTTCAATTATTATTATTATTCATGCATACTCGCTATACTAGGATGTGACTGTTAGGCATGTGATTATTTTCGTTGATGTGTGGAATGGAAAGGGCCTAGAGTCTAGGATCCTTCCTTACACTAGCACCTTTTCGTATCGTTTTGTTTTAGCATGCTTGGTGCGGGTAGGGTATCAGGGGGAGGAAGTGGCAATGTGGTCTCCGGCCTGGCCACTAGACTCTAGCTCTATCTCTATGCCGTAGGGAGCTGTGCTGGGATAGGACCTTCTGTGATGACATATAGGATTGGTTAATTGCGAGCCCAATTTGTAAGCCCTCACCAATAAGGGCTTACATATTGGTACGGGTAGGGTATCAGGAGAAGTGTTGGCGGTGTTTGATCCGGACGCTTTATCTCTATCTCTATTCCATGGTAGGTGCATGTGGGACGACAGTGGTGTTTGATCCATTGGGCGACTTTACACACTCGTGTATAGAGGTGCGGTGGCCGCCAATCCTTTCTATAGCAATTTGCAAACTTAAAATCAGACCATAATGTGAATATTACTCATGCATATGTTTGTTGCATTGTCTGATTGTCTTACTGAGCTAAGTTGTGAGCTCACCCTGTATATATATACATGTTTTTAGATGTTGATGCAGGTTATACTATGGAGGACTACATGGATGCTCTGGCGTATGGAGGTGTTGCTGCTTTAGAAGTGCAAGCAGAAGAGAACGAGCATGACGCTTCATGCGGGTGCCTTTTCTGCGTGTACCTCTAGGATTTGTTTAATTTATTTATCTATTTTCAGTTGGATTTACAATTGATGTAAGGATATTTATTTACGCTTTGGTGTGGAGAATAATTGGATATTTTATTTAAATTATCAATAGAGAATTCAATTCATTTAATTTAAGACTTCTGTTGTATTATATTATATTCTGATTATGATTATGTGCAATGGTTTGTTTAAGTGGATACGGTCTTATTGAGATCCTGGTGTGAACCCTTGATTCAGTGAAGGTTCACTCACACTTTTGGTTCAGTTGGAATTGGGGTGTGACAGTATGTCTCTCAGGGAGTAAGGTATGTCTCTCGGGGAGTAGGTGTGTCTCTCAGGGAGTAGAGTATGTCTCTCAGGGAGTAGAGTGTGTCTCTCAGGGAGTAGAGTGTGTCTTTCAGGGATAAAAGTATGTCTCTCAGGGAGTAGAGTGTGTCTTTCAGGGAGTAGAAGTGTGTCTCTCAGGGAGTAGGTATGTATACTCTCAGAGAGTAGAGGTATGTCTGTCTCTCAGAGAGTAAGGTGTGTCTCTCAGGGAGTGGATATGTCTCTCAGGGAGTAAGGTTGATCAAGACTCTCAGGGAGCAGGGTGTGTAAGTGTATATAGACTAAGGTGTGAAACCGTATCTGGGAGTCTCCCCAGACTACCTACGTATCTTAGGGCTTGCCCTAAGAATCAGGGTCCGCGTAGTTCGAAATGGATTGTTCATTGGGTGATCCGTTTGAGTCAGAATATGGGTGATCCCATAGGACCAAGTGATGATCCTAAAAGATCTAAGGCTGGATTCACATCACATCTATCTAGGTTTCTGCACCAAAGGGAATGAACTGAAAGGTAGGGATCGTCCTAAAGCTACCCTTGTAACCTAAACCCTAATTTTGGAATTGTTGGGCTAGGCTTCATGCTTCTTGATTAAGGTTTTTATCATTTTTCCATTATTACACTTTTCATGAATGTGGGTGTCTACATGCACGCCCCCACACCTAGGAATGTCTTCTATTAGTGTGCATGTACAACAGTTCGACTAGGGTGTAGCAGAAAGTAAGTTCTTTGCCAACAACGGATATAATTCAAGCATGGCATCAGCAAGCATATCAAACATAGTAGTGTGCACAAAACTAGCAGTGTAAGCATTCTTTACATGGTAGGGCACAATATGATAGTGTAATCAAGTGAACGGTTCATATTCATCAAAAACACTCATGATCAAGATCCAACAGTTTTAAAATACCCATGATCAAGATCCAATGGTTCAGATTCATTTAAAACGCTCATGACGAAGATCCAACGGTCAGATTCATTTAAGACACTCATAAACAAAGATTCGATGGTTCCAATTCATTTAAGACATTTACAAACAAGATCTAATGGTTCAAATCACTCGAAATCACTCACAATGAAAATCCAACGGTTCAAATCACTTAAGATCATAATCCAATCGTTCAAATCGGTTAAAATCACTTCCAAAGATAATCTAACGGTTCAGATCACTCACTATGATAATCTGACAGTTCATATTTTATAAAGTTACTTATCAAGACAATCGAATGGTTCAAATTACTTAAAATCACATCTAATGATCATATTAAAATTCACATTAAAAATTTATGATCAATGGATATATTAAAATTCCAAATCAATGACCATGATCAACTCATTAAAATTTCATTCATATGGTCATGATCAATTCTCATAAAATTCAGATCATGTGGTTGGATTCATGTCATACCTATATAATAATACAATATGCATGTAATATGTACAAAAGTATCAAAATACCAAAATTTAATCATATACTATACAATAAGAAATGCACTATATTGTAAGGTACAAAAAATAATGTAATACACAATACAAATATGACATAACACATTACATACTATGAAAATAATAGATAGAAATCAAAATTAAATTAATATATGACCCACATGCATATATGTAACCCAACGGATATGATCAAAGAATTATTAACATGCATGCCAAGATACAACAACAAAAACATAAATAAATAATAAAATAATAATAATAATAACAATATGATATACAAGTATGGTAAACCAGAAAGGAAGCCAACCTGATGTGTGTTGCCCGTGGGGTGGAGCAGCAGGTTGCGGTTGTCGTCGGGTTACCGATGATGGTCATCGCGGGGATGATCGAGGCTTGTCGACGATGGTCGCGGAGAGCTTGCAGGTAGTTACAGGTGACGGAAAGGTGTAAGGCTCGGTAAGGCGCCCTGGGGTGAAATCAGGGGGTAATGGCAAGTTCAAGGTTTTCTGCCCCCACCCATCCCGGCCCCCCCCCCTCCTCCTTGAGCAATGGTGGTTTGTGGGGTAAGAGAAGATGCAGGTGTAGGGTGGTGTTCGGTTGGACAAGAGTATGGGCAGTAGGCTGTGGTTGCTGTTCTCTGCTGGGTAGGTGGGAGTACATGGGAGTTGGCGGGTGATGTGTCGATTGGTGAGGGACTGGGGCTGGATTTTAGGGGAGCAGTTGGGTTAGGAGTTACTCGGCAGCTGATTTCCAAGAATGGTTGGGAGCAGGTGAGAGAGAAAGGGCTGGGTAGGTTTGATTCGAATAGGCAGGTGGTGGTGTAGTTCAGCTAAATAGGTGGGAGAGAGAGTGACGAGTGGCTCAATGAGAGATGATGGTCGGTGGTAAGGGTGTCAAAAATGGGCCCGGCCCGGTAGCACGGACCGAGCCGGCCTGATATAACCCGAACCCAACCCGGATCGAACCTTAATGGACATGTTTCGGTCTCGGCTTGTAGAGCCCAACACTGTTTTAGCCCAGACCAAAACCAGACCGGCCCGGCCCGTTAAGAAACCTGAACTAGCCCAAATCAATAATACCCAACCCAAACACCGGTAAGGTCCATCTGGGTCCAGTTTCTTAATTTTAATGATTTTAAATTTTGATTATATTACGCTATTATAGTTCACTTCTTGATCTGAAAGATTATGTGAATCTATAGTTGAAAAGAGTATGTTAATTATTACAATTTACTGAATTACATACATATAGAAGGAATGATGATAATTTTATAAATAGAAATAATAAAATAGACTATATATCTTACATATAAAAGAGGCCTGATAAGCTTGATAAGCCCGGTCTGGACCGAACCAGCCCGAAATCACCTCAATAAGCCCAGCCCGATAACAAACCGACATCGGACCAGCCCGTTAGTTATTATGTCCAGCGCAGCCCAACCTAGCCCAAACTCTTAATGGACATGTTTTGGGCTGGGCTTATAAAATCCGACACTGGTTCAGTCCGGACCAAAATCGACCCGAACCAGTCCATTGACACCCTTAGTCGGTGGAGGGATTTGAGGAATCAGATGGGAGAGTCGACGACTGATGGGCAGACAGTTAGTCATCAATTCGATGGAGGGATTTCAGGGAACGGCTGGGAGCAGGGGTATGGGATAGGAACAGGTGAGCGGCGGTGAGCATGGGTTCGATCTGATGGAGTTGTGTTCGGCTGGGGAAGTTGATGCATGTGGGTGAGGGACTCGATGAGAGGTGATGCAAGTGATGGGTTGGCCTACGGGTTGGTGGAGCAGGTGGGTGGCTTCTCAAGGTGGCGACAGCTGGGCAGGTGAGTCGGCCATGGTTATCGACGGATAAGGTGGGCAGTGGGTTGGTGATGGTGTAGGATTGTTGGGTATAAGGTGTTGCATGGTAGCAACACCTTCCATTCTCACACTCTCTCTCTCTTTCTCTCTCTCCCTTCTAGTTTTTCTCTCTCTCTCTCTCTCTTCTCTCATTCCATTCTCTCTTCTTTCTTTCTCTTCAGGTTCTCTCTCCCCGTGTCCTTCTTTATGTGTACATTATATATATAATAGAAAAAATTTCATCTACACCCCATCAAAGATCGTTGACATCATCTACACACATAAGAATACCAAAACATCATCTACACCCAAAAACTTTGGCTGTGGTAATCAAAGAAGTCCACTCGGTCAGTTGATTCCCGTTAGATGCTGACGTCAGGTGGATTGAAATTTTTCACAGACCAGAATACCCTTTTTGTAGGTTAAAAAGATCAATATACCCTTTTGATATTTGTTTCGAAACCTCCCTCTATTTGGGACTGTTTCACTTTGAAACACCAATAGAAGTGAAACAGTAATAGAACTTGAAATTTTCCTTCTCGACGAGGATGACGATGACGAAACCCTACCTCTACTCGACGAGGACGAGGACTACGAACTTGAGATTTTTCTTCTTTGCCGTCAACTGTGCCTTCATCTTTCCCAACCACGGTTATTCCTGCAACAAAGCTAGCTAAATCGGGCAATCCTCTGCAACCCTACCTCTACTCGACGAGGACGATGAAGACCGACATGAAATCACTATTCCCCACAACTTCTTCTTCATTAGATATGAAACCACTCATTTTTCGTTCAATCCCCTCTTCCCCACAAATTCTTCTTCTTCGACTACCAAGGGGATACTTTTTTCCCAATATTCCATGAGGTATGAAACGAAACCCAAACCCTAACCTAATAGTTGAATCAGGAGTGCAAAAAAATTGACGAATAGTTTTATTTCGATATCCTTGTCTATATATACTATATTGAAGAAACATTGAATCGAACAACTTGATTTTTTTATTTACACTTGAGTGAGTGTTGTGTTGGCCTTTCATATTCTCTTTTTTGGTTTGCTTGTTTTACGGGTTCTGGAGAAATTTGTGTGTCAAGAGCTGAATAGCAGAACACTTGTCGTTCTTCGACTTCTTATCGACTAAGGAAGACCCTGGATGGCGGATCTGGTTTGGGAGCTCTTCTCAATGAACCGGGAGCAAGTTGGGTGATTCGGGACCTCTTCTCAATGCAGAGGGAGCAGGCTTGGGTGATTCCGGAGATGAGATGCTGTCGTCGGAGCAGGGAGCATGCTTGGGTGATTCAGGAGCTCTTCTTAACGCAGAGGGGACTAGGGCTTGAGTGAGAATGAACCCGAGAGAGAGTAAAATTTCTCAGCAGGGATAAGTAACATTTGAAGGCTAAATTCATAAATGAACATATTTTCTTTTTTTAAATTTGTATCTGAGGGATAAAATTGTGTTTCAACAAATTTAGTGATTTCTGTTAGTTAAGTGGACCTAGGTGATGTTTCGACATTCTTGTGGGTGTAGATGATGTTAACGATATTTGATGGGGTGTAGATGAAATTTTTTCTATATAATAATATAATATATATAAATAAATAAATAAATATATATATATATATATATATATATATATATATATATATACAAAAAGTGCACATGGGCTAACCCAACTCGGTCCGGACCGGTCTAGGTTGGGTCAGGTTGGACTAGTCGAGCTTGACTGGGTTAGACTGAATTGGATTTGAACTGACTTGGGTTGAACCGAGTTGGGTTGATTTGGGTTTTAACCGGCTCTTCTCCGTTTTTTATGGGCCATTTCAATACGCATCTGCATGGAATTCTTCGGTGACATTTCTCCTGAATTTTCCACATCCACTTTGCAGAGTATCCAAAATGAAGAACACTGACGCTTGAATCACTTGTTTCAAATGTCGAATAATAAAATTATAAAGGATTGAAGTTTAGGCGGGCATATCGGCTTGCAACTCTGCATGGGTTCCTTCGGAGGCCATTGTCCCAGATTTTTCACGTCCACTTTGAAGAGGACAGACAATGGAGCATGCTGGTGGTTGGATCGTCGGATTCGGATGTCGGATGATCAAGATATGAGGAGGTGAAGTTTAAATAATTAAACTTACGATAATTTGTATGCAAACCCCTGGACAATTTATTATTATTTTTAGAAAAACCCCTTGTACTTATTTCCATACTGAAATTGTCATATCTTCTTCTTTTGATATCAGGATTGAGCGATTCTAGTCTCATTTCAAAGACCTACGCATCCATGCAGATTACAGCCCATGACCTTGCTGTGGGGCCCACCAAAATCAGCCTCGAAGTCACTACTTAACGTCCACACCTTGAATTAACCCGCAGCCCTTTTAGAATGCATTCACTAAAACTCTTGCACACTGGGAGCACTTTGGCTCGGCTCTGAACACCATAGAAAGCACACAAGGACTAATCGACTGTTGGTTTGAGAGAGTTTCACTCGCCTCCCCTGTACTTTCTAAATTTTCATTCATCTCCGCTCTCTTGCTGTCTACGCGCCAATATGGTTGTCTTGGTTGGGGAAAACAAAAATGTGGTGCTTACACACTGGCGGCCATCCGGATTGATGATGCATCCATCAGCTGCTGACTTATTACATACAGGGGGAAAAGGGATGATGAGGGCAAGGTAGGAGAGCTCACGACAGAGGGTAGAAAACGAATCCAGCATTCACTCAAATAAACGATGATTTATGGAAATTCACTCTATCAGTTGCGATAAATAGAGAATCCCAAAACCAAATTCTTAAAACATAATCAAATCAACAAAAATCCAATTGAATACACTCACGATTCTTCGAAGCGTAGTCCCAGAAATAAGCTCTGGATCCAACCCAAGTTCAAACAAATCATTGCCTTTCGATTTCTTCCTTATCGAAGTCGATTGGGCAGCGGGTCTCTGAGAATCCAAGCTGGGATTCAAAGTTTCGATATGAAAATATCCTCTACCATTACTAAAACCAGTGAAAGGCTTCTACGCTGGATGAAACTCGATATGCCTCTGAAACAGAGCTCCATTAGAAGAAGATTAGGCCAAAATAGAAGACCCATCTCCAGGTTTCTTCATGTCCAAGGTGCAAATCAAGCTTTCTGTAGATTGAATTGAGAGATGTTACAGATTTTGTTTTAACTAGACAACGTCCAGTCGCCACAACTGAGACCTCTTTCTCTCACTATTACTCTGTTTTCGCATTTAGGCTTTCAACGGATACAGTTTTCCACAAATATTTAAGGTCTCTCTCCGTCGTGAGCTCTCCTGCCTTTCCCTCATCATCCCTTTTCCCCCTGTATGTAATAAGTCAACAACTAATGGATGCACCATCAATCCAGATAGCAACCAGTACTGCCCTACAACCACCTTCCTCGTCGACCGCTGCAACGAAGCCGAACGAGTGACCCATCAGATAAGACTCGAGCCGCACCTATTATAATTCAAAAACGATGAACTCTGGAGAAGAAAACCCTGAGCTTTAGAGAAGAAAATGCCAAACTCATGGAGAAGAAAAATGAATTTAAGTTTTTTTAGAGAACTTAACAATAAACTCATTTAGGTCATTTTACATTCATTAAGAGTATTTCTGTCTTAAAAATATTTGATATTCTCCTATTAAGTTGTAAGTAATGGTGTGAGTAAGAGTGTATGAAAATATTGTTAAAGGACTACTCTCTCTCTAGTTTTTATAAAGACAGAATAATTTAGTACAGTTTCTCCACTGTAGATGGGGTATCTGTGTAAATTTGTATTTTTTTTATTTTTTTATTATGCAAGTACGCAACAACGCGGTTTACTTCGTTCTTCCCTCATTTATTTTTGTGAAAGAACAACGCGGTTTCTTCGTTGAATCAGGAAAGAAAACATTAAAAATTGGATTAAATCCGCTTAGAAAACGTGTGGCCAATTCCATGGCACTCGTCGATAGACTTTCCTTTAAAGGGTCTCTCTAGGGATCTCAAAGCAGTCAATCTGCAATCAATCTCTAGGGTTCTAATTTCCTCTTCGAAAATCAATCTCCATGGAGTCTCGTTCTCACAATGAACACAAAACCCACGACCACAAGCATCGACCTTCCAATTCGGAACTTCTATCCAGCGCAAAGGTGATCGCAGAAGCTGCAAAAGCCGGTCTTCACCATGAGACAGACAAGATTGACAAAGGAAAGGTTGCCGCCGCCACCGCCGATCTGATGGGTGCCGCCTCCTATTTCGGCAAGCTAGAAGAGAAGGGAGTGGGGAAGTACGTCGGGAAGGCGGAGCAGTATCTTCATCACTATAACTCTTCCCATTCCTCCACCACTACAACCACCAGTTCTGCTCATTCAACGACGACAACAACCACACATTCACATTCAACTGCTAGTGAAAGTCACAGTGAGAGCGGGGGCTATGGAGACTACATCAAGATGGCACAGGGCTTCCTTTCGAGTGGTGGAGAAAGTCACAGTGAGAGCGGTGGCTATGGAGACTACATCAAGATGGCTCAGGGATTCATCAAGAAACACTGATTTCTTCTGTTGTGTGTTTTATTTGCTTAATATCTGTATGTTCTTGTTTACTCTCTTTATGTTTCCTAGATTTGGGCTACGATTGTAGTAACAAACTCTTTTTTTTTTTTTTTTTTTGTATATCTCTAATCCTAATTCGATTTGAATTTAGTCGTTTATTACTTCTCTTCTGGGTTATGAAAATGAAAAACGAGTTGAATTGTAAAACATTAAAGACTGGAGATCTATTTTTGCTAGTTACGAGAAGAGAGATTCTTATGAAAAACATCTTTGGTTGGGAAATCATCGACTGTGTCAATTGGGAATCGATGGGTTGGGCAGAGAAGCTCCTGTAAGGTGAAGGGAGACTGAAGAAAATAATCAGTAGCTTTGGAAATCATCGATTGTCGGCAGAGACTTCTCTTTTTCTGTTTCCTCTCTTCAATTTTGAAATTTGATGGTAAAATCAGTATTTGAGGCTTCGACTTTCGGCGTCATGTTTTTTTGATCTCTTCTGTGTTTGTTGGCATATACAGAAATAGGGGAAGCGATTGGAAAGTATGGCCATGTGGTTGTTATCAGTGGATAATAGGTTTCAAAGATTCTAACCTTTATTCTTTTTCTGTCCCCTTCTGAAGGTTTCTCTCATTTCTTGCTGGATATTTTTTCCTGTGTTCACTGAGGCCCTTGGCCTTCCTAAAATAATCATGGATTTTTCTGTTGTTTTTATTCGGATCTGGGTATCATCGTCTTCCTCGTCTATTTCCTTCTCCTTTTTGTGTTGTTTTTTCAATTATTTATAGGCACCTGTTTCTTTTACCTCCTCTTGCAACTCCCAATTGGAATAGCTCTTGAAGAAAAAATGGTTAAACTGTGTCTGGGAAGCACCACTTTTGAAGATGCTGAACTCACATCCTCATCCGTTCCACTCTATGCCACATAAATGACCAGATTGACAAACTACGCCAACTGAAGGTCATGAAAGAAGGCATTGAGCTCCCACCATCATTGCTGTGGTGATCAATCCTCTGGGAAATCCAGTGTTCCCTAGCTAGCATTAGCCTCCCTCGCAATATCCGCATCTGCACTTGTGTTTCCCTCATTATGAGGCTTCACAACACTCATCACTCAATCCAGAACTTCACTTGGATTTTCAAAACCAAGAAGTCCCTAAAGATGAAGCCCATGTAGCCCAAGCCATTGAAGAAGCCACTAATGTGATTGCAGGTGATTCTGAGGGAATTTCCAATACCCCTATCACTCTGGTTGTGAAGAAGAGAGGTGTCCCTGATTTGACAATGGTTGATTTGCCTGGAATCATCGGAGGTCCTGTTCGTGGACAACCTGAAGACATCTACGAGCAGATTTCAAACATAATTATGGAGTATATAACTCCACAAGAGAGTATAATTCTCAATGTCTTATCGGCTACTGTTGATTTCACGACCTGCGAATCGATCACAATGAATCATCGCGTTGACAGAACCGGTGAGAGGACATTGGCTGTGGTCACCAAGGTTGATCAAGCTCCTGATGGTCTGCTTGAGCAACTGACTGCTGACGATGTGAACATTGGGCTTGGTTATGTACGTGTAAGGAATCAAATTGGAGAAGAATTATACGAGGAAGCAAGAAGGGAGGAGAGGAGATTGTTTGAATCTCATTCCTTACTTTCTAAAATCAATAAATCCATTGTGGGTATCCTTGTTTTGGCTCAGAAACTCGTGTAGATTCAAGCAAATAGTCTGTGAAATGCTTGCCAGACGTAGTGAGGAAGATCAGTGACAAGCTCAGTTTCAATGTTTCTGAGCTGAACTAATTACCCAAGCATTTATCAAATGTGACAGATGCAATGACTGCTTTTATGCAGATTATTGGATCTGCGAAGGAATCTCTCAAGAAAATACTCATCAGAGGCGAGTTTGATGAGTACCCAGATGAGAAGAACATGCATTGCACTGCTTGAATGGCTGATATGCTCAATGCATATTCACAGCAACTTGATCGAATGTCGAGGGAATCTGCAGGGCAATTCTTAGTTCTGGATTTACATCCAAGATGTTTTTATTCGAGTCTTGACTGTCCACTGCAAGAGCTACCCCCAGCTTCAATCTTGTACTAGACAGGCAGCACAGAATCTGATTTCAAAGATGAAGGACTGACCTGTTGACTGAGTGATGGAGATAGTGGAGATGGAGAAGCTCACAGTTTGTACTTGTAACCTTGAGTACCTGTCAAAATGGAGCAAGCTTATGGCACAACGGCCAAGTTCATGGAATACTTCAGGAAGTATATGAAGTTTGCGATACAAGACTTGGGGGAAGTGGAGGTTGAGCATCTAAAGGGTGTACAGTCAGGACATGTTGGAGCAGGCTCTCGACATGAGAATGAGAATCATTGCTTATTGGGAGATTGTGTTATGAAGATTGGTTGGTAACTTGGCTCTTCATCTTATGTTCAGTGTGCAGAACCTGGTGAACAGAGAGATGGAGAAGGAGATAGTGAATGAGCTGATGGGACCCAGTTGTGAACTTGTGATGGCATTGAAAGGTTGCTAGAGGAATCACCTTCTGTGGCCACCAAGCGTGAGCGGCTCAACCACAGTATCAAGATACTCGGGGAATGCAAGGATGTTCTTCGGAGCATCAGGGATCTGATTAAAGATCCAACTGCTTTGTTGTTGTGGGCTTCAAATACTGACTACCCCTTTCATGTTACATCTCTACCTGTGTGGTCTATTATAGTATAGGTGATCTGTTGTTTAGTTTTCTACTGTGGTCTGTTGCTATTGTTTTTGGGAAGCTTTATTATTGTGTTAAGTTCTATTTATGCATTGTAATTGAAATCCTTAGGATGTAATAGCAGTTAGATGATTTTGTTGGCAAATCAGGTGGGTAGTACTAATGTTATGCTAGAGCATTTGTTTTTAAATCTCCATGGATAAAAATGAGAATCATTCCGGGTTGTACAATTTCTGCAGTTGATGGTTTTATTCTGTTTTTATTCTTAGGCATACCAACACAAAAGGGTTCTGTTCCTGTTGAACAATGAACCTGTTCCTATAATTATCAAAACTTACAGGCAGTTTAAGCGGGCTTGGCAGGTTTCCACTTTCCAATCCAAATCTCTCTCTCTCTCTCTCTCTCTCTCTCTCTCTCTCTCTCTCTCACAACCTGTGTCTAGACTTGGATTTTGAGGAAAGAATTGTGAAGCTTCAGCTCAAGAATCCTATATAAGATGGCCCCCAGATCATGGCTTCCCTTTTTGCATCACTAGCTCTAAACCTATAGCAACTGCATTCCACAACTTCTTCACTCCTTTGGCCAACTCAGACACCTAAATGTCATGCATAGAAGGGATTAAGATCCCACCATTGTCGTCGTTCTCGAGTCCCTTGTTGGACTTAGCCTCCCCCAAGGTCAGAGTCATATGCACCCTGTCCTGTGGAGGCACCTTCATAACACCCATGGTCCCAGGGATTCACCTAGAGTTTCATGGTAACAAAGTGCCAACCAAAGAAACCAACCCTATTTAAGGCTCGAAGGGTTTGGCTCTTCATTATCATATCTTTAGTTTCCATATTCTGGTGAACAAAGAGATGGAGCAAAGGATTTTGGGGAATGAGTTCATGAGGCTGAACGGTGGTGAGATTGGACAGATGCAAGAAAAAGCTCCTTCGGCCGAAAAAATCTGTGAGAGGCCCAACGATATCTCAAGTTCCTTAAGGAATGTAAGAAGGTGCTTATTGCCGATCGGGCTCCTCTCCAGCGAGTGCTCAATGGGCCTTAATCGGCCAACATGGGGCAGTCAGAGATCCGGAGGTTCCTACAACTCACCTTCTGTTAACCCCTCCAAAGACCTGACTTAAAAGACTTGGCCATATTTCATCAAATCTTATATTGAATCTGATTTAAAAACTCGTTGAAATCTTGGGTGAGGAGCTCAAGTTGTCATTGTTGGTAATTGTACAACATTAGGGATGCTTACACAGGGTTCACATAGTTAGGCACTAAGTTCACCGGGTCTGGCCAGTGAATTGACTGGAATTTGACACAATGCGGAATTGATCAACCCCTACATGTATTCAGTGAAATTCTGAGATGGATGTATATGTTTGGGAACCTCACGGCATGTGGGGTAACAATTTAGTAACCAAATTCTAAGTTCCGTTCGTAACTTTTTCCTTTTAAGGTAGGTTTTGATGGGACCCGCAGCAATTTCATGAAGTATATTGAATACAAAACATGTAGAGCATCGAGTTAACTTTGCAATGCACTTCAAATTTTTTTCATTTCACTATCATATGGCAAAGCTACAGTCAGTTTTGCATCAATGGGTCTGAAAAGTTTTAAAAGAGGCACCTTTTGGTGTTTTGGGAATGGGATTGGAGAATTTGGTATCATTTCAAAAGTGGCACCTTTTGATCTCTCTCTCTCTCACTCTCTCTCTCACACACACACACACCCCTATTGTTCCACCATGATTTTTCTTTTTTCATTTCAAGGATTCATCCACTGGTTTCGGTCTATATCCCTTGAGTTGCTATATATTTTACCCAGTCCTTGGATGGAGAAGTCACGTCTTGGCATCTGAGGGATGTCAAAGGGAATAGTATATACATATATATACCATGTTCATGTTGGTGTCTTATTCGCCACATAATTATAAGGGGTGTATGTATAGGGTATGAGTCATTACTGTATGGATAAACTATAATTGTAGTGGGTTAGGATTTCTGGTTTCCTATATATGTTGTCTCGTGGAAAACCCTAGAAGAAAAGGTTGGGTGCGCTATGAGGGAAGAGGGGAGAACACTCGTCGGTGGAGATGTAGAGGTTTCTTGGCAAAAAGAATTCTCTTTTTCTCGTGGGCGTGGCATCCCACATGGGGTGTTGAACCACGTATCTTCGTGTTTTTCTTTCTTTGCGTCTCCCGATCCTAACAAGTGGTTCGAGCTGGGTTCTTTGAAGACGGAGGGTGCAGCGGTATGAGAAGAAGAAGAAAAAAGGGGGATTTGAATCCCGCACGGTACACATATGGCCGTTGTGTTGGCCGTGGGTAGAGGGGCGGGTGGTGAGGAGTCGGTTCTCTAAGTCCCCCGGAGGTGCGGGGTGAGAGACTCGGGTTCGTGTATCTGGAGTTGCGGCCCTGTGTGTGATGTTATCTTTCCGGTGATGATGTGGCGGTGGAAGAGGTAGAGTCACATCACTTTGTACGGCGGTGAGTTGTCGGGACACCGGACTGGGTGTAGGCTATGCTTTAGGTGTAGCGGTTTGACAGAGACAGGTTTACGGACTCACGTCACGGGTTCTTCTTCAGGTGGTTTGCGAATTCAGCCGGTGGAGTTTGTTGGGTTGGTATCTTGTATTCGTGGGTCCACATAATTATAAGGGTAGTATTTGTATTAGGGTGTGAGTCTATTACATGTATGGATAAACTTATATTGTAGTGGGATTAGGATTTCTAGGTTTCCTATATTGTTGTCTCGTGGGAAAACCTAGAAGAAAAAGGGGTGCTGAGGGGAGGGGAGAACACTCTGTCGGGTGGAGGGTAGAGGTTCTGGCATAAGTTCTCTTTTTCTCCGTGGACGTAGGCATCCCACAATGGGGTGTTGAACCACGTTAATCTTCGTGTTTTTTCTTTCTGTTTGCGTCTCCCGATCCTAACAGTTCAAAACCCATAAATAGAAACTAAACTCTTCCTTTCCAAATCATTTTAGGGGAACCACTGAATTCATAAAACACTGTTCAAAACCCATAAATATAAACAACACTCATCCTTTCCAAATCACTTTAGGGGTTACCTAGCTCACCTTACTTGCCTTCGATTAATAAATTTGTCATATTAGTAATTGCAATTAGGAACATCAGTCAAATTATTAGATGGGTTGGGCATGGCATTGGCATGATCTAGCACATAATTTTAGAAACCAGTTCAATATTCAACCAAACCGGAACCCAGAGTAAAAACTCAATAAAACCTATTGCAGAAAAACAGAGGAGCAGAAGCAAAAAAAGGGTAAAAGATTCAGACCTAATTGTATATGGGTTGAACCACCTGGTTGCCAACCAAACCTTGAAAGCTCAAAATGTATTAGATCCACAAACCCCCAGCCCAAAAAAAGAAAAAACACAAACCCATAGCAGCAATCAGAATTCAGAAGCCCATATCGACAGAGTGGCTGGGAGCTTCAATCCGATCCATAATATTCCCCACAATGTCCTTGCATTCCCTGAGTCGCTTGATACCCTCGTTGAGCCGCTCACGCTTGGTAGCCACAGAAGGTGATTCCTCTAACAACCTTTCAATGCCACCACCTCTGGGTTCTATCAGCTCATTCATTATCTCCTTCTCCATCTCTCTGTTCACCAGGTTCTGTACACTGTACATTAGATGAAGAGCCAAGTTATCCACCAATCTCCGCCGCACAATCTCCCAATAAGCAACAATCCTCATTCTCATGTCGAATGCCTTCTCCAACACTGATTGATTGTACCCCCTTAGATGCATAACCTCCACTTCTCCCACGTCTTCTATCACCAACTTATTATTACAAGTGAAGTTCTTCATGAAGTTCCCTTGTCTTGTCATGAGCTTGCTCAATTTTGACATGTACTCTGGGTTACATGTATAATCTGTGAGTTTCTCCATCTCCACTATCTCCATAACTCGATCAACAGATTGGTCCTTCATCTTCGACATCAGATTCTGTGCAGCCCGTTTGGTGCAAGATTGAAGCTGTGGGTAGCTATCAGAGTGGTATGTCAAGACACGAACAACCACATTTTCTATGTAAATCCACACCTTCTCAACGAATTCAACTGGAGCATTCGAAATCTCCTTCACTCTGCTCTGTAATATACAGAGAAAGGCCGTACGAGGGAGGAAATTGGGAAGCTCAATCCCTTTGGCTTCCTCTAAGATCTTAATTTCTTCCAATAAGAATTTCTCTGCAGAGTCCTTTGACATTCGATCAAGTTCTTGTGAATACCCATTAACCATTTCAGCCATTCGAGCAGTGCAATGCATGCCGTTTTCATCTGGGTACTCATCAAACTCGCCCCTGATGAGTATTTTCTTGAGAGATTCCTTTGCAGATCCAACAATCTGAATAAAAGCAGTCATCGCATCTGCCATATTTGATAAATGTTTGGGGAATTTGTTTAGCTCAGAAACATTGAAACTGAGCTTGTCATTGATCTTCCTCACTACATCTGGCAAGCATTTCACCAGACTATTTGCTTGAATCTGCACGAGCTTCTGAGCCAAAACGGGGATACCCACAATGGATTTATTGATTTTAGAAAGCAGGGGATGAGATTCAAACAATCTCCTCTCCTCCTTTCTTGCTTCTTCATATGATTCTTCTCCAATTCGATTCCTTACACATACATAACCAAGCCCAATATTGACATCATCTGCAGTCACCTTCTCAAGCAAACCTTCAGGAGCTTGATCAGCTTTGGTGACAACAGCCAATGTCCTCTCTCCAGTTTTGTCAACGCGTTGAGACATTCTGATCGATTCACAGGTTGGGAAATCAACAGTAGCAGATAAGACATTGAGAATTATGCTTTCTTTTGGAGTAATATACTCCAAAATAATGTTTGATATCTGTTCATAGATATCTTCAGGTTGTCCACGAACAGGGACTCTAGTGATTCCAGGCAAATCAACCATAGTTAAATCAGGGACACCTCTCTTCTTCACAACCAAAGTGATGGGGGTATTAGAAATTCCCTTAGAATGACCTGCAATCTTATTAGTGGCTTCTTCAATGGCTTGGATTACATGGGCTTCATCTGTAGGGACTTCTTGGTCATGATACTCCAAATGAAGCTTTGGTTGGAGTGATGAGTGTTGTTGAAGCCTCATGATAAGGGGAACACGAGTGCAGATGCCAATACCACGAGGGAGGCTAATGCCTGCTAGGGACTCAAGAACACTAGATTTCCCAGAAGATTGATCACCCACAACAACAATGGTGGGGAGCTCAATGCCTTCTTTCATAACCTTCAGTTGGCGTAATTTGTCAACAACATCAAGAAGAGGCCGAATACGGTCATTGTAATTCGCATAGAGTGGCACAGATGAGGATTTGAGCTCTTCTGCATCTTCATCGTTGATGCTTCCCAGACCCAGCTTCACCATTTTTTCTTCCAGAGCTGTTTCACTCGAGACAGATTTTAAGGACATGAGCACCTTAAAGTCAAAGTGTTGAGGACCTGCAGAACCGATTGAGCTATTGAGGAAGGTTTTCAAGCGTGGAATGTTGAAGGAGGTTTTCTCTATATTTATAGGGTTAAGGGTGAAAGGAGAAGTTAAGGCTGTCATTCTTAATGAGCTGAGATATTATTGCATGTCTGCTTCCCATGCAAGATTAATTGGAAAATGGGGACGTCGTTTGGTGTTCTCAAAGGGAAACTATGAAAATTCCATGGGCTCGAGGATTCTCTGATTTTACTCTGTAATCTCTACTTCATCATTTACTCTGTAATCTGTACTTCATCATTTACTTCTAATAATGTAGATTCTTTTCTTGGCTCGAATTTTCTGGGTGATTATGAGCCGGCTATATGATGTCATATATATTATGGGAAAAAGATTTTGAAGATCAAAGAATTCCACGAGCTCCTCAGAGGAGCTTCTCTGCCCCACAGTTGATGATTTCCAATGCCACTGATTAGTTTTTTGGAGCTCCCCTCCATCTCACAGGAGCCATTTCTCTCAGTTTGGAGGAATAATTCCGGGTTTTAAAACCTTGATTCGTATCATTGCTCTTTGGAATTTCTTATGTTGACAAAGAGTATTGCATGCAAATTTGGTGTTCAGCTTAAGCTTAGTACTAGTAGTCCATCATATTACATATGGGTCTTTCTATATGACAGTTGGTTCCTTTTCATGGGATTTTGTTGAGTTATCACAGAAACCTCATATACAGGGACACATATTAGTATTTGAGAAGAGAAAGGGTTTTGGATTTACATACACGTGGTCCAATAAACACTGATCTTCTTACGAGATTACACTCTATATAAATGGAAGCCCTAAACCCTGAAAGAACAAGACTGTCCCTAATACAACCGAAAAACATGATTGAGTGAACAATATTTTTTTAATTTAAAATAATATCAAGCTTCACAATAAATATTCCTAAATAAAAATAATAGTGAACTTGTTTTGAGAAATGGGTCAATCATGTTCCGGTTTTAAGTTGCATAGATTAGTCTCAATTAAGGTGTCCAAAGAAAATGGACCTTTGTCATACATATTTTGGATTGTTTAGATAATGGTTTAACAAATAATGATTTAATGTTGTAATGCCAAGCAGCAACAACCATTTCCATTGTTATAATAATGGTTGATAGTTAAAGAGGCTGATATTGCAGTATTTATTTATTTTCACTTATATTAATTTTGGGTCACGGAGTTGAATCATATTAAATTCATGTCATATGAGTTATTTAAAGCTCTCTTTGTATAATACATTATGATATATGTAGTTGTTTAGTATGATTTATGGTTTTTATTTATATGTAAAATAAATTAATATAATTTAAATTTTCAAATAGATTAAAAGGTGTTTATCATTATTATGATAATCTATTATTACTTCTTTGTATCTAATGGTATTAAACTATTATTATTTATTACTCATAATTTATTCTCATAAATGATTTGTCATAAATAAGTCATAAATATAAATATAAATTATATCAAAGAGAGTCAAAAGTAAATTAGAATTAAAACTTTCTTATAAATTACACCAAAATGCTTAATTTATAATAATATTTATTATAATATACATACATCAAAACATCAAGTTACATGCTTCATCAATGCTTAGGTAGGTTAAAAATTTCCATGTCATTATCATGCTATCATAACCTTGGAATCTCATGTTGTATTTATGTTAAGTTATCAAGTTTTACTGGAAATTTCTAATTCTAATTGCTCATATGTCAAATTTGAGTCCAAAATGATTCTATTAAAGTGAAATAAAAAAGACTTGATCATTAAAATTACAAGAAAAATATATAATATATGGTTGATCATAGAAATAGGGATCCACATCGTCTCCTGCTTGGGTTTGGGCGGGAGACTGGGCGGCCCGGATGGATGGCCCCAGTGGCCTCGGACGGATCGGCCGTCCATCCCCCGAGCTTGTCGACTGGGCGGTCGGCTCGGATGGAGGGCTCGGATCCCTCCGAGTGCCACATGGCGGCCATCCATCCGGGCCGCCCAGTCTCCTGCCCAAACCTAGGCGGGAGACGATTTCTGTTCTAAAAATAGGGTTTCAAATTTGACATGTGATTAATGCATACCTTATTTTATGAACCTCACCTTGTTTATTTAAAAAACTAAAGAAAAAAAAAATTTGTCTACAATGTGGTAGAAAAATTATCAAATTTATATAATATTTTGCAAGGTTATCAATTGATACCCAATTACCTGATAATTACTAGACTGATTAGATTCTTTTAAAAAAAAAAAAAAAAGATTGAGACCCATTAATAAGGTTGGGGATCGAATTTAGGGGGTCCTTCTTGCCGACATGCATGGCCATTGTAACCATCGATCCCGATTGATTGTCACAGAAACCACAAATATATGAGGTATTTATAATACTAAGGGGAGGGATTTTGTGCCATGCGAGGACCAGGCTTGGTGTCAAGAAGAAAACCTCAAATTTGAGCATTGGGCTTGATAATTCATTAGAAAATTTCAATTAAATGTAGATCCAGGCCTTCTAACTTGGCACTTGATAGATAATTCAATCAGTTTGTTCTTGTTAGAAAAAGGAAAAAAAAAAACCTTTTGCCTGGTCGAATCATTTATAAGGTAATGAAGAAAACTTAAGTAGTTGAAGAGTTGTTAATCTTGTAATTTAAAATTAATTAGAGTAATTAGATTCCTAATAATTAAACTACTAATCTCCATTTACACCCACTATACCAACCAACTAGCTATCAAAATCCTAATATCTTAATCTGTTGAGAGTTGAGATTATGATTTAAGTTCACGATATCGGAATGGGTATCAGTCCTTCCAAAAAAACAGATACATGATCGTTTACGTATTGATTGTATTGGTCCAATATGCTGAGTCAACAAATTATTTTGCTCAGGAATCTGGATGAATCACGCCCGTGTGAAAACAGATATTTTTATTGATCCAAAAAGAAGAACACAACAATTTAAACCCTCGAGAATTGGCAGAATTGATTGATCTAGATTCCGATTAAGGCCATTTCCGAAACCCCATTTTGAAATCAACCATGAATACTTTACCTTCTGTAGCTATATCTGCATGACTTTCAAATAAAAAACTCCAAAAAATTATAGTCCGCCTTCACCATACTTGGGATTAAGCTTTAAAAGATGGATATTTCATACTGGGGAGCAACTTGGTGGGCCAACCCAAACATAACCAGGCCTGACCCATTTTCAGCCAAAGCAATGTTGGGCTTGGGTTGGGCAAGTCATATGAAGGGATTTATCAGTTAGATTTGAATTCGGTGTCATCACCTATTACATTTGGGTCTTTCTATATGACATTGCTTGGTGTCAATGGCCCATTGACACCATTGACATTGATTATCATTCATAGGATTTCATTGGACTATTACGGAAACCTCAATATACAGGAAGACAGTTTGGTATTTAAGATGAAAAGGGTTTTGAGTTTATGCGCGATCCAACTAACGCGAATCCGATGTTGGTGTTAATAAGAAAAACCCACGACATATTTATACAAAGTGCCACTGAATTCTTATACTACTGTTCAAAACCCTGCAATTGACACTGCACTCATCCTTTCCAAATCACTTTTGGGATTGCCTAATTTACCTTACTTGCCTTTGATTAATAAAATACATTATGGAACCGAATCTCGTACGGTACGGTATTATAATATGGGAGTGAACCGATTGATATGTACCAAATCCTGCAATCGTACTGAATATATACCTGTATAAATTTATACTGATTTTTCTCTTTTGGACACTAAATTTTGTATGGAACCGGATAAGAAACCGTATATATACATAATAAGAACTGTATATGATACTAAATAAAAACCATACCGAGCCCAGTAACAGTATTGGTATCACCATTATGCTTTTAGTGTACTGCATCGAAACCGTACAGATCGACACTCGTATATCAGACCCAATATATGAGTTGAACCCATCTGGTTGCCAACCAAACCTTCAAAGTTCAAACTGCTATTACATTCCAAGGATTTCATATACCTAGACTAGACAACACAATAGGAAAGCTCCACCAACAAAAACCCCACCCAAAAAGAAAAAAAAAAAAAAAAAAAAGGAAAGAAGAAGAACATAGTCTCAAACCAAACAACATTATCACCTATACTAACCCAAAAAAAAAAAAACATTATCACCTATACTATAGAAGAGCACACAGGGACATGGAATAGAACATGAAGGGGTAATCACGATTTAGAAGCCCAGATCAACAGTCTGGTTGGGAATTTCAATCCGATCCATGATATTCCCCACAATGTCCTTGCATTCCCTGAGTAGCTTGATACTCTGGTTGAGTCGCTCACGCTTGGTAGCCACAGAAGGTGATTCATCTAGCAACCTTTCAATGCCACCAAAACTGGGTCCCATCAGCTCATTCACAATCTCCTTCTCCATCTCTCTGTTCACCAGGTTCTGCACACTGTACATTAGATGAAGAGCCAAGTTATCCACCAATCTCTGCAACACAATCTCCCAATAAGCACCAATCCTCATTCTCATGTCGAATGCCTGCTCCAACACTGCTTGATTGTACCCCCATAGATGCTCAACCTCCACTTCTCCCATGTCTTCTATCACCAATTTATCATTAATCATTGAGAAAAAGTTCTCCATGAAGTTCAGTCGTCGTGTCATGAGCTTGCTCCATTTTGACATGTACTCTGGGTTACATGTATAATCTGTGAGTTTCTCCATCTCTACTATCTCCATCACTCGATCAACAGATTGGTCCTTCATCTTCGACATCAGATTCTGTGCAGCCCGTCGGGTGCAAGATTGAAGTTGTGGGTAGCTATCAGAGTGGTATGTCAAGACACGAACAACCACATTTTCTATGTAAATCCACACCTTCTCAACGAATTCAACTGGAGCATTCGAAATCTCCTTCACTCTGCTCTGTAATATACAGAGAAAGGCCGTACGAGGGAGGAAATTGGGAAGCTCAATCCCTTTGGCTTCCTCTAAGATCTTAATTTCTTCCAACAAGAATGTCCCCGCAGAGTCTCTCGACCTTCGTTCAAGTTCTTGTGAATACCCATTGAGCATATCAGCCATTCGAGCAGTACAATGCATGTCCTTCTCATCTGGGTACTCATCAAATTCACTTCTGATGAGTATTTTCTTTAGAGATTCTTTTGCAGATCCAATAATCTGCATAAAAGCAGTCATTGCATCTGCCACATTTGATAAATGCTTGGGCAATTTGTTGAGCTCAGAAACATTGAAACTGAGCTTGTCATTGATCTTCCTCACTACATCTGGCAAGCATTTTGCCAGACTATTTGCTTGAATCTGCACGAGCTTCTGAGCCAAAACAGGGATACCCACAATGGATTTATCGATTTTAGAAAGCAAGGGATGAGATTCAAACAATCTCTTCTCCTCCTTTCTTGCGTCCTCGTATGATTCTTCCCCAATTCGATTCTTTACACAGACATAACCAAGCCCAATGTTGACATCGTCTGCAGTCACCTTCTCAAGCAGACCATCAGGAGCTTGATCAGCCTTGGTGACCACAGCCAATGTCCTCTCGCCGGTTCTGTCAACGCGTTGAGACATTCTGATCGATTCGCAGGTCGGGAAATCAACAGTAGCAGATAAGACATTGAGAATTATACTCTCTTTTGGAGTTATATACTCCATGATTATGTTTGAAATCTGCTCGTAGATGTCTTCAGGTTGTCCACGAACAGGAACTCTGGTGATTCCGGGCAAATCAACCATTGTCAAATCAGGGACACCTCTCTTCTTCACAACCAGAGTGATAGGGGAATTGGAAATTCCCTTAGAATCACCTGCTATCACTTTAGTAGCTTCTTCTATGGCTTGGGCTACATGGGTTTCATCTGTAGGAACTTCTTGGTCGTGATACTCCAAATGAAGCTCTGGTTCGAGTGATGAGTGCTGTTGAAGCCTCATAATAAGGGGAACACGAGTGCAGATGCCGATACCGCGAGGAAGGCTAATGCCTGCTAGGGACTCAAGAACACTGGATTTCCCAGAGGATTGATCACCCACAACAACAATGGTGGGCAGCTCAATGCCTTCTTTCATGACCTTCAGTTGGCGTAGTTTGTCGACGGCATCGAGTAGAGGCCGAATCCTGTCATTGTAAGTGGCATAGAGTGGCACAGATGAGGAATTGAGCTCTTCTGCATCTTCCTCAGTGGTGCTTCCCAGACCCAGCTTCACCATTTTTTCTTCAAGAACTGTTCCACTCGAGACAGAGTCTAAGGACACGGACACCTAAGATATGCAGAAGCTGAGAAGAGTTAGGGAGAGAGGATGGAAGGTTTGTTGATACCCATTAAGTCTTAGAGTGTGGTGTTTATTATATAGGTTTTCTGATAGAGATACTGAGGTAGGAAAGTTGGGTTTCTTAACAGGGTCAAAAAGTTAACTTTTTGTTTTGGAAATGAAGAAGAAATTATATGGAACAGAGAACAGGCTAAGTACTTGGGCATGAATTCAGACCGCTGACACTGATGAATTTGCTCTTAGTTTTTCATTTGCTTGGTAATGAAGAAACTCAAAATTTGATTTCTTATTCCTTTTTTCCTTTTTATTTGAAACAAGAACTCAATAATGAATATTAATGCTGGTACGATGTTTCATTTTCTCTCTCTTTACTGATTTATCACCAGGAGGAAAGGGCTAAAGAGAGGTTCCTTCTTTTTATCTGAGTGACATTCTTTATTATTTCCTTTTGGGAGACAGATTCCTAGTACAACCGGCACATGAAAACTTAAAGGAAACCTCTTCGATTAAGAAACAACCATACAATATCGTCCAGGATTGTCAAATTTGAGATTGAAATCAAGACAAGAACCAGGGATGGTCTCACTAAAGACCAGACTCGCATCGCATTGATGTGCAAATCACATTAAATCTCTGTGTCATTTGTTTGAATTATTTTTATTCTTCATATTTCTTGGTATTTATCATAACACTTTGTGAGAAGATTTGAGCAATGACTAGAAGTCTTGAAGCGCCTCTCTTTGAACAGTGGAAAGCATGGTGGCTGGTGCCATAGTTTTGCTAGCTAAGGACTTGGGTAGATGTTCAGATTGCTCACAGCACTCTGAATTTCCTCTTTGTCTTCCATTTGCTTGGTAACCAAGAACCTCAAAATTTGATTTCAATTTCCTTTTTCCTTTTTCTTTTTTCCTTTTTCTTTTAAAGCTTGTACGATGTTTCTTTCCTCTTTCACTGATTCATTACCAGGAGGAAAGGGCTAAAGAGGTTCCTACTTTTTCTATGACTGACATTCTTTGTGAGCTCCTGGAGATAAATTCTAGCACCACCGGCCTAGGAAAATTTTACCCATTTCTGTAAAGGAAACCTTTTCAATTAAAAAACAACCATACAATATCATCATCTAAAAAAGGAGATGGACCTTCTTTGCCTGTAGGTCTGTTCCAAATGGTTTGGGCTTTAAGAGCTGAAGTTTTATTAGTTAGAGTCCATTTTTATATGAGTTGCATGTTTTTATTTTATCTTATTTTCGTGGGTTACAAGTTGTTATCATTGATTTTTAGAACTTGGAAATTGTTATGATGTTTCAAATATAGTTTCAACATGATTTCTAATGTGCTTGTTCTAGATTTGTTAGTCTTACCAAAAAAAAAAAAATTTCTAGATTTGTTAGGCATTGCATGACCTCCTCGGCACAAATAGCCAATCTCCGTGGTAGTACCTGTTGGGTTTGACCCATGTGTTGAGTCCAACCCACGTGGCAACCATCAGAGGAAGGTTGCCACCATCCTCCCAGAACCACTAGGAGGAGACGATGTGAATCCGCAACCAACTCCCACCCAAACCAGGGGGGTCTCACACAGTTTTTTTTTTGAGGGAATAAATTTTTTTTTGGGGGGAACAATATTCAAAGTTAAAGTCGGGAGCTGGAAAACATTAGCCTGCTAACATTAGTCATTATTGTTGATTTTTTGCCTTTGATCTTGGTCATTTAAGTTGCATTTTTGTTAGGTTGAATAGATTAAGAAATTACAATTACTAATTATTCATCCTTAATGTTGTATGTAGGGTGTACCTATTGATTTGAATCATGGGTTCAGTGTTGATATTGTTTGGAAGAGTACTAGCTTTGATCGAATGCAATTTTATTTTAATTTATGAAAAACATACTAATAACTGATACGTTAAACCATTTATGAACTGCAAGTAAAACTGATTAATGAAAAACCGTATAAAAACCAATAGACCGAAATCGATTACTAATCGATTCTGGTTTCAATTTTGACACCGTTTAATTAATCGGTTCGATTATGATTTTATCTTTTTATACACTGCACCGGACTGGATCAGACCGGACCATTAAATAGATTATAAACCGTTTAACATCGTTAAGTGTAATACCCTTAACCTTAACAGCTTAATCAATTAACCTATTTGGCTATATCCCTAATCGATATCACGTTCTCTTCCTCTTCTTCATCCTTTTCTATTGATTTCGTTTTCGACTTCACTGCTTTAATCTCCATAGCTCCTTAGGCTTCATGTGCAAAAACTTGTGGCTTCAGTCCCTACAGTTTCTTATATTTACGAATGCTTCAATTTAAAGGTTTTCTTTTAGATTAAATCGTTTTCTATTATTGGAGTGAGTTCAATAGTGATCCAACGGCTATAGTTCACCTGATGAGCATATCAATCCATCGGTATGTGTGTCTGATGAAGTCCAATTGTTGGATCATAACTGGAGAAACTAAATAACATGAGATGGTTTTTTCCTTTCTTTTGGGCTTAATTTGCTTCTTCTTGACTAGGGGCACTTGACACAACTCGTATAATTAGTACAAAATCATAATGGTAAACCCAACCGTTAAGAAATTTATTAGGATCGAATATTTCAAACCGTTGATAATACCATAATCAGAATCGTTTAAACCGTTTATACAAAAATCCATTTAAGTTCCAATATATCAATATCGATTACCAACCAATAATGGTAAGTAGTTTCATATTGTTTACCTATTCCATTTCGTACCGCATCTTCTCTAGCGGACGGTTTCGATGTGTGCCACGTATACAAATTAGAATCGAGGGCAACGCTTTGTTTGCTGTAAAATTAGGATATGCAGCCCGCAGCACCGAATCCCTCTTATCATCTTCCTAATCGATCGATTGCAGCGTGTCGGAGAACCATGGATCAGTTTGGACCTTAGAATTCAGTGACAAGCTTAGGAGTCACTCGTCGGAGCTTATTGATGGTCATTGATGATTGACGGTTCCCAATGTTTGTGCTTGTGGAAGGAATCCCAGATACATCGAGCAATTGAAGAGATTGGGAGAGCGTCTGAGTAATTGAGAAGAATTTCTCCGGTGGGGTTTTCGTTGGTGGGTTGATAGGGATCCAGGAGAATTGGAATCCCATTTCTGTAGGTCGAATGAGGTAGAAGAAGGAATTTGATTGCTGTTTAGGGTTAGGGTTTTAGACTGCTTCAAATTATTAGGGTTTAAGGTTTTGCGAAAACGCTTTAAGTTTTCCGGTATCTCCTCCAAAACTCCTCTTCAGACGGAAACCTCTGTCGAGCATCATCTTGTACAAGGTCTGGAAGCTGACTGCCTCCTAATCGTTCAGGTAACAAGAAACTTGTGACTTTGATCTCTCCCTCTCTCTTATTTTTTCTTATTCTTCGTCTGCTATTGTATTCTCGTTCTTGCCTTGTTTTGATCGAATTGACTCTGAGCTTAGAGTTTACAATCTGAAACCTCAATGTAACATTCACACGATTTGATATTTTTTTTTGTCTGTACCGTTATGATTCATTTGTTATGTTTATCTATTAGATTGGAGATTCAAGTCAGGATTTTTTTTTATCGCTGAGAAGTCGGCCTCCATATTCGCGTCGGACCTTAGCTCTTTTTTACCAGGTCTGAAACCTGCGATTTTTGCCATCATGTCCATTCCTAACGAGCTCTACCCTAGTCAGGACGATCTGCTCTACGAAGAAGAGATATTAAGGAATCCTTTCAGCTTGAAACTATGGTGGCGGTACCTCATCGCTCGGAGCGATGTGGCATTCAAGAAACGAGCTGTGATTTACGAGAGGGCTGTCAAAGCTCTCCCTGGGAGTTACAAGCTCTGGTACGCTTATCTGCGAGAACGCCTCGAAATCGTTCGGAATCTCCCCATCACGCACTCTCAGTATGAGAGCCTGAACAATACGTTCGAACGAGCACTCGTCACCATGCACAAGATGCCTCGGATCTGGGTTATGTACCTTCTGAGTTTGACGGAGCAGAAGCTGATCGCTCGTACGCGTCGGACATTCGATCGAGCTCTCTGTGCTCTCCCGGTCACGCAGCACGAGCGCATTTGGGAGCCCTACCTTGTTTTTGTTAGCCAGAAGGGTGTACCTGTCGAGACATCCCTTAGGGTTTATCGTCGATACTTGAAATTTGATCCTACACACATGGAGGATTTCATTGAGTTCCTTCTAAATTCAAGTCTTTGGCAGGAAGTAGCAGAGCGGCTGGCTGGGGTATTGAATGATCCTCAGTTCTATTCAATCAAGGGCAAGACGAAGCACCAATTGTGGCTTGAGCTCTGTGATCTGCTTGTTAATCACGCCACTGAGGTGTCGGGTTTGAAGGTGGATGCAATCATCCGGGGTGGTATTAGGAAATTTACAGATGAAGTTGGACGCCTGTGGACTTCCCTGGCAGACTACTACATCCGAAGGGGTCTCCCTGAGAAGGCTAGAGACATTTACGAGGAGGGAATGATGACTGTGGTCACCGTAAGGGATTTCAGTGTGATTTTTGATACTTACTCCCAATTCGAAGAGAGTACCCTTGCTTATGTAATGGAACAATTAGATTTAGACGAGGAGGGCGGTATTGAGGATGGCGGTCAGGAAGGCAATGTAGTCGAAGTGGAGGGAGATCCACGCTTGGATTTCAAGCTTTCGGAATCAAAATTAAAGGATAAGGTTTTCCGTGGTTTTTGGATAACAGATGCGTATGACGTCGATTTGAGATTGGCTCGATTGGAGCATCTTATAAATCGAAGACCTGAGCTTGCTAATAGTGTTCTCCTCAGGCAGAATCCCCACAATGTTGAGCAGTGGCACCGGAGGGTCAAGCTTTTCGAGAGCAATCCTACAAAACAGATACTGACCTACACTGAAGCTGTGAGGACTGTAGACCCCATGAAAGCTGTTGGGAAGCCTCATACCTTATGGGTTGCTTTTGCAAAGCTGTATGAGGACCACAAGGACATTGCTAATGCAAGGGTTATTTTTGATAAGGCCGTCCAAGTCAACTATAAAACCGTGGATAATCTTGCGAGTGTTTGGTGTGAATGGGCAGAGATGGAATTGAGACACAAGAGTTTCAAAGGGGCACTGGAGCTAATGAAGCGTGCCACTGCAGAACCCTCAGTCGAGGTGAAGCGGAGAGGTAACTTTTTATGCCTATAGTACTTTATTACTTTATAAAATTTATTTTATTTTATTTTATGTAAGACAGTAAATTTCATTAAAAGATTAAAGTTACATTCTCTTATAGATGCAATTTACAGCATATTTTTTTACAAGATCCGACAACTCAAGTAAGATGGTGATCTCCTCCCCTGGAAGGATGGGAGGCAATATAATCTGCAGGTTAATTTAGCTCTTTCCAAACATGTTCGTAACATACATATTCCAGGCCAACACGGCTATTTTTTTTCCTTGCTAATGCTATAGGTTTTTTCACTGAACATTTGTTGTATTTTCATTGGCTGCCCGATGCTTATTTAGCGAAGCCTAGATCATTTATGTGGACAAGAACAGCATTTTTGTTAAACATTTTTTTTCAAGGAATGGGCTTCAAAGGTCAAGCTCATTGTCACAACACCATGGACCTTCTTAGAGAGAGAGAGAGAGAGAGAGAGAGAGAGAGAATAACTTCAGCCTCTTAATGAACTTCAGGTTGCACCTCCCCACCACCATACCATTATAATCACGATATCAATGTGTCCTATCTCCAATTAATCTGCAGTTTCTGAACATTAGAAAATGACGGGTGGAGTACTTTCTGAATGTGGTGCTGCTGCATGTATAGAGGGCCCATGGTGGTTTCCGTTAGCTCCTTTGTGCAACTTGAATTTTATTCATAATTGTTTGAATAACTTATCTTTTGACTGTTTCTCATTACATTTTTTTATTGACAAAAAACTATGTTTGAACCGATCTTGGTTGCTGGTAGGGTAGAAGCTGTCTGTTGAACACCCCACAATAAACTTTTACTGCTAAATTGTTAGTATACACGAGCACACTTGCATGTGGACTGATGGACATACTCACCGGAAAATATATATGCGATGGATTTGCATGGTAAGGCTTTTTTTTTTTTTTTTTTGGGGGGGGGGAATATGACATACCAAGTTATAAATCCAAAAGATCTCTGAAATTTTGCAATATGTCATTTTTTGGTCTTTTCTTTGTCAAAATTTTCAAATTTGGTGATAATGGTAATTTCAGTTGGAGTTATTTCCATAGTTGTCAAAGCGACGCCTAGGCATCCGGGCATAATAGATGGGCTAGGCGATGAGTCGCCTAGTGAATGTTTGAAAGGTGACCGCCTAGGTCTCCTAAGCGTCACCTTGAGCCCCCCAAAGGCCTAGATGATCGTCTTGTTGCAGATGTGTAGGTAATCATTAATTAAATGAAAAATTTCACATACTTCCCTTAAGGTTTCCGTCTACCCACAATTCAACCCTCCCCCATTATCGGCCACACATTGTTAAGGAAAAGAGTTTTTTTTTTTTTATCTTTTTACTAAAAACCAGTCCGAAAGTACATTATAGTCTTGCTCTTGCACTCTTGTTTCTTACTTGTTTGCTATTATATTCTAAATTCTTAGTTTATTGATTTGTGCTTTTTTATTTTTTATTTTTTTTTATAAATATGCTTCTTTATGTCATATAGTTTATCCATTATTTGTTGGTTTTCTCATATTAATTAAGTTATGCTTTACATGTTGATTCTTTATGTAGCATACTGCATATATATATATATATATAGCATTGTTATTTTAGAAATAAAAAAATACACCGGGAACATGTTGGTTGCCTAGGCAACACCTAGGATGGGCTCAAATGCCTTGGGTCGCCTTGTCGCATTGACACCTATGGTTCTTTCACCCATGTTTTATCTTATGTCAACAATTCTGTTTCAATTCCTTGTGATGAATATAGAATTCTAAATTTATTCGAATAGTATTGAAAAAATTACTAAGTTTCCTTTAAAACATGATGTGTGTGTGTGTGTGTGTGTGTGTGTGTGTGTATCAGATTCTTTCACTTGATTTGTATTAGTAGGGAAAAGTGGTAAAGTTCCTCTATTTCCTTCAATTCCTTCAAACCCAGCCAGAAGATGAGAGACAAGGAGGGGGCTGTACCCTGCCCGACTGTCCATGTTTCCTTCTCCGTATATGAAATCCTACCTGCTTTGCTTTCTTCCAAATTTCCTCCCCCATCTCATTGCTACAATTAAGAATACAATCAAATTCTCATAGTTACATAAATGGAAAACTTTGATTGGGTAAAAATATCAAATAAGACCCATTTAAAAAAAAAGAAGAAATTCATTGTTTCAATGCTTTCATCTTCTAAAACATAAAAAGGGAAAGAAATAGAAACTGAAAACTAAATTAATTTTTGATAAAATCTATGGGAAACTAGCATCTATCAGAAAAAGTTATTTCTGCCTTGTTTACATGCTTGATGTTATTTGTTTGTTGATGTGAATAATTATGAAATTATCTGATATTAATTTATAAAATTCAAAATCAAACTTTAAACGATGATTGATTTTCTGAAGCAATGGTTTGGATTGTGTTGTAACGATAGATTCATAGCTGCATCCATCTCCATATCCATTGAACTTTGTGATTGTGAAGTTCTCTACCTGGTTTCCAGTTATTGATGTTAATATCGAAGAGGAATGAGACTTGTACTATTTCATGACCTCATGTCCTGTTCTTGTTACGATGATCTGAACTTTTGTACGTTGTGAAAATGCAGCATAATGATCAACTCATTCTATACTTTTTAGGCAGAGCAACTTCAAGCTGACTTGGAATTCCATTTGGAATTACTGGACCACATGGAGTTTTATCATATGTAACCTTTAGGGTTGTCTTCTGACCAATGGATGCTAGGAAACTTAGTTTATGTGACTCATTGCTATTCTGCACAGATTATTTTATTAGTGATCCTAGATTCTTGTGATGGTTCCTGTGAGGGAGACTTGCTCTTCAGTTTTTCCTCCATTCTTCCATGAGTTTTGAGGATTATGTACCAGAGTTTGGTCACTATGGGGCAATTTCACTTTTAATGTTGTAATGTTGTTTTTTGCGTCCTTTATGTGTACGGCAGTGTAGAAGGCAATGCTGTAAGTTCCATGAATGTGGTGGTTCTCACCTCTGTTACCTTTCTCTTATTAATAGGATTTTACCTTATTCGAGAATGTGTGAGAGGAGGAACCTGTTATATGCATGTCGTTGTGATGTTTGTCAAAAGGATACACTTTCTTGTTAT
Organism: Protea cynaroides; assembly: GCA_028583415.1. Taxonomy (NCBI): domain Eukaryota; kingdom Viridiplantae; phylum Streptophyta; class Magnoliopsida; order Proteales; family Proteaceae; genus Protea; species Protea cynaroides. The sequence goes on from CM053275.1 coordinate 20,608,930, forward strand.
GCTGAGTACCCAATAAGACAATTGCATTGAACAATAAAATTTTCTCATAATCCTCTTAAATGTTACTGGAGCTGTTACTAACTTTTTAAATTTTTTTATATGTTGTATCACATGTAGTTGCTGCCGATGGGAATGAACCAGTGCAGATGAAGCTTCACAAATCCTTGAGGTTATGGGCCTTTTATGTGGATTTGGAGGAGAGTCTTGGGACTTTGGAGTCTGCTCGTGCTGTATATGAGCGGATACTTGATTTGAGGATAGCCACTCCACAAATTATAATAAATTACGCTTTGCTATTGGAGGTTGGTCCTTTTTACTATGTTCGGCTGGTGTTGTCCCTTTTTGTTTTCATTGTTCTCAATGGGTTCCTGATAGAATATTTTATGTTTTAACTTCTGCAGGAGCATAAATACTTTGAGGACGCATTCAAGGTATATGAAAGAGGCGTTCAGATCTTTAAGTATCCACATGTCAAGGATATTTGGGTCACGTATCTCACCAAATTTGTCAACCGATATAAAAGTATGAAGTTGGAACGGGCAAGAGAGTTATTTGAACATGCTATTGAAAAGGTATTTGACAATCCTCATTGTCCTTTTGTGTTTGTTTTTTGAGTGTTGTAATTACCACTCACTTTAATGGTTGCTTGTTAAAGTTTAGCATCAGGTTTAAGCCAAACCTATTCAAGATTGCTTTGTTCTTTTAATTGAGGAATTGTTTTGCTTTCAACAATTGGTAAATGCATGGGTTTCATTATCCCATGTTTTATTAAGTTCTACATTAACTCCTAATCCAAAAATAATTGCCCTCTTTATGCCATTTGCTTCTAAGCAAACAGGGCTACCAGTAGATGCCTCCTCTGAAGTCAACCCTTGAGCATTCCACCAAGTGAACACACACCCCTCCCAGTAGAACACAGCTATGGTAGTTGACCAGCATACTAACTACCTGCAGCACTAGGAGACGGAGTCCGGGAGGTAATATATGGGCTGGGTGATGAGTCGCGTTGTGTATGTTATAAGGCGACTGCCTAGGTGTCGCCTTGGGCGGCCCTAAAGGCCTGGGCAGATGCCTTGTTGCTGATGTGTAGGTAAATCATTAATTAAATGAAAAATTTCACATACCTCTCTTAAAATTTCTGCTTACCCGCAATTCAACCCTACCCCATTATCGGCCACACGCTGTTAAGTTCCTTAACGGAAAAGGTAATAAGAGTTTTTTACCATTATACTAAAAACCAATCCGAAAATACATTATAGTCTTGCTCTTACACTCTTGTTTCTTACTTGTATGCTATTATATTCTAACTTCTTAGTCTATTGATTTATGCTTTTTTGTTTTTTTTTATAAATATGCTTCTTTAAGTCCTATAGTTTATCCATTATTTGTTGGTTTTCTCATATTAATTAGGTTATGCCTTAAATGTTGATTCTTTATGTAGCATACTGCATATATATAAACATTAATATAACATTGATAATTTAGAAATAAAAAAAAAAACACTGGGAATGCCTTGGTCGCCTAGGCAACACTTAGACGCCTAGGATGGGCTCAAACGCCTTGGGTCGCCTTGTCGCCTTGACAGCTATGAGCAACACTAGATAACTGGTGGTTATAAACACTCATTTATAGAGTTCACTGTGGTGGAAGAGCATACCAGGTCTGACTTCCAAGAGCTATATGGGAAAGGAGGAGTTGGAAGGGGTAGGCAGATTTTACAAACACCCAGTTATTACTTCAATTACTGGAGGCCTATTGTTTTGACATATCTTGGCTACATTGGAAAGCTATACATCTGACATTATAGCCAGAATCCATTTGGAAGGATATAAAATTTTTGTACCTAATATCAACTTGACATTGCCCTTCATCAGGACTGGGACAATGCCATGGAGTTTGCCCTCCTATCAACATGGAAGCATGAAAAATCTTCTTCATATTATTAAAGGGCAATGTGATACCTTCGTGTGCCTGCCTGAATCAAGTAACTTTATTTCCTGTTTTACCATGATCACGCAGGTTGTAATTTTTTCTGTTTTAGTGTACTCACCAGGAATTTAAGCATATTATATTTTCATCTTCCCCATGTGTCAAATAATGACATAAATGACATGTATTTTGGGATCCAGATACCTGTTATCGGTTTATTTAGAACTGAGTTCAAGAAAAGTGTTATAAAACCTGTAAGACACCACATACGTTCCCCATCTCTTGTATGCCGTATGTTGTTTTCAAGCCTAAAAAGGATGGAAATGTGTTCCCCATGGACCCCGATTTCACAGTCGGGGTTAAAAAATTCTCGTCCTTTATTGTTTGATTATTCTACTTGGATGTTAACAATTTGCTTGCATAGAGGCTACTTGGGTGATTTGGGAGATGGATTAATACCTGTGTGGCTATGCAGCTATAATACATATATAATTATATGTATTACCTTTCTATTTAAAACAAGATCATGTATTCGCTCCCCCCCCAAAAAGAAAAAAAATGAAGAAAAGAAAAGAAAAATATTGTTAAGATGCATTTCACTTGTAACTTATTTTCTTTTCATTTGAAATGGTTTATAAATGATATCATTCTTTGCGTTGTAATTACAACTCCCATCAGGCACCTGCCGAATATGTCAAACCTCTATATCTACAATATGCGAAATTAGAAGAGCAATATGGACTAGCAAAGCGTGCAATGAAGGTTTATGATCAAGCTGCGAAGGCTGTGCCAGATAATGAGAAAATGGGCATGTATGAAATATACATAGCTCGTGCTGCCGAGATTTTTGGTGTTCCAAAAACAAGGGAGATATACGAGGTTAGTTCAATTCTCTTGTACCTTTTCACATATGTTTTGTCAATTGTGTCTTGCTTGGAAATTATATGGCATATGCTCATATTTTCTTTAGTAAGTTGAAACAAACTTCATTTGGTCATGTTGACAGTTGGATTGATGGTGAATATAATTTTTTGGGTAGGTAGACCCCAAGAAGAGTTAAAGTCATTACCTCTTTCTGGTGTTAGTTTTTACCAACTGAGCTACCCCTTGGAACCACATGTTGAATTTCGGTGGCCTATGTCAATAGTTTGGCCTTCCATGCATGCGCTTCTCCCTTTGGCTTTTCAATGACCCTGTTTCTCAAACGTCAAATGGAGACTGTTTCTACCAATTTTCAAAGCCTTATTATGATACCTTGCAATGTCAGATTGGACTGCCATGTAGTCAGATTCCTGTACCCTCTTTAGGCTTTTATATTTTACTGAGTACCTTTTGTATTTCTTTTTCCTCCTTTCCAAATATTATCTTATGAAGACTTAAAACAGATGAAGTTTCTAACATTTTAGAGGATATGGGTATGGCTCATTGTAAAACAAGATTGTTTTGGAGCCCTTTCCTTCACCACTCACCTGGAGTAGTTGGAGGAACTTCTAGTTCTTGTCTCTTTTAGTTCTTGCTGTATTTATTTCTCTCTCTCTTCTCTTTTGGTGTTGGGGGGGGGGGTGATGGCAGTTTTTTCAGATGCACATGCTTTTGTATAATTTAATACACGTCCACTGATCTTACTTCTGTTGATGCAGCAAGCCATAGAATCGGGTCTCCCTGACAAAGATGTTAAGACCATGTGCATGAAGTATGCTGAATTAGAGAAGAGCTTAGGAGAAATTGACCGTGCTCGTGCAATATACCAATTCTCATCACAGTTTGCAGATCCACGATCTGATGCTGATTTCTGGAAAAGATGGCATGACTTTGAGGTTCAACATGGAAATGAAGACACCTTCAGAGAAATGCTCCGGGTCAAGCGCAGTGTTGCTGCAAGCTATAGCCAGGTGAGTTTTACTTTTTAAAGGAATGTGGTTTAGTAATGATCTGTGTATTTTAGATAGGCAATGAACAACCCTTTACATATCTAAGTTGAGAAAATATGATTATAGGGTCCAGACCCATCGCCTCGCTAGATGATAAAAAATAACCTTTATCAATAATTAATGCAATTGAATACCATTTTATGCATAGATGTTCTGTGGACCATAATGCTATAAGTTTTCCTCGCTCCCCAAAAATGGATCTGGCACTTGAAGTCATCCCATCTTGTTGATTTTGACATGAAATATTTCTTAGGTCGGTTGGAACAATGAGTTTGTTCTGATCTCTGCATGCTATATGTAATGTTTTATTGTTTAGAGAGACTTTTGCCCATTGTGTTAGATGGTAGATTAATTGTTTCTGTATTTGTCTTATTTCTCTTCTAGTCTATTTTTATAAATATTTTTCTAATAATTTTCTTCCATTTGCAGATGCACTTTATACTTCCAGAATATTCAATGCAGAAAGATCAGAAGCTGAACCTTGAGGAAACTGTGGACACTCTGAAGCGTGCTGGGGTCCCTGAAGATGAAATGGCTGCTCTAGAAAGGCAGTTGGCGCCTGCAGCAACTAGTGCACCTGCTAAGGACAGTGGCAGAAAAGTTGGCTTTGTCAGTGCTGGTGTTGAATCACAAACTAGTGTAATCCGAACTCCAGATGGAGGGAGGAAGGTAACTGCAAATAATGAGGAAATAGAATTGCCAGAGGACAGTGACACTGAGAATGATGATGGAGTTGAAATTGCCCAAAAACCTGTTCCAGATGAGGTTTTTGGGGATTTGGCACAGAATAAGGAGCCGAGTAGGGAGGAACCTGATAAACTTGGTGCACTGGAGAGGATAAAGAGGCAGAGACGGGCGTAGTATCAGCGTTGGCTCTACATCCCTTTGGTAAGTAATTAACTAGTCCCTTTTTCAATCCTTTCTATGTATCTCTATTTTATCTATAGTTTGAATTGTTTGCTTTGTGCGTTAGAAAGTATTTTATGTACAGTAGGTACATATCTATTAGGATTTCATCTTATTACAAAACTAATCAAAATTTTGCACTGAGGCTCACATTATATTTGCGGTATAATATTTTACTGATCCAATGAAGTTTAACATATGTGTCTGTTTGAGTTTCTCCATGCCTTTGTATTTTTGTACATACATGCATGCTTACTTTATGTAGATTCCCTTTAATTATCCACTTCTTGACCAAAACTAATCTTGACAAATTGTTAGTACTCCTGCAAATATGAGTACTTATCAGTTATGGTCTTATTATGCAGAACTCACTGCAAACCTGATGAAACTGACAGGGAAATGATCTTATATAATTGGTAAGTCTCATTTAGTTTTCACTTTGCGTTGAATATTCTGATGTGCTCTCAGCATTATGGTTTATTAACTGAAGATGTATAAATGGCAAAGTTCTCCTTATATAAACATTTGTGAGCGTGACTCACCCAAGACCTGCTCTTGTATCCTTCTTCCATCCAATATTTGAGCGAAGGGCAGATGGTCTGTTATCAACTTATCATGCTGATATGCAGATTAGATTTAAGCAAACAGTGGGTGGGTTTCCTCTACGGCTTGTAATATCTGGCAGTTGACTCAAACTTTGTGGAATGTTTATGCTTTCCCTCTGTCGACTTCCTCCTCGATTAGATTTAGTCCTCTGCCTTAGCAAGGGTTTGAAAAATGATGGGAAATTGAAAGGGTCCTTTTGGATAGAATAATTGTGTAGACCTGGACAATTGATAATGCAAGAGGAGCCTGTTTGATTCTAGCTTATAGGGTGTTGGATCAAAAAGAATGAGAGTTAACTATCTCTCACCCTAAAACCTTTACTTATAATAATATGATATATGAGATTACAGAAATATCCTTTTGGGATAAAAAGAAAAAAGAACTTAAAATAAAAAACAAAACAACCTAAGTGTCGCTAGCGCTATAGCGCTAACGACACTGACCTCGACGACACTCCCCCTCAAGTTGATGCATAGATATCATGCATGCCCAACTTGGACAATATAATCTGAAATGTCTTAACATGTAAGCCTTTTGTGAAGATGTCGGCCAGCTGATCCTTTGATCTAACAAACGGAATCTGAATTTGACCACTGTCAAGCTTCTCTTTAATGAAATGACGATCAATTTTCACATACTTAGTTCTGTCATCTGAACTGGATCATTGACAATGCAGATTGCAACTTTATTATCATAAGAAAGAATCATAGGTAGAGAGCATTCAATTTTCAAGTCACATAGAAGACCTTTCAACCATAGAAGTTCACAAATTCTTTGAGCCATTGCTCTGAACTCAGCTTTTGCACTAGAGCGTGCCATTACATTTTGCTTCTTGCTGCACCAAGTGATTAACATACCTCCCACAAAGGTACAATATCTGGAGATAGACTTTCGGTCAAGACAACCAGCTCAGTCTGCATCAGTATGTGCTTCCACTTTAAAATCACCACGTGGAGAGAGTAAGATCCCTTTTCCTGGAGTTAACTTCAGGTAGTGAAGAATCCTATAGACAACCTCCAAAAGTGTAGAATAGGGATCGTGCATAAACTGACTCACCAAGCTAACAACAAAAGTTATATTCGACCTGGAATGAGATAAATATATGAGCTTTCCAACCAACCTCTGATTTCTTCCTTTATCTATTGGTGTTCCTTCTTTATCTCTCAACTTGATGGTTGGGTCTAATGGAGTAGTGCATGGTCTATAGCCCAATAAACCCGTCTTTGATAAAAGATCAAGGATGTACTTCCTTTGAGAAAGGAAGATGCCTTTGCAGAGCAAGCAACTTCAATTCTAAGAAAATACCTCAGTTTTCCAAGATCTTTAATTTCAAACTCTCTTCCAAGGAATAACTTGAGTTTCTTTATCTCATCATCACTATTTCCAGTAACAATTATATCATCTACATATACAAGGAGAGCAGTGAATGTACCAGAAGAGTGTTTGGTAAATAGAGTATGATCAGCATTGTTTTAAAAAATATCCAAAATCCTTTATAGCCTTGTGGAGTCTTCCAAACCATGCTCTAGGTGACTGTTTGAGTCCATACGGAGATCGTCTGAGTCTACATACATTTCCATGTGTATTTGCATCTGTAAACCCAGGAGGTCAGTCCATATACACTTCTTCATTGAGTTCCCCATGCAAGAAGGCATTCTTCACATCAAGCTACTGATCCCAATTTTTATGGGCAGCACATGCCAAGAGAACTCGAACAGTAGTCGTCTTAGCTACAGGAGCAAAGGTTTCTTGGTAGTTGATACCGTATGTCTGTGTGAATCCATGAACCACTAATCTTGCTTTATATCGATCTACAGTACCATCACTATTTTGCTTCACTGTAAAAACCCACTTGCACCCTACTGGCCTCTTACCTGTGGGAAGTGGAACAAGATCCCAAGTATTGTTTTTCTTCAATGCTCTCATCTCTTCCATCATTGCAGTCTTCTACCATTCATCTACAATTGCATCTTGCCATTTCTGAGGAATAGATATAGAGGAAAGAAAAGACAAGAATGCATGGAAGGAAGGAAACAGAGTCATATGACACAAAATTCGAAATTGGGTGAAGGGTACATGATCTAGTACCTCTACGAACAACAATAGGAGGATTAGGGTCAGAGTCAGAATCCGAAACAGAAACAGGAATAGGAAGAGAAATGTCCTTACCAAGAGATTGTTCAGTTTCTGGATCCTGGGCCGACGAAGGGACATGTGAAGTTGCGGTGATGGGAGTGGTCTTTCCTTGTTTGCTTCTGGCACGGCTATAGACTTGCAGAGGCTTAGTAGCTGACATGGGAATAGGAGAGGTAGGGGGTACGGCTTGGGGGTGTAGCTTGATGTGGTACTTGGACGCGGTCTGTATCACTTTGTACTTGAACTCGCTCCGTATCAAGCTCCTCCTGAATGAAAGGCACATCTTCAAGATCAACTGTCTCAGTCTCTGTCTCCCCCTGAAGATGGGTCTGATAGTATATCATCTCCTCATGAAAGAAAACATCCTTGGTAACAAAAATCCACCGGGTAGGAGGATGATAGCATTTATATCCCTTTTGGTTGGGAGGATAACCAAGGAAGATGCGACGAACACCCCGTGGATCAAGCTTACCATGAGAGTGATGATTACGAGCATAACAAACACACCCAAACACCTTTGGGGGAAGAGCAAAGGAATGATCTCCAAGTAGTAAGTCCAAAGGGGCCTTGTTGTGGAGGACGCATGTAGGCAATCGGTTAATCAATGAAGTGGTTGTAAGGACTGCATCACTCCAAAACTTAGCTGGGACATGAACTTCAAACATTAGGGCCCTTGCTGTCTCAAGGAGATGACGATTCTTGCTCTCTGCTACCCCATTTTGAGCAGGGGTATCAACACAATTTGTTTGGTGTAGAAGACCATGCTCAGAGAGGTAATGCTGAAAATGACCATCAAGATACTCTCGCCCATTATCACTTCGAAGAACCTTGATTGAAGCTCGAAACTGTGTTTGTATCATTCTATGGAATTGGCGGAAGCAATCAAAGACCTCACTTTTATAGTGCATAAAGTAAATCCAATTGGTTTAAGAGTAACAATCAATAAAAGTGACAAACCATTTGTGACCAGAAATAGAGGTTGTCCTAGCAGGACTCCAAACATCAGAGTGAACCAAAGCAAACAAACTATCACTTCTATTAAATGTAAGTAAATAAGTTGTACAAGCCTGCTTAGCCATAACATAGGCTTCACATAATAACTCAGTTTGATTGCAATGCTTAGAAAGGGAAGTAAACAACTGGGATAAAACAACTGGGGAAGGGTGACATAGACGACGATGCCACTGTTTCAATGTGCTCACAGTGGAATATAGCTGGTGGGAAAAAGGTGTTGGTAATGGTGAAGATATTGAAGGACAGTTTGCAAGCAAGTAGAGACCACCCTACAATCTACCATGTCCAATCGTCGTCCCGCTCTCCAGATCCTGAATAACACACGAGGAAGGGTAAAAAGTTACTTTGCAATTAAGAGAATTGGTTAGACTATTGATAGAAAGCAAATTTGTATTAAAACTAGGTACATGAAGCACAGATTGCAAATTAAGGCTAGGAGAGCAACGAATGGAGCCTCTCCCAGAAATAGGAGAGAGACCCATTAGCCACCCGAATAGTATCATGTCCAGAAGAGGGAAAATACAAAACAAAGGAATTATTAGAACCAGTCATATGGTCTATTGCCCCAGTGTCCATAACCTAAGGGCTAGAGACAGAGGAGGCACACAGGCTCACATAAGAAATACTTGATTGGACAAAAATAAGAACTTGGAGGGGTAGGTGCTGGTGGAGTGGCGGCTTGGGTTGAAGCGGATGGCCTGAGAAAATTCTTGAGAGCCTGAAGTTCCTATTCTGAAAAAGTGGGGAGACTACCAGTAGGGGAACACATCTTTGTCTGATTGGCTTGGGGAGGGCGGAAATCTTTAGATTTCTGTAAGCCCTTTTCACGGCGCTTAGCCTCAAAATCAGCCGGCTTGCCATGAAGTTTCCAACAAGTCTCCTTAGTGTGTCTGTCCTGGCCACAGTAATCACAGCGAACTGGTTTAGAAGGAGTAGGTCCACTGAACTGTGTAGTTTGAAGTGCAGATCTCTCTGAAGGAAGGGAAAGCATCATGGAAGTACGTCTCATATGTTCAAACTGGACCAATGCATAGGCTTGCTCTAACGACGGTAAGGGTTCTTGGCTGAGAATCTGTGTTCGAATCTGATCAAACTCAAAGTTGAGACTAGCCAAGAAGTTATAGACCTGAAGCTTATCTTTGGCATTTTTCATAGAAGCAGCTTAGTTGCACAGGCAGCAGAGAAAGTATCATGGTAGTCTAATTCTTGCCACATATTACGAAGCTCAGAGTAATATTGGGAGACCGTAATATCCTTTTGCTTTGTTGCATTGATCTTCACATGTAGGTCATAGATCAAGGAATAGTTTCCACCTGAGAATAGGTCTCCTTGGCTGCCTTCCAAATCTCAATGGCATCTACTAACAACACATGTCCATGGCCAATTTTGGTTCCATAGACCCAATCAAATATGCCATTACAATTGAGTTTTCAGATGCCCATTTATCATAAAATTTATTTGTAGTAGCAGGGGCCTTCTTCGTACCCTTAATATATCCCAATAACCCTCGAGCAGAAATTGACATCTATGCAATTTTGGACCACTTAAAATAGTTTGTCCCATCTAACTTGATTGGGTTAAGAGGGATAGAGGTGAATTCAATTTTAGGTGTCTCCATAGGAGAAGAAACGATCTCATAACCGTCAGACATAAAGATAATATTCAGCCAAAAACAAAGGCACAAAAAATACCTTTCCAAACAGGTATATAACAATCTTAGGGAAATCTCGAGATCTCTCCTGAATCATTAGGGTTAGTGAGTGGTGCTGGGAGTGTTTAGAGGATGTTCCGGCAGGGTTTAGAGGGTGGTGGTAGAGTTTGATTCAAGAAAAAAAGAAAAAAGAAGAAGGGAAAAAGACGATCTATTCTGGCTCTAATAGCATGTTGGATCAGAAAGAATGATAGAGTTAACTATCTCTCACCCTAAAACATTATAACAAAATGATATATGAGATTACAGAAATATCCTTTTGGGATAAAAAGAAAAAAGAACTTAAAATAAAAAACATAGCTAGCACTATAGCGCTAACGACACCGACCTCGACAACATAGGGTGATATGGAGCGCCAAATTTCTGGGATATATATCTCTATCCAATTGCCAATTAACCTAGTCAGCCCTAGATGAGGTAGAACTAGCTGATTCAAGGAAACTCTGTCAATGGTGGAAGGTTTTTTTTGTTCCTCTTAGGCTATTTTTTTTTCTTGGATAGGTAGGCCCGGAGATTTGAACTCATGACCTCTAAGCTACCCCCCCCCCCCCCCCCTCTTTCTCTCTCCCTTGGGGTTGCCCCTTAGACTCCTTCACAAATTTTACCTGAAAATATTACCTGTGTAGTGTAACCTGGAAAAGCCCGAACAACCACAGTTCATGACTTGGAATCTGGTGGTTTAGGTTAATTTATGTTGCGTAGTTGCAGGTCTGTTATTGTGATTCGTTGGAATTTCAACATCATTAATGCATGAATGGGAAACAATGTTGGGGGGTGTAGTAAGATTTTCTAAGTATGGCAGTACAGCCGAAGTGGTCAAGTAGTGTAATAATTTTATGGTAGTATGGAAATCCATTTTCACAGAAATAATGCCTGATCCCATTTTGGATATCAATGAATTATTTTTTTCTATATTCTGCTACAAATATACTGATGTTTTAATTTTTCCAGGTAAGTTGAAGACTGAAGCCTTGCATGGTTTTGTGGGCACAGATACAAAGGGAGATGGGACTATATCCTTCCAATCAGAAATGAGAGAGAGGAAGCGGCGTGAGGGTGTGGGATCCGCTGAATTTCCTACTCTCCCAGTCTCAAGACATGGGAGAGGTGCAGCTTCCAATGCTAGCATCACGTCGTGTTAGTACTCCCCTTTATCTAGTTGTGCCTAAGCTCAACGGCCCTAATCAAAGGGCATGAGTACTTGCATATATAGCTTCATTGGACATTGTCTGGGATTTGAGAACTTCGAATCGGATTAGGGGGAAAGCTGCTCCAACACGAGGATAGGTTCGCTGCAAGGTATGCTGTCATAACACATTGTGTGTGTGGGCTTAAGCATTTCTCATCCTATAAAGCAATCTTGTAAACTTTATTTTTTGGGTCATGATCCACCACCACCCAAAATAGGGCCGGGGAGGGGGAATTCCGACAGTGGATGTGGTGTGGTACAGGTTGAACCCATGACCTTCACGAGAATGCTACCTTTGACGAAGGCAGTGAACACGTTTGATGGAGCCTAGAAAAATAGTATCCTCCCGTTCCCCAATATCCTCCCCCCTCCCCTTTTGCCACCCTCAAGAGAACTGTGTGTGGAACATTGAACCACAACACGCTCAAAATTTATTTATTTATTTCTTCAACACTGAAAACAAATTCCTTTTATTTGATACCGCACTTTGTTTCCAACACTTAAGAAGATTTTGAATACCCTTTTCAGAATAATAATGTTGCATCCTTAGTTTAGATTTTGCTTTCAATTGAAATTCTTAGTGTGTTTATTGATGAAATGTACCATTTTTAATGTTAAGTAAAGTTCCTAAGCATGTGTTTTTTTTTTTTTTTTTTTTTTAAGAAAATGATATTATGATTTCAAAGTATTTTAAAAACTTTTTTTTAAACCCACTTTTGGCCAAGATAAAAGGACAATCAAAAGAAGGTTATATGTCTTTATGGCCGGTGCCTTTGGAGTGTTGTCATTGGGCAATTATGGGAATCTCATAAATAGGGGGTATTATTGATATTTTGGTTGGGGAGGAGTTTGAATTTGTACCATTCTGATGGACGTCGGTGTATGGTGTCAAATCCCGGTATGATTTGATACCGGATGAGTGACCAAAAATATCCCCTTCTTAAAAGGTGCAACTGTCACCAAAGAGGAACTAAGAAGTAATCTTCTTTTGATTACCATCTATCTTATTTCCCAAACTTACTTAAGGTCTCTGTAGAAAAGGGGTTTCAAATATAATTTGGAAGTGATAAATGATTAATCATTACTATTATCCAGGTTTCATTGTTATTTTTGAGTAAACATGGCAAATTATGGGATTTACTCATGTTGGAAAAAAAAACTGTGTTATATTAGATGGGCAAAACGATAGGTTATAAGCTTTTCTTCACTAATTTGGTTATAACTAGATTTTCCCTTTTTAAAATATAAATGACATACACGTTTTGAAATTTTAGGTGTCAATTAGACGATCTTCTTTACCAAAAAAAAAGAAGAAAAGAAAAAGGAATATCTGTCACAGAAAATGGTGAAGTCTCTCCAAAGCAAAATTTCATTTGGGCAGCTCTTATTAGCTAACTGACAATCGGATGAGTTGCACAAATTTATGGATTAGCCAAGTGTTAAAATTTGGTAATTCATCCTAACCATATAGTCCATTATATATTGAATTTCTACCCTTTCATATTTAATAATCAAAACCCATTTGTCAAATCTAATTTCGTCCAGTTATGAGAGCTTTGAATCTCCAAATGAGAGAATTGAAATGGGTGGGTTGAAGTTTACTGGATAATACTTGAGTGAGTGACAACTGAGCTTCTCATAAAATAGACAACCATTTGCTTTTGATTCTGGTGGGTATATCTAAAACATATGGAAACCCAGTTGCATGTGAAGTTCAACCATTTTAACCATAAATGATAATGGAGAGTGGTGACTGGAGATTAAGGGTGTTAAATGGTTTATAATCGATTTAATGATCTAGTCTGGTGTGGTGCAGTGTATAAGAGGGTAAAATTAAAACCGAATTGATTAACTAAACGGTGTCAAAATTGAAACCAGAATCGATTAGTAATCGGTTTTGATTTATTGGTTTTTAAACAGTATTTTATTAATCGATTTTACTTGCGGTTTATAAACGGTTTAAAGCATCGGTTATTAATCGATTTTTCATAATTAAAAAAAATGTTGTAATGTTGTTTTGTCTAATGGAGTAATGATTAATGCCTATTGTGTTTTCTAGTTTTATCGTTTTGGTTTTATGGTTTAGACCTTTGGGAATTGGGATTGGGACTTGGAAAATTAGTGTATTAATTGGGTTAGGTAGGTTTCTTGGGAAAATAAAATATTAATTAGGGTTAAAGTTGGCTTCGTGGGAAAATAGTATATTAATTGAGGTTGGGTTGGGGTTAACGTCTTCAGTCTTGGAAATAATATATTAATAATATAAGGAATGAGATTAGGTTTTATTAGTTTAGTTTTTAGGGAATAAACGGTATACATTCTAATCGGTTTAATCGGTGTCTAGCCAGTGTAATCCGACGGTTTAAACTGTTTGATCTGAATTCGATAAACGGTGTCAAATTTCAAACTAGAATCAAATCGATTAATAAATGGTTTCTCGGTTCCGATGTAAATGGTTTGGTTCGGTTTCAGTAAACAGTTCCGGTGTAAATGTTGCATCCTTACTGGAAACAATAGTCACACAAATTTTGAGTATTAACGGATATGCCATGTAGGCTTATGATTTTTTATTTTTTATTTATTTTTTTTATTTTTTGAAATAAAGCGTTATGATTGATTATTGTCTATATATATAAGAGATTGAATACCTCCATACGAAGATCATCTGATTCCCGATAGCTTAAATTAAATATAGTATACAAGTGAATCCTCTTATTTGATAATTTAAATTAAATAGTATATATAGATGGATATCTGTTAAATAATTTAAAATTTTACTTTTTCTTTCCTTCTTAATATGGTACATATGTTTTTTTTTAATTGAGGATAATTCTTGTTATTTCATATATATTTATTAAAAAATAATGTAAAATAATGACAACACTTATGGTAAATCACTTTTAAAAAATTGTGAAAAAACTGTATCGCTCTTCACTTAAAAATCGTTTGAAAATAAAATGAGAGGTGATTGAAAGAAGGTGCCATATTCAATTCACATTATCTCTTAAATCAAAGAAATGTACTTAGATGTAAAATATGGGTGAAACGTTAGGTATTCTGATTGTAATTTATCCGAAATTAATCAAATAAATGAATAATAATTAGTTGAAGGAAAGAGAAGTAGAAAAGACACTTGTAGGCAATTTGCGAAACACGTACTTGTCCTCTTCCTCGGCTTCCTAGGTTTTGTCCTTCCCATCCTAGCATGGTTTTAGGTATCGGTATTGTATGGATTGTATCGGTTGATTCATATCGGTATTGATTGTGACCGATACACATACTTGGCTGATACGGTATTGTTTTTCTGAATCAGTATGGGAACTGATACCGTCCCAATATTAGTCAATATGTGGTCAATATGAGCTGTCATGTGGCCAATATTGGTTCCGACTGATACCTAACCAATATAAGAAAGGTTCGCTACATTAGTATATGATGGATATGGATTGATACCCTACAGACCGATACCAACGTCGCTACCTGTTTTGATTCCATGCATGTCCCCCATTCCTACCATCACTTCTACAGTCACATGCCATCATTCTCTCTCTCTCTCTCTCTCTCTCTCTCTCTCTCTGCACTTTTGGAGAGAGATTAAATCATCCTATTTAAGTAATAGTCAGACATCAATTTGCAAACACTAAACATACAAGCAAAGTTGTCACGACAACCTAAGGCATTTGAGGCTGATGAAGGAAGGGCTTAGGCGACAGAGCAAGTCAACTAGGTGATATCAAGGTGTTGTAAGTGTACATTTTCCATAAGAGGATTTACATAAAAGAGATGAGATTAAGGTATCAAATGTCACTGCAAAGTTGTCACGACAACCTAAGGCATGGCATGGGTCTAAGAAACCCTAACCAAATTTCCAAGTAGAAAACAACATTTAAACCCCAAATTAGTTAGTGATTTAAGAAATAAATGGATTTGATTTACTGCAGGTCTTGAGCTCCCATGCATGAAAAATCTTCTTGGCAATAAATTAAAGGTGGGTTTTAAGAAACAAATAGGTAAGGGAGGATGTTAGAGTCCCTTTTTTTAAACCAAATATAAACTTAAGAAATCTTCTGCCGATTGCAGGAGGTAAGACATGTTTACTAAAATTTGAATCCAAACCCAATCCGATACTCCTGTCAAGGTTCAAGGCGGTTTTAACCTTGTTCAGAACAGGTTTAGACGGCAAGCCTAAATAGACATTGTTAAAATGAAAAATAAATTGACAATTTTACCCTTGTGCTAATAGAAAATATATATATATATATATGATACCGATTCCTCGGAAGTCGTATCAGTAACAATCAATTCTCGCTATCGTCGCCATCTTCTCTGTCAACTTCCGCTTCTGATGCTTCCTAGTAATGGCAACATTGAAACCCGAAACTTCTTTACTCTTTCAAGTGGCAAGTGTTATGTGTTCCATTTCCCAGAGATTCATCGAAAGTAGTGTTGTGGATCTACTGAAGGCTGGCTGATTACAGTGGAAGAATCCACCGGAGAGATTCAATTATTTAATCCAGTCTCTAGAGGCTGTATTTTGCTTCCTTCCTTGTCCACATTCTCCTATATATCCTCAACCCTGTTGCCAGCCTGAAGATCCACACATTTCGGATTACATCGACTAGGCAGTTCTATCTTCGAACCCTTGTAGAACATCAGATTATTTTATATTGGCCATTATGTATTGATAAGAGGTTGGCTTACTACAAGTCAAGAGCTGATGGGTGGACTGCTATGACAACAGGATGGATTTGGTTTGTAGATGTTATATTTTACAAGGATTATTCTATGCCAGTTAGCAACAACGGATCTGTTCTAACTTATGATTTTAGTTCTAAACCTCCAATGGAGACATTAATCAGTGGTCGACAACCAGAAGGAAGAACATGCGAAAGGTATTATTTGGTGGAATCATTAGGGGATCTATTACTAGTTCTAAGGCATTTCGAATGGTTTGACAACGATGATACAGGACTACATTTCAGAAGTACTATTAGATTCCAAGTTCGCAAATGGGATGAGAGCAAGCAAAAGTGGATCGGAATGAAAAGCATTGGTGACAGCATTTTGTTTTTGGGATATGATTGCTCAATGTCTGTTGTTGCCCAAGACTTTCTAAAATGCAAGAGGAAATCCATCTATTTTAATTGCGATTGCTGTTATAGACTTGGAAGACCATTCCGTTATAATGACATCGGGGTATTTAACATCGAGAATGCCTCAGTAGAACCATTTTATGACTCCTCCTTCCCAATTTGGATTACTCCTACTTACCCCTACCTTTTGGATTGTATCTGAATCTTGGTTAATTTGTATGTTTTTTTTTAACATTAGAATCTTCTGTAAAGATTTTATAATTATAATTGAACCAAAAAACATTTTTTCCACAATGTTTGATAAAATAAATATTAATAAATAGTATTAATTTATGACGTTTTTTCGGGATTCAATGTCAGTGCGGTGCGTCAGCCACGCTTAGCCAAAGCTAGTCTAACTCTATCTTATACATCGGAATACTATCTTAACAATGCTTTACCCTGATAATCAACAGGAAGTGGCTCTGCATATAAGCCACCAACACGATAAAGCTCACTCAACATCAATCAATACATCAGTCTATACTGCCATCAGCTTGCGTTCCAACAAGATAATTATACGTCTAGTAAATGAAATGAAGGCCCCCCCCCACCTTTTTTTTTTTTTTTTTTTTTTTGAAGAACATCTTCCCTTTTTATATTCTGCACTTGCTAATCATTAAGCATATGCTAAAAGTTTAGTTATGTTGGGAATTCTTGTCATTTCACTGAAAAGGCTCTTCCGGTTTATATGTTATGCTATTAATAGATGAAAACAAATGAAAGGGGCAGTGTTTGGTCAAGGTTTGTAGATGGTTCTTTGATGCAGACTGAGATTCGTTGGATTAGAATATCTAGAGATTGTTATTTTAATGGAGATATATTGGTAAATTTTAATTAAAAAGTTATTTATTTTTTTATTTAAGAGTTTAAATAGGCTTAGGAGTTTTAAGTAGGAGTCATTAGTTTATTTCGTAGGTGTCTTTGTATTTATTATTTATTTATTTATTTAGATGTGGCCCCTTCCCTTTAGACGTGGTTTGTTTCTTTTATGAAAAAATTTCATATACACCCCAATTGGGATTGCTAACATCATCTACAACCACAAGTTCACAAAAACATCAATCGCATCCAATTAATTGACGGAAATCACTTAAATTGTTAATATACAATTTTACCCTTCATATTATAAATTGAAAATTTTAAAAATTAAATAGAATGACTAGTTTAACCTTGTATTGAAATTTACGTTTATTATATAACTCTCTTTCCTTTTCACTTCCAGCCAAACCCTAATGTTGGAGTCCTAACAATATTTAAAATCAATGAGATCAAAACAAACATTCGAATCAACATTAAGAATTTTTCATTCTTCCCTTCTAGTTTTTAATTTGAGTTGCAAGGAAGGAGGCTACGGAGCCTATCCAGATGTGAATTGATTCTCTCCCTCTTTCATTTCTCTGCTTCTTTATGATTCTTGGAAGTAGCGAGAGATTTTTTCTTCCAAAGTTTTAGTAACTTTCATCCTTGTACATCATCGTTTAACCTTCATCCTTATACATCATCGTTTAACCTTCATCCTTATACATCATCGTTTAATCTTCATCCTTATACATCATCGTTTAACTTTCATCCTTGTTGTTCGAAGCTCGACTAGGGCAGGCTCTAGGGTACTAATAATAATTTAATCATCCCTTCACATGAAAGATTGAATCTACAATCATCAATCTTCAATGGGTGGATATTATAAAAAAAAAAAAAAAAAAAATCTTCAATGGATGGATAACATTTAGGAATATTCATGCCAAGCAATTGAATGGAAGAAATAATGTCAAGAGAGGAGAGAGAGAGTAGAAGAACAAAAAATTCAGAAAATCTGATCCCCTTCTTCCCAAGTGAGTGCAAAGAGAACGTTCACCCTCGGATTCCTCATGATGTTGTCTATAACCTCTTCCATCTACTCATCCAGAAACGATTCCGCATGAAATCCTCCTCATATCCTGGTCTAGTAGAATTTGGTTGGGAATTGATTTATGGATGGCTTTGATAGTTGCAGAGGAATTGAAATTATAATTACAGAGGGCATAATGATTGTATACGGGAGATATGGCGCAGAGGAACTGAAATTAAAATGTCTTATAATTTTCTTTCCATAGACAAAAAGGGAAAAAAATTGAAGAAGAAGGTTGCAAAGGAACTAAAATTAAAATTAAAAAGTCCATTGATGTTGCCGTTTCTTCAGTCATTTGTTGGATGAAGCCTTCAATGGAACCCTCTGGAATAGAACTACGCTCAACGGCTCAATCCTAACCACTGGAACCAACAAGAAGGCCAAAATTTTCGCGGTGAAGATCGAAACTCTGAAATAGAATAGAAATCGTTGCCGTGGAGATGATTGGAACTACCGCCATTAAAACACAGAAGAAGAACTTCTGAGAATGGGATAGGGTAAAATTGAAAAAAAAGGTAAAATCGTCTTTTAACTCGCCTCAAATGGTAGTATTGTCCATCAACGGTTCCATTTCTACTGACATCAACAACTAATAGGAATCTATGGACGGAATGAGCTTATTTGATTAACGATGCAAAGATTTTGGGTGGTAGATGATATTTTTGCAAACTTGTGAGTGTAGATGATGTTAACAATCCTTGTTGGGTGCATATGAAATTTTTTTCTTCTTCTATTTTATTGTTTTTGTTAATTATTTAAATTTATAACTCTATTTTCTTTGTCTTTAAAGTTATATTTTTGAGTTACTCTATTACTCTATTTTCTTTAGTCTTTAAAATTATATTTTAAATAAGATTATAAGTCTTATAAAAGATAATTTTATTAATGAAATTAAAAGACAAGATTATTGATTAAAAAAAAAAGAAAAAGGCTATTGCCCTCATGTGTTCTCTTTCTCGTATATTTTTTCTCACTATTTTCCCTTCCTCAACACTCGACTTCCTTTTTTATTCTCTTTAAGTTCTCTATTCCCCCTTATTGTTTCTACAGCTTCTTTCTTCCCCTCTTGGCTCTCTATCGGTATTCTCCCCATCTCATTCCTTTAATTTACTTCTGCATTAATTGGTATCAGAGCCTAGGTGAGCCTAAGCACTGAAATCAGTGTGAGCCTAGGTAAGTAAGATTGTAAGCCAATAATTTTATTAATGAAATTAAAAGATAAGATTATTGATTAAAAAAAGAAAAAGGCTATTGCCTTCGTGTGTTTTCTCTCTGGTCTGTCTCTTCTCACGATTCCTGTAACATCCTCCCAGAAAACGAGTTCGGATTGGTGGTCGGGTTGTTATTACCCAAGCATACATATTGAAAACCTATTTAAATTTTTTTTTTTTCATGAACAACCAGCCATAAGACAATCCACATATCCATTCATCAATAACAACAGCGGAAGACTTAAACATTTTTATAATAAGATAGTTGGTGACTGTAAAAAGGGTTTTATAAAAATGAACACAAATATTTCTTACAAAAATTGGGCATAGCTCAAATAAGGCTTGCCCAAATACAAAAAAAAAAAACAAATACAACCATAGACAAAAATATAGCAAAATATCAAAAGAGTGCCAAGGGGATTAATCCTCTCTCTTGGACTTTCCATCCTCATGCTTCTGGTTCTTCAGTATCATTATCTGTAAAAACAGTCAACATATGGAGGTGAGCCAAAGCTCAGTAATGGAAAAACTATCCTGGCAAGAGTACATACATCCATGCCAGTATAGTATAAAAAGTATCATACTTAAAGAGACCGAACATACATCTTGGCTTGACTTACAATAATTACTTATTATTTTTAAACTTACTTAATTTTATCATAATATATTTCCATTTTTACACTTTCTATGACCTTTCTTTTACTACATAAACTTATTTATTATGATGCCACTTTTGTTTATTTCTTATGTTTTACCTTTCATGGCATTTGCTTCTTTTCACATCAGTTTGTATATTGACTCATCGGGTTAAGTTACTTATCTTGCCCATCCTTTACTTTCTTTTCATGTTCTTACATATCATTCAAGTAAGGCAGTGTATTGGACTTACCGGGTTAAACTACGTGTCTTGCCCTGATACACCCCGCTGCAGGCTTCCCGTAGGCTCTACCTGTCAACGGTTACCTTGCTTCTTTTACCTTTCCATTGAGTGGTGTGTTGGACTCACCGAGTTATCCTACGTGTCTTGCCCAAATACAGCCCGCTGTAGGCTTCCCGTAGGCTATACCTGACAACGGTTGACTTACTCGCATATCTATTGTTTAAGTGGTACACCGGCTCATCGGGTTAATCTACGTATCTTGCCCAGGTATACCCCACTTCTTTCTTTAATTGACCTTTCTATGACTTTTCTCTTCTCATTCTTGTTTAGCAAGTTTGTTTTTGTCTTTTTTTATTTTTTATTTTTAGTAATAACTAAAAACTTCCATACATATCTGAACATGATTTCAGCCTAGTATTCTATCTTAAATCAGTTTGCTCTATAGCAAACTGATTTCAGCCTAGAATGTTTTCTCCACAATTCAATAACACAACTACCTCTTCAAATCATTTTCAGATAGAGCAAAAACGTTGAAATAGAGTTGTCTCCTTTATTTTATTTTATTTTTTTTTCTTTATGCGTTTCTTCACTAATCACAATACACTTATTTGTGAAATTTCTAACATATCCCTATAACTCACCCAATACATGGGTTTTAAACCCATACCTATAGGGAATCCTCTAAAAATGAATTGACTTTTATGCCCTTTAATTATTCTATTTAGTTCACATTCATTGAATCCCTTTAAGTAAAGCATGGTACTTTTTTATTTTAGGGACCAAAAATATCCTTGACAAAACCCATAAATTACATCATACCATTTCACAACTCATTTGTTATCCTTCTCTTGGACCCTTATTTACAAAAATTACCATTACTATAAAATATAAGTAATTCCCTCCAATAGTAAACAGCCACATCATTGTGGAGCCCACATCTAGATAATTTATAAATGAAATATCCAAAGCCTATGTCCCCATCGAGATTTGAATCTTTGACCCCTATCATCATAACACTAAGGTTAAAAATAAAAAAATTGCTAGTTTATGAGATGGTCATCAATAATTTAATTACAATTAAAATTACTTACATAACACAAGCTTCACACCACTAATCAACCTAAAACATTCACATATAGTTAGCCACACATAATACTTACTTATTAAGTACATATCTATATATATTTTAATTATTCTATACATTAAATAATATTAACCATCATAAAATGAGATTAATTTACCTTGAATGATTTAGAGACAAATTACCAAAATATTCCTTTTTCATCCATTAATCATACTTCACTTGTCAAAACATTAGTAGGACAATTTAAGCTAACATCCGGGCTGGGGTGTTACAATTCCCTCCCACATACTTGGCTTCCCTTTTTATTCTCTTTAAGTTCCCTATTCCCTCTTGCTACGACAACTTCTTTCTTCCCCTCTTGGTTCTCTACCGGTATTCCCCCCATCCCCTTCCCTTAATTGGTATCAGAGCCTAAGTGACCCTAGGCTCTGATACCAGTGTGAGTCTCGGCTTTAATCATAGTTAGTTAAAACAGAAATGACAAAAAAATCAAACGTGACAGAACTGGTTTTAAACAAACAAGAATGGTACGGTCAAAAAAAGGGTCAAAGATTCCGAGTGACAAAAAAATTAAAACGGATGGTACAGGTTTTAAACGGATTAGATATAATACGGTACCGCAAAAAAGACAACATACTCTTATAAATTGAAGAAATATACTTACATCAATGGGAACACATGACATTTATGATGTGTCTAGTAATAAATCGTAAGAAAAAAGTAATACAGTATTGAGTTTAGAAGCAATTACGAGAAAGTGACCAGCCTTTAACCCTACATCGGTTACATGTAGAAAAAGCAATAAAAGTATTAAATGATGTGGGATTAATCGAATCATTACTCATGAATGATGCATGTTAAAATATGAATACAGGTACGGTACAGTACGCGTTTTAAATGGCAAGGCTTGGAGTATGAAGTATTTTAAAATATTTTTGAGGTTAATACGGCAGTATGTGTTTTTGATCAACCAAATATGGTACGATAGTACAATACGCATTTAAAATGCATTTTAACTAACAGAGGCTCTGATACCATTTTAACTAACAGAAGATTATTGATTAAAGAAAAGAAAAAGGTTATTGCCCTCGTGTTCTCTCTCTCGTCTGCCTCTTCTCACGATTCCCCCTCCCTCAACACTCGGCTTTCCTTTTTATTCTCTTTAAGTTACCTATTCCCTCTTGCTGTTTCGTCACATTCTTTCTTCCCCTCTTGGTTCTCTACCAGTATTCTTCTCGTCCCCTTCTGTTAGATTCTATCTGCATTATTCTTTGTTATTTGGTATGGGAAAGTTTAACTGAATGGTGGAGTGAGAGTTATGCCAGCAACTTCTCTCTCACTCATTGATGGGTCTACTGTATATAGGAAACCCCATTGCTTGGAGAACTCATACACATTTTGGTATGCCTAATTTGAAAGTTATTTTTGCCATAAAAAATTTGTATTTCCTCCATGAAACGACCTTACTTTTTTTTGGTTGAAATGGTAAATATATGTTAAGGAGAATGGTTTTTCAAAATATATTATAGATTATGGGCTGTTTTCGAAGAGATAATTTTGGAATTTTATATCTCCTTGTTACCCTTTAAAGAGTTAGTGATAAAGATTATTAACGTTATAGGAATTTCTAGTAAACACAGAGAGAGGCACGAAGGTGAGAGTGTATAGCTTTTCTCTAGAAAACTTGCTCTCTTCTCCCTTTGCGAAGGCATCTTGGTGAATATTGTATATCATTGTGTGATTTTTTTTTTCTATTTTATTGTGTTTTTCTGTATCATGAATAGGGTTTAGTTTCTATAACATCCCGTATTGCATTCGCATAACTTTGCAATTTGCAAACAAATTTTTAAAAACTATACTACAATTTTTTAACGTTGTAATTTGTAAGTTTTTTTTTTTTTAATGAAAACGGAATATTTATAATAAGGGAGGGTGACTTACGATGGGATTATATGACCTGTAGAGAGATGTTGGGACAGTATTGCTATTGCACGCAACTATCACCATTTTGTTTGTGCTAATGAAATCAAATCGGGCAGGTCCCTTGAAATTGGCTCACTACTGTCACCTTCCACACGTCAATTAGATACCATCTTCCCCAATATTCAAAATAGTACAATAGTCAAAACTTTGTAATTGTACAATACAGATCAGGTAACAATGAAAGTAACTTACAATCCCATCCTTCATAGAGATAGGAATTCAAACTCTTTCATTTTTTTTTTCCTGATGCTCAAGAATTCAAATTACTCATTGCTTCACGGCATAATATCAGCGATAATCAAGGTTAGATGTATATGATAGGTACTTGATTGATACGCTAAAAATTACAGAGTTGATAGATCGAATTTGTTAAATCATTACAGAGTTGATAGAATATGTTAAATCAAGTCATTTAATCTACCTCATATTAGGTGGGTTTAATAATCTAGCATCCATACCCTAGATCGGGTCCAATTAAACACATAATAGACTACCACATTTTCTCAAACATTATCATCAATGGCTCCACTTTAGGTTGCTCTCACTCTATTATGAGGTAGCTCTTTCCAAGCCGCTCACTTTGCCTCGAGGTCTAGGCTTGGCAAGAGGTACTTTTTTCTAGATAGTTTTCACTCTACTCCACATAGTCCTCCTACATGGTTTTTTTTTATGACTTGAACCAATGCAAAAGCAAGAGGAGCCCCAATATCTGCAACGATATATCTCTTTATATCTCTACAATTACTGTACTTCTTGCCTGTGTTATCTCAATAGACATTTTTTTCGGATTGCCTTGCTCTTTGTACGATCTCTCCGGGGTCTCCCTCATCTTTAGATTGGGCTTCATCCATCATTGTAGAGGAAACGCTTTCCCTTTTGCACTGTTTTTCTGTTGTAATTTTTTCATTTCTTCCTCGCCCACCTCATGGCATTGGGGGCTTTCAGGTTAGAGGTGTCTAGGGTTTGGTGGGTTATTCCTCCTCCCATTCTTGTATCTCCCCCTTCCCTTGGCTGGTGACCATCCAGATCCAACTTCTATTAAATAATTTTTTTTTTCTTTCGTCCTGGAAAAAAAATTTGACATATATTACCCGATCTTTCAATGTTTCCCATGTTCTTCACCATCCTACTTACATGTTAACCACATCTTTTGTTTCTTTTGGATGTTTCTTGGGGTGCTCAAGATCGTCTTCGATTTCATTTTACTTAGTTTTTATTTTATTTTTATGAGATTTGTCTCTCTGCCAATGGCAATGTCAAAAGTGAAATTTCAAATCTTTTGAATGTCATTTATTATTATTGTTATTGTTGATTTGGGTATGCCTTGACGTTAATCTTGGACATATATTCTTGGTTTTTTTTAATATAATTTTCTATTGATCACTACAAAAAATAAAATAAAATAAAATAAGGGGAGTTATTGCTTGAGATCTTTTTTTTTATCAATATTAGAGAAACCCTGACCTTGTTCTCTCTTCCCTCCCTCCAAGGTCTCCTTTACTGATGGACATAAAGAATACTCCTTTGTGAATTTATAATTTTCTACAAATGTTCAGTAGATTTTAAATTTATTGCTTAATTTGTAATTATATTTGTTGGTTTCATCATCACTTGCACATATTTTCTGTGTGATTGATATTTGGTAAGATTTCTACATGATCTTGAGTACAAAATAGTTCACTCGTTTTTTTTTTAGGATTTCATCACCATTCATATCCAGTAGGTCTCATACCACATCGACAATGATAGGATCCCAAAAAGAATACAACTACATGCAAATGATCTAAACTCAACATCTATCACGTACAAGCTTAAATGATATGCAATTCAATAAGTTTTATGAACTTACTCGAATCATCTTCTAATGATATAGTAAGTTTAGGGCTATATTAATCATTGCTTCATGCCTATTATAATTTTGAAACCGAGGTTGAAATAAGCTGAATCTGAGGTTGTTTGGGACTTCCAAAGCCATAAGCAATGTTCCTTGCACTACCCGGGACAATTTTTTTTGGGGTAAGTCTATCCGGGACAACTTGTTCCTTATTTCATTTGGAATTTATATTGTGAACCCAACAGTAAAGTCATCATAAGCCATACTTACATTTGGTAACATACTTACCCTTCAGTTCTTTGATATTTTATTCCCTTTATTTTTCCTGTGGGATATCTTATAATTCAACTTTAGAAGTATAAGGATGGAGCTCATCTCTTATCATTCCGTCGTCCAGTTATCCATCAGACGGGGCTGGCTTGCATCGACATGCATGTTAACCACCTCAGTCTGTCCAACCCTGATCAAAGTAGAAGCTTCAGATTCTTAGACCCTTAAAGATTACCTCATTAAAAAAAATATTATAAAAAGATAGGATCGTGATGTGGCACACGAGCCTCAGTATGCGACCTTAGATTGCCAACACCCCCCCTCCCCCAGACAGACGATAATGGCCGCATATCCATACATTGGTATGGACGCTGGATGATCTTCGACTGGCAGATCCAATTGGACGGCTAGAGAGGATCTTTACTCGAATATAAAAATCCCTTTTTTTTTTTTGTTGGTAAATAAAAATCCCTTATTAGAGGAACGTGAGGGGTTTTTTTTTCTGCTTTCTTTCTTTTCTCCAACAATCGTATAGTCTGTGTGTATGTATCTGCTTTATTGCTTTTTTAGGTGCTTTGCTCCTTTATGCTTTCCCACCCCCTTCCAAACCTATGACCAAACACACTTTGCTCACTGTCTTTTCTCAATGATCTTAGTCTTTAAGAAAACTCCCACGCACACAAACTTCTCTACAAGAGCCGCCTTTTGAGTAATTGAACGTGGAGGCAAAAAAAAAGAACCCCAGAAGAGAGATTCCATTTATTATTCATGAACTTTGGGTCCATTGCATTGGAATAAGGAAAGGTAGACGAATCTTAAATTTATAAAGAAATAAATGAGACAAAGGCAGGCAGCTACGTGTAAGGATGTCTAGTTCAACTTGAGAAGTGATGAATGTAAATCAAAATCAAATCCATTATTAATCGGTTTCAAATTTCTAAACCAAAACCGATTAGTAATTATTTGTCACACGGCCCCTCACTTTCATGCTGCCACATCCTTTTTTCTTCATTGAGGAGAAGATCTGGATCATTACAAGGAGAATTAGGCTCCATTACTTGCGGTTGAATTCTTATTGGAGAGATCGGATTGGTTTGTTTATTGTTTTTAGAGAGAGAACAGAGGTTTGGAGTCACCACCTGAAATAAGGGTTCAGGACCTAGAAGCTTGTTTCATCAGCAAAACGAGCAAAAATAACTTCATAAAAATATAGGCATTGGTCTGCGAATCAAAAAAGTCTAAGTAGGGAATCAAGTTACAAGGGTGATCAGTAGTGTAAGTACCATCCTCGAATCCGGCAGATCCAACTAATAACTAGTCACAAATGATAAATATTCCTTCATTTCCTATTAGTCTAGTGACTCTAGCCACATATTAACAATCATTAGTTTATACTAATTGCATATTTTTAATGTATACCTAAGCATATTCATACTCCCATGCTGACAAAATAGAGACCAAATACATACCTACGGTTTAACTTGTGGCCTTACAATAAATTATTCTATATACAAGGATATAAACGTGTACCTTGATCCACGGAATCCAAAAGGAATTTAAAGAAAATGGGAAAGTAGACATAGTTATCATACTGAGAAAAGAAAATTCATAAAAATATCTACATTTCCTTCCCTTCTAAATATAAATAAATAAAGAGACTTACTTGGTTCAGACCCCGCCGAAGGAGAATGATTGAACCAAGATTCTTGCTTTCTTGGACTGCACCTCTGAACTTCTGTATTTTTGTGTTTCCAGCTCAAGGGGCAAAACTACATTCTCTCACTCTATTGGAAAAAAAAGGTCGATCACAACCTCAAAGGGTTAAAAAAACCAAATATAGAAAAGACGTTCACTGAGTCCTTCTTTCAAGGGAAGAACTTGGCTTACTCACTAGGAATGTGGTTAAATAAGGAAAGCTTTGGATTCAGATAACTTCCACATATATTTCTAAAAGAGGAAACCCCTAATATACAGGAGGTTTCGGGTGTGCACGTGGCACCGTACGACACCGTACCATGCCGTTCGTAGACTGTTTGCGGGGTTGTATAGGGTGTACATGGCTTCACGAATCAGTTACAAATCCATCAATCAATTGTGTCCTTTCAAGCTATGGATAGAAGTCATATTTTGGCCACCCTCTGTTCCGTGGCGTTGTGATGCTTTATGTGGGGCCACGTTCACAAGCTGCGGATCCATGTTACCTTACCACGAAGTCGTTGTCGGGGATGTTTTAGCATGGTTTTTTACGACAAATATGTTTAACCTTTTACCCATGTGTGAGAGAGAATGATCCTGCCCAAAATCATTATCGCCACAAAACATTAGTGGCAAAATTTGGTGCCTACAGTAATCGAATCGGATTATTTGGTACCTAATAAGTTTCCCCTCTATAACCTTTTCCCATTGGTGTTGCATAATAACACAATATTCCCTCACCCATCGACCCTCACACACACATAGAGACTAGAGAGTGTCATTCCCAAATGACCACTGAAAAGAGAGAAGGGGGGAGGGGGGAGAGTCAATGGTAGCAAAAAATGATCCCCTAAAATTTCTCAGTCACATGTGCATCCTATCTTGAACCACTAGAGTGTGTCCAAATCTATCTGGTATATCTTACCAATATTGCAAGCCAAATACAATCTCAATATAGGATTGCGAGAATCACCTACCACCCAAATTACACAAACGTTAGTCCATTAACTAACGGGAAAGAATTGAAATTGTGTGTAGAGATTTATACCCTTGTCATTTTAAAGGGAAGAAAAAAGAAAGTCCAAACAAATCTTAAAAAAAAAAAAGAAAGATGAATACACTCACAGCGATTAGAAAGAACAGAGAATCGAACTGAATTGGTGATCGGAGAAGAGCTTCAGAAAACCCTAGATTTCGAATCATGGATTGCGAGAATTGAGGTTAGGATTTCTGGCACCTAGTCATCTGGGTTTCAGCATCCGTCCTCCCGTACTGCGAAGCAAGATCCCGGGGGAGGGATGCGAAAGAGAAATAGTCCCTAAAGGGATTCAGCTTTATGAAAGCACCTTGCGGTCGACGTTGAACAGGACAAGCTCAGGCTCCGTCTTGGACTCTTGGGCTTTCATTCAATGCAGTCTTAGACTAAGGTCCTTCCTCCTCTGCTTCCCCTGTTTTTATACAGAATGGATGGAAATGGGTCTCACTTCAAGGGTTGTCAACAACCATCTCTCCCCTTATCATCCTCTGCGATTGATAAAATGGATGGATGAGAACCAATGAAACTGACTCTGCTGCTGTATAACTTGTTTTTTCTTCTTCTTCGCCTCCTATGATGAAGAATACGGTCTGCAAGCTTCAATAGTTAATCAATTTGTGTGAGAGATTCACAAAAACGAGTTTGTTTAAACTTGCTTGTAATTATTGCTTCTTTTTTTTTTTTCCGCTTCTTTTTCTATTAGTCTCCATGCATTGAACCCTAGGATATCTCGATTGGTAGTTTTTATTTTCGATTGACGTTGTTTATTTTTCTCTCCCTTATCGTGATTCTTCTAAATCAAAATCACGTGTGCTACGGGATCCTCCTCGGTGGGCTACATAAACATCGTCGGTGATCGGAGTAGCAGAGTGAAGGTTAGTTCGACAGTTCGAAGTTAGGGTTGGGAGGAACAGTAAAAATTGAAGATTTTAGATTCTAAACAAAATACGAAAAGTGGAGGTAGGGTAAAAAAAAATAAGTAAAGGTAAATTGGACTTTTTCCCTTACAATAAGGGTATTATTGTCATTTATGTATTTTCTAACTGTTGACATCAGCAACTAACGGCTCTGTTAGTTGCTTTTGGATCTTTTTGATAAACTTTCGTGTAATTCGGGTGGTAGGTGATTTGTTCAAATCTTTTTGGGTGGTAGGTGAAAATTTTCTATATATATATATATATATTTCATCTCTATAGTGTGTGCAAGGCTAGACCACATAATAATGCCCAACTAGGCTCAAGATATACTCAAACACTTAGATTTTAATTGCAGTAACAATCCGAAACCTACTACAGGCTTCAATTCTAAGTATAGGAGCAAAGGAAGTAACTCCAAGTTTCAACCCTAAACGTACAACAATCACTTCCTCTAGTGTGTGTCCAGCCCCAACTAGCACACCCTAATTTAAAAAATATGGGCTTATAAACAATGTCCTATAATAAATACTCAAACAAACTTTGCAAACCCTAACCCCAAATCATCTTTGATTTAAGTCCCTTACAAGTCAACCCCTAATCAAATATAAAAGAATAAGTTTGCTAAATGTGGATTACCTCAGCCATTGTCATCTCACTGATGATCGCTTAGTAGGCATTAGAAAACGACTTTGTACGTGTTTAGGTTTAGTGAGAAAGCTCACCCCTGCCTGCTGGACAAAAAAACCCTCTTTTACATCACATGAATTGAAATGCAACAACTTCAACATAGGACTCATGATATTACTATATATTAGGGTTTTTGCATTAACCCCCCCCCCCCCTCTCTCTCTCTCTCTCTCTCTCTCTCTTCTCCCTCTAGCAGTTCTAGCATGTTCTGGCTTGAATTCCAAAATTAAATAAAATAAAAAACTGGGCTCAAATCACTCATATAGGCTTCCCAAATCCTTTACTTTCAGCCATTGATTTGATAAACAATGGATTAAATCAGATGAACAAGATTGGTTCAAAAAGGATTGACACAATACCAATTTTAATCCTCCATATCGGTTGGATTTGCCAAATCATTGTCTCTACAATGATAAAAATATGTGATCCATTTATAAAACCTCTCAAAATGGGCTGGCCTTAAAAAAATTTTGCGGTTGGATTTTATGACTAAATATCTAGTGGAGTATGCTTTAATAATTCAATAAATGTTTTTACATCTTAGGTCATTCTAAGAATCGTATACATATATTCTTTAACAAATTAAAATAAAATATTTCATAACCTGCCCAATTTCTAGGGAATGACCTGAATATGTCACATGTTAAAATTTCAATCTCAAATTCAATCCTTCAGCCTTATATTTAGTGCCTTATCTGATCTCTTACAATTTTTATTGTTTTTGTTTTATCATTTTACATATTCTTTTTAATTAAAACTTGATATATGAGCAAAAACCTTTGGGTATACTTGTCCAATAAATTCTGCCACAAGATAAATCTAAGTATCCATTTAGGCTCTGATTGGTGGCAAGGAGAATTGAAAATTTTAATCTTTAAATAGAAACTTTTGTAATGATTATAATACGTGATATTACTATGTAGTTAATTTCAAATTATTCTTTAATTAGTTATTAACTTATACTTTACTTTTGCATCCAAATCCTTTGCATTTAAAAAATAAAATAAATTTTACATTTTATAAGTATGATTACTAAATATATTAAGAAATTTAGAAAATCTATACAATCATATTGTATTACAACTATAAAAATTTCACTGTTAAATTTAAAATTTTCACTTCCCTCTCTTTTAATTCCCTTGCAATCAAAAAACTTAAGAAATCCTTCGTAACCTTAACCAGCTATTTAAGGCTTTTCCAAAAGGAAAGGAACAGTTTTGACTTTTGAGCCACCTGGCCGCCCAACAAAGCCAAACTTCTGTAACTTTAAATTTGTTTTTTAGCTTGGCCTGCTTTTCCTACAGTTGCACCGGCCAAACATACTTTCAAATTTCAAAACCCTAAAACAAAACTCACAAGCAACAGCCCTCGTAGCCTTTGCCCACTAGTTAAGTGCCCCAGCTACCCCCATTTCTATGGGCAATTTTCGATCCACTTAGCATCCATGTGGTCCCCATTGGCATCTCACTTAACACTTGTCTCCTTCCTTACAATAAATTCTGCATTTCCATCTCACCATTATTTTCTTCTCTTCATGTGGTTAATTGAACTTTCAAAAAAAAGAAAAAAAAGAAAAAAAAAACTGTTTATTTCACTTTCTTTACAAAGTCTCTTTCATGGACAGGCGCCCCAAGAAACTAAGAAGTTATTGTTACAGACTGGCTTTCTTGCACTCAAAGTCTTCAATTCTGAACAAAAACAGAAAACCCATGTTTAAATTGATTCACAAGTTTACTCTCCTAAGACAATGGTTTCTATGAAAATCAGAATTTACTACTCTACTTAAGCTCTCTTCTCTTTATGGCCTTTATAGGGTCCCACCCCTCCTCTCTGTTTCCTCTCTTAACTTTACAAAGAGCCTATATAAAGCAACTCAGAGTCTGAGAGCAAGTTAAAAGGGTTAAGGGTGCAGCCTTTGAAGAAGCTTTTCTGTTCCAAAGCAAGGAAGGATTCCCCCCCAGCTGTGAAGGAAGCTTCCTGCAGTTTCTAGACATACTAAATTACTACCCACTACTGGATTTTGTATAAATTCAGCCTTAGATATTTCTTCCAAGAGCATTTGTCTGATTGCTATTGTTGTTTCTCTGATCTGTCATCTAATCTTCCCTCCTCTTCACATAATTGATATCTCTTTTGTCACCATCAACCATTCTCTTCTCTTCATGCTCATTTAAAACAAAAAGAAGTTGTCTTTGCAGTCACTTTTCTGTAATCTTATTGAAACCATCAAATCCAGGCCCCTCTGGAAGCTTTTTCCCTGTGTATTTAAGTTGTGATTAGTTCTGTGATTTTGTCATTCCCTAGCAAAGTTTCTCTCAGACCCATTTTCTAAAAGAGACCAGGAGGAAATACAACATGGGTGTTGGAAGTACTTTGGAGTATTTCTGTAGCTTACTGAGCAGTGGACATAAACAGAAGATAAAGAGGAAGAAGAAGCAGATGCAAACTGTGGAGCTCAAAGTCAGGATGGACTGTGAAGGCTGCGAGCTTAAAGTCAAGAAAACCCTCTCTTCATTGAAAGGTAATCTATTAGCTTTATGTTTTTTCTTTTTTGGTCATTAATGTATTCTGGCCATGAATGCTGATGGGTTTGATGGTACTGTTCTTGCCTTGTGCAGGAGTGAAATCAGTGGATATAAACTTGAAGCAACAGAAGGTCACTGTAACTGGGTATGTTGAGCCAAACAAGGTGTTGAAGAAAGCTCAGTCCACAGGGAAAAAGACTGAGTTTTGGCCTTATGTTCCTTACACCCTTGTGGCACATCCTTACACTGCACAAGCTTATGATAAGAAGGCACCTCCTGGCTATGTCAGAAATGTGGAGATCTCTAGCACCAGCACCCTTAGTAAACAGGAGGAACAATACACGACCATGTTCAGTGATGAAAACCCAAATGCCTGCTCCATCATGTAAAGTGTAGAACAAGAAAAATAGGAACAAACAGAGTTCTTTTCCCCTGCACTGTAAAAAAGCTCCATCTACTCCATTTTGTGTTCCTTTTAGTAAAATTTTTAGGACTGTAATATGGGATTGATCAGGGGTTTCTTGGGTACTCAAGACTGTTAGTATGAGTAAGGGTGCTAATGGTGGCGGGCATAGATGAAATGGAAGTGATATTGCTATCTGTACTGTAGACTGCTGTAGTACAAAACAGTGAGAAATAGCTAGCTGGGCTGTTATGATACAGCTGCCAGTTTGCTCTGTGTTTTAGTTTCTCTTTTTATGTCTGAGATGGGCATGGCTTTTACTGTACTGGGCCTCAGGCCTGACATGAAAGTATCCATAAGAAAGGGTATTCAAAGAAAGGAGTCAAAGCAGGATTGCTAAATGTACTGTGTAGCAGAAATGGGACTGTGGCGTTAAACTACCATTTTCAGCTAAAGTGTTGTCACTTATCAAGTTGAAATTAATCCCGAGGAGCAACAAAATTACAAAGTATTCATGTTTCATGGAATGGGAGCATGATTGTAGGTATCTCAGCAGGTATTTGTATTGGTAGTTGATATGACATCTGATACCTTTAAATTTAGTGGTGTCATTCTATCCTTGGTTCCGTATCGATCTCATATTGGTTTTCAAAGCGACCGATACCTCTTTCGATGACCTAAAACCATGCATGGGATAAGGAGACCCCGTTCCTAGACTATAAATTTCTTCAAAGGCATTCCTTGTGTTTGAAATATCACTAGGGTTGCATCCAATTTCAAGGGAAAGGAAATGGAATTACATGATTTAAGTTAAAAATTTTATCAGAAGTTTTTTTGCATTGCCTTCACTTAAGGAACTCTATGGTCTGGAGACACCACCATCAAAAAGACATAAAACCTTAACCCTTGTATCTGAAGTTCCCATAATACATACGCTCCTTCTATCCCGTTGATTGTTAATGCAAGAAAAATGGAAAAATGACTATGAAGAAATTTGAGAATTCAAAGACCAAAATCTACACTAACCACAGTACATGAGAAGCAACCCTGATCAAGCTCTTCTCGTTTGTGTGTTAATCAAAGATATAGCGACCACAAATAGTGTTTGTGCATTGTGAAGACTGCAAGTTTTGGAAACCAAGGAATAATAAAACAACTGGTAATAAACCAAATCACAACAACCAAATTTATATGAAGAATTCTTCAATGTGAAGAAAAAAAAAAGGGAGGGGGGTAAATTCCGAGAACATTCTACTAAAAATTTCACTTTTCTTCCCTTTTATTCTCCTCAGATTAATTGCAAGGGAAATTAAAGAGAAGGAAAGTGAAATTTGTAAACTTAGAAAGAAAACTTTTGTAACCATTAGAACACATGTTATGATATGATTGTGTAATTATCTCTAAATCATTTCATATTTAGTTATTAACTTACACTTTACTTTGCATTTACTTCATTTGCATTTGAAATGTAAATAAATTTTACATCTAATAAGTATCATTACTAAATACGGTTAGAAATTTAGATAGTTTATACAATCATATTGACTCTGATTGGTTGCAAGAGGAATTAAAAAAAGAAGTGAAATTTTTTTACTTAGAAATTTTTTTTTCATGATCATTAGAGCACAGAATCAAATCCTCTCCTCCAAGAGAATCTAGAGGAGAGGTGGCGCCCCCATTGGATGGACGACACCTGGGGCTCAGGTGAATCCGAGCTAACACTCCCTGTCGGCTCAGCTTGTCGACTCGAATGGAGGGTTTGGATTCATCTGAATCTCAGGTGTCGCCCATCCAATAGGGACGTCAGCTCTCCTCCAGATTATCTTGGAGGAGAGGAAGTGAATCCTTACAGCACATGCTATCAAATGACTATGTAACTAACTCCAAATCATTATATATTTAGTTATTAACTTACACTTTACTTTGCATCCAAATCCCTTGTCTTTAAAAAGTAAAATAAATTTTACATCTAATAAGTATCATTATTAATTATGATTAGAAATTAAATAGTTTATACAATATTGTTATCTTATACCTATACAAGTTTTCTTTTTAAGTTTAAAATTTTTATTTCCCTTCTCTTTTAATTTCCCTTGCAACCAAACTGAGCCTTTATGTTTAGATATACAAATTTCATTTTTCAGATTTGAAAATGATCATTTCCCTTTCTTTTAATTTCCCCTGCAATCAAATTGAGCCGAGAAGATTACAATCATGGGATCTCCTCAAGTTTCTACCCAACGCTTGAGGTTGCAACCCAAAAACTTGAGGAGAATATATGTGAGACAGAATATGGGAAAACACAACAAATACAAGTTACCTCATTGAAGCCTCAACAAATCCCTACAATCTCACCTCACGTACATCTTCCAACAACCTTGGAAGAATCCCCAACCTTGTAGAAACACCGGGGGATGATCTGATATCCTTAAATGTTCTTCTCCTTCTTCCTTCTTCCTTCTTCCTTCTTCCTTCTTCCTTGTGTTCTGTTTCATCTCAAGAAACCCCAAAGAGAAACCCACTTTCTTCTTCTCCTCCTTTCTCCATCTCCATATCCTTGTTTTCCTTTTCTTCCTTCTCATGAACTCTCTCTCCTCTCCTCCAAAGCGTCTCTCAAGCTAAGCCAATCTCATGTCCAGGTTGACACTTTTGTGGGTCTAAACATGGGCTGGACCCACCTAATTTCCCGTAGTTAAACCCGCTACCACCAGTGTGCATTATGTTAAAATAGATTTAATTATTAATTGGGCAAGATTAGATTTTTTTTTAATTGTTTTAGGCTAGAGAGGGTGTCATCACTCTTCCACTTTTCCATAAAGTGGGTTCACTTTCATATGGACTCAACACTTCCACAGGGTTGGACCCAATATGGGCCAAAACCAACAAGTATAGCCAAGGAGATTGGCTTTTTTTTTTTTTTTTTTTTGGTAAAGAGGAGATTGGCTATTTGGGCTAGGAGGTCCTGCAATGCCTAACAAATCCAGCACAAGCACATAAAAAAATCATGTCGAAACTATATTTGAAACATTATAATAATTTCAAAGTTCTTCATAAATATGGCCATGAATCTGTTTGAGGTAAAAAAAAAAAAATAGAATAGAATTGAAACAAATGCAAGGAAATTGAGGAAAAAAAATCAGTGATAACAACTTGCAACCCATGAAAATAAGATGAACTAGAAACATGAAACTCATATGATAATCGACTCTAACTAATGAAACTCGAGCTTTTAATTCCCAAACTATTCGGAACAGGCCTCCAAGCAAAGGTCCAGCTCTTTTTTAGATGATGATATTGTATGATTGTTTCTTAATTGAAAAGGTTTCCTTTACAGAAATGGGTAAAATTTTCCTAGGCCGGTGGTACTAGAATCTATCTCCAGGAACTCACAAAGAATGTCGCTCATAGAAAAAGGAGGAACCTCTTTAGCCCTTTCCTCCTGGTAATAAATCAGTGAAAAAAGAAAGAAACATCGTACAAGCTTTAAAGAAAAAGGAAAAAGAAAATTGAAATCAAATTCTGAGATTCTTGGTTACCAGCAAATGGAAAACTAAGAGGAAATTCAGAGTGTGAGCAATCTGAACCAATACCCAAGTCCTTAGCCAGCAAAACTATGGCTCCAGCCACCATGCTTTCCACTGTTCAAAAAGAGGCGTTACAAAGACTTCAAGTCTTTGCTCAAATCTTCTCACAAAGTGTTATGATAAATATTAAAATTAGAAAAATAAAAACGATTCAAACAAATGACACAGAGATTTAATGTGATTCACACATCAATGCGATGTGCTGTAAACCCTCATCTTATATATGTATGCGAGGTTTAACCGTTATTCTATCGGACAAATCATTCCCTCAAGGGACTCTATATTTTTATTTAAATTAATAAAACTAGTAACATAATAATATTTACATGTATATGTATAAGGTCAGGTTGAGCTTGGCCAGGCTCAAGTGCTCAACCCAACACCTCAGCCTAGACCATGTATTGTCTTTCCAACGTGGCCTAGTCTCGAGCATTGTAGACTTTGCATGGCATACATGGGATGCATATCAATACACGTGCAATAGAGTACCATTTGGGACAATGATAAGGAAATTCCCATCGTTGGATATTTAGGAAATAGTTTGCATTGATCATATATCAAATTTCAGACCTAAATTTCAGTATTTACACTCTGATCGGCCAGTATCCTCTCCACAAGTCCATACGTGCGAATCCAAACTTTAGTGGGACCATCCTGTAGTTCTTGATTTCAATCTCAGATTGACAATCCTGGACGATATTGTACAGTTGTTTCTTAATTGAAGAGGTTTCCTTTAAATTTTCCTGGGCCGGTTGTACTAGGAATCTATCTCCAAAAGTAAATAACAAAGAATGTCACTCAGAAAAAAAGAAGGCACCTCTCTCTTTAGCCCTTTGCTCCTGGTGATATATCAGTAAAAGAGAGAAAATGAGTTCTTGATTCAAATAAAAAGCCAAAAAAAGGAACAAGAAATCAAATTTGGAGTTTCTTCATTACCAAGCAAATGAAAAACTAATAGCAAATTCATCAGTGTCAGCAATCTGATCTCATGCTCTAGTCCTTAGCCTCTTCTCTATTCCATATAATTTGTTCTTCATTTCCAAAACAAAAAGGTAGTAGCTTTTTGATCCTGTTAAGAAACCCAACTTTCCTACCTCAGTATCTCTATCAGAAAACCTATATAATAAACACCACACTCTAAGACTTAATGGGTATCAACAAACCTTCCATCCTCTCTCCCTAACTCTTCTCAGCTTCTGCATATCTAAGGTGGCCGTGTCCTTAGACTCTGTCTCGAGTGGAACAGTTGTTGAAGAAAAAATGGTGAAGCTGGTGTTGGACTGATGTGGCCCCTATTGCCATGTTAGCATGACATGTGTGCTAGATGGGATCCGTCATCCCTTTATAACTGATCTTGATGGGAGACAGTTATAGGGAGGCATATAGATAAGGGGACTCTGATTTTCAGAAGGATACGGGCAATCCATCACAACGTATCATGTGAGAGATTAAGAAACCAGAAGACAGTCTCCATCAGAGAAGTGACACAAACTTGACGGCAGTATGGCATTGATCACTAGTGTTCTACGTCAGACACGGAGGTATGTGCATTTCCATTTTGGCTTACAGCTGGGTCTGGGAAGCACCACTGAGGAAGATGCAGAAGAGCTCAATTCCTCATCTGTGCCACTCTATGCCACTTACAATGACAGGATTCGGCCTCTACTCGATGCCGTCGACAAACTACGCCAACTGAAGGTCATGAAAGAAGGCATTGAGCTGCCCACCATTGTTGTTGTGGGTGATCAATCCTCTGGGAAATTCAGTGTTCTTGAGTCCCTAGCAGGCATTAGCCTTCCTCGCGGTGTCGGCATCTGCACTCGTGTTCCCCTTATTATGAGGCTTCAACAACACTCATCACTCGAACCAGAGCTTCATTTGGAGTATCACGACCAAGAAGTTCCTACAGATGAAACCCATGTAGCCCAAGCCATAGAAGAAGCTACTAATGTGATAGCAGGTGATTCTAAGGGAATTTCCAATTCCCCTATCACTCTGGTTGTGAAGAAGAGAGATGTCCCTGATTTGACAATGGTTGATTTGCCTGGAATCACCAGAGTTCCTGTTCGTGGACAACCTGAAGACATCTACGAGCAGATTTCAAACATAATCATGGAGTATATAACTCCAAAAGAGAGTATAATTCTCAATGTCTTATCTGCCACTGTTGATTTTCCGACCTGCGAATCGATCAGAATGTCTCAACGCGTTGACAGAACCGGCGAGAGGACATTGGCTGTGGTCACCAAGGCTGATCAAGCTCCTGATGGTTTGCTTGAGAAGGTGACTGCAGATGATGTCAACATTGGGCTTGGTTATGTTTGTGTAAAGAATCGAATTGGGGAAGAATCATACGAGGACGCAAGAAAGGAGGAGAAGAGATTGTTTGAATCTCATCCCCTGCTTTCTAAAATCGATAAATCCATTGTGGGTATCCCTGTTTTAGCTCAAAAGCTCGTGCAGATTCAAGCAAATAGTCTGGCTAAATGCTTGCCAGATGTAGTGAGGAAGATCAATGACAAGCTTAGTTTCAATGTTTCTGAGCTCAACAAATTGCCCAGACATCCATCAAATGTGGCAGATGCAATGACTGCTTTTATGCAGATTATTGGATCTACAAAAGAATCTCTGAAGAAAATACTCATCAGAAGTGAATTTGATGAGTACCCAGATGAGAAGGACATGCATTGTACGGCTCGAATGGCTGATATGCTCAATGGGTATTCACAAGAACTTGAACGAAGGTTGAGAGACTCTACGGGGAAATTCTTGGTGGAAGAAATTAAGATCTTAGAGGAAGCCAAAGGGATTGAGCTTCCCAATTTCCTCCCTCGTACGGCCTTTTGCTGTATATTACAGAGCAGAGTGAAGGAGATTTCGAATGCTCCAGTTGAATTCGTTGAGAAGGTGTGGATTTACATAGAAAATGTGGTTGTTCGTGTCTTGACATACCACTCTGATAGCTACCCACAACTTCAATCTTGCACCAGACGGGCTGCACAGAATCTAATGTCGAAGATGAAGGACCAATCTGTTGATCGAGTGATGGAGATAGTAGAGATGGAGAGACTCACAGATTATACATGTAACCCAGAGTATATGTCAAAATGGAGCAAGCTCATGACAAGACAAGGGTACTTCATGAAGAACTTCATGAGCTATCCTAAGTTGGAGATAGAAGGCGTGGGAGAAGTGGAGGTTAAGCATCTAAGGGGGTACAATCAAGCAGTGTTGGAGAAGGCATTCGACATGAGAATGAGAATCAATGCTTATTGGGAGATTGTGTTGCAGAGAATGGTGGATAACTTTGCTCATCATCTTATGTACAGTGTGCAGAACCTGGTAAACAGAGAGATGGAGAAGGAGATTGTGAATGAGCTGATGGGACCCAGTGGTGGTGGCATTGAAAGGTTGCTAGAGGAATCACCTTCTGTGGCTACCAAGCGCGAGCGACTCAACCAGAGTATCAAGCTACTCAGGGAATGCAAGGACATTGTGGGGAACATCATGGATCGGATTGAAATTCCCAACCACTCTGTTGGTGTGGGCTTCTAAATTCGGATTACCTCTTCATGTTCTATTCCATGTCCCTGTGTGCTCTTCTATAGTAAACGTGATGTTGTTTGGTTTGAGACTGGTTTTTTTTTCTTTTTCTTTTTTTCTTTTTTTTTTTCTTTTTTTTCCTTTTTTTCTTTTTTTTTGTTTTGGGGGTGGGGGGGGTAGGTTTATGAAATCCTTGTAATGTAATAGCAGTTTGAACTTTGAAGGTTATATATATATATATATATATATATATATATATATATATATGGTTTTTTATCCGGTCTATGTATAGTTTCATACAAAATTTGGTGTCCAAGAAAGAAAAATCAGAATAAATTTATACCGGTGTATATTTAGTGCAATTGCGGTATCCAATATGTATCAGTCGATTCAGTCCATAATACAAAACAGGACCGTATCAGATTTGGTTTTGTTTCCAATTTGAATGTATTTTATTAATCAAAGGCAAGTAAAGTGAGCTAGGACACCGAAAACCTCTCTCGTATCAAATACCAAAATATCTCCCTGTATATTGAGGTTTCTGGGGTGGCCTAATGAAATCCCATGAAAAAGAATCAGTACCAATAGGTCAGTGACAATGACCGGTATTCTATACAATGACCCACATGTAGTAGGTGATGGGACTGGATTCAAATCTAGCAGACAAAATCCCTTTCAGTATCACTTGCCAACCCAAGCCCAATCTAGCTTGGCTGAAAATGGGTCAGGCCTAGTTATGTTTAGGTTGGCCCACCCAAGTTGCTTCCCAGTATGAAGTATCTATCTTTTAAAGCTTAATCCCATAAAGGTGGACTATAATTTTTTGGAGTTTTTTATTTGAAAGTCTTGTAGATATAGCTACAGGAGGTAAGTATTCATGGTTGATTCCAAATTAGGATTTCAGAAATGGCCTTAATCGGAATCAAGGTCAAAAAATTCTGCCAATTCAGATAGGGATCAGGAAATCAGTTGATTCGAATCATAATAGGCCGACCTCGATTCCGATTAATGCAAATTCTTAAACTTATTTTGAAATCAGTCATGAATGCTCTTTGATTTTCATTTTAATAATTTTTTTCTTTTTTT
Source organism: Protea cynaroides (assembly GCA_028583415.1). Classification (NCBI taxonomy): domain Eukaryota; kingdom Viridiplantae; phylum Streptophyta; class Magnoliopsida; order Proteales; family Proteaceae; genus Protea; species Protea cynaroides. The sequence continues at coordinate 20,650,113 of CM053275.1, forward strand.
AGTACGTAAATTAGGAGTTGAATTGGGTATGAGATCAATCTACATCGATTTTGATTCAATTAGGAGTTGAATTGTCTTGGAATCAGTCAAGATTAATAGAGAATTGGTCGGACTCTATTTGAATTAGCTAGGTTTGCCCTGACTCTGCCAAAATCAGTGAGACTTAATACACGGAGTATCAACTTTAATCAAAATCAGATCTAATCGATTCCAAGTTCACAAGGCCCATTGAGGCGATTTTGATTCGAGTTTTAAAACCATGGTAGAAAAATCTACAAATCTTTAAATCAAAAACAAAAAATCATAAATTTATAGAAATCTTTTTTTTTTTTTTTTTGTCACTCCATTTTCCAGGGTTCTAATTTGATTCTAACAATCATCGGCGAAGGTCTGGTCTGTGTTTGTTTCTAAGTTTTTAAACCTTAAGACTCTAAAGAGTGCATGGATTATGAAAGTGTTATGAGGAAATCTTCTCTTTTTTTTTCTTTTTTTTCGGGTAGAAGTATTAATAAAGCAAACGTACAAGGAAAATATTATTTAAATCTTTTTGCCGTGCACTTCTCCTTTAATAGTAATTTTCTATTCTCGATCCCTTATAAAATGAAAATCCAATAATACCATTCACCTTATAACCTTCAGACTAAAATATCCCTAAAAGTAATCCGTACGCTCCAACCACCCATCATGCCATCATGAACCCATTAAAGAAGCTACAAATAAATAAAAATATAGGTCTTGATAACTTTTTTTTTGGTCGCACACCACATAAAGGGATCCTATTCTCCTAATAACATCATCAATCATGGCTGTTAATGAATTAGGCGAAGCTCAACAACTTTTTATTCATGAGACATGTAAGATTGGGTGGGCCTATGTCATAAAGGTAGCCCAAGTCATTAAGGACTTCCTACCCATCTCATAAATCCAATGTTATAAAGGATTGTACCTAGTTATGTTTATATTCATGACATTACATAAAGTTGCCACATAGCAATTTTAAGGTTAGTCTATCGGGAAACCGAATCCATGTCTCTTGTAGGTTTTGTTAGTAAGTCAGGGGAATGCAAAAAAATTTTAAGAGGATGAAGCACCAATGTGAACACGGGTAACGGAAATAGAGACAGTAGCGTCAGTTTCGATAATAGATCCAAGATCCTCTACCTCGGCCTTGAGTGCTCTCTCTCACTTGGCCGAAGTTGCTGTGACAGTTGCTAGCTCCTCCTGCGACAAAGCCGCTCATGCCGTCATGTCTTCCAGCTGCTTTATTTCACTTGGGGGAATTATTAAGAGTGTTCGGTTACTTGAGGAATATATTGGCTTTGTTTGGTTTTGCTACTTAGGTTCTCTTTGGTATAGTTTATATTTATGTTTATGAGTTATTTATCATAAATTATTTATAAGAATAAATTAGGAGGCATAAAGAAGAACCATTTATTACCACTATACATAATAATAATAGATTATCACAATAACGATAAACACTTTCTAATTTATTTATAAATTTTAGATTATATTAATTTATTTTAAATATAAATAAATATCATAAATCAAATCAAACAACTACAAATGTCATAATGCATTATATAATTATTTTAGATTTTTTTAATTGATAAATAAAAAATGAAATATTAAGGCTCTCTTTGGTACGTATTATAAATTTTAATTCTATAATACGTACCAAAGAGAGCTTTAATATTTCATTTTTTATTTATCGACTAAAATCACAAGTCCACCAGTCCGGAGCTCATGTCATTGCACATGGCTAATGTGGCCTAACTAATGCCTTTCCTTTATTAATCAGGCCTGGTTTGGCAGGTGAAGTGGACTGGCTAAGCAACTTGGGCTGAGAGTTTGTCGTGTCAATGAGAGTAATTTGGATCCACATCCTCCAGGAGAATATGGTGGAGAGGTGGCGCCCCCATTAGATGGATGACACCTAGGGCTCGGGTGAATCCGAGCCCTCCAACCAAGCCGACACCTCCTATCGGCTCAGCTTGTTGGCTTGGTGTCGAATCAAATGAAAAGCTAAGAGAATCCGAGCCCCAGGTGTCGTCCATCCAATGGGGGCTCCATCTCTCCTCCAAATTCTCTTGGGGGAGAGGATTTGAATCCGAGTAATTTAGGTTAGAAAGGCGCCAAGGTTTGAAGTTTCGGAATTGGTTACAGATCGGTCTCCATCGATTCTGAATTGAATCATCCCGTCATAGCTTGGGAATTGAACCAACTCAGCGCAACTCAGTTTAACTCGGTCTAACTCAATGTGTAAAATCAGTTAACCATTATAACAATGAAATTCATAGGGGCAGAAAAGCAAAACATGATTGGATGAGGACCATGATTTCATAACCCCAAAGGGGTAGCTCAATATGTAAGGGGTCTATGGCTCAAGAAATGGAAGATTCTGAGTTCGATTTATTTTACCTTCTTAAGGCCACTCATACGAGGTGTTAAGTGTTTTTTTTTTTTTTTTTTTTTTTTTTTTTGCTTTAGATGCAAGTGGAATGGTTCTCATTCAACCTCGGAATGACCTAGTCCATACAGTTGTGGGGTTAATATGAACCCGCGGAACTATTCAGGCCGAAGGTGTGGATACCTATCATTAGCAAAAAGAAAAGATGACAATGATTATTTCATACAATTTTTTGCTTAAATAAAGCACTAATACTCACCGCCACATAATCCACATGACTGAATTTTGAAAAATTCATGCTTCTCAAGTTGACTAATTCATGATTCTCTATTCAGGAATGATTAATTCATGAACCCGCGAAACTATTCAACAGGTCAGTATGAACTCGCGGAACTATTCAGGCCAAAGATTTGGATACCTATCATTAGCAAAAAGAAAAAATGACAATGATTTCAGACAATTTTTTGCTTAGATAAATTAAGCAGTAATACACACTGTCACATAATCAACATGACTAAATTTTGATATATTCATGCTTCTCAAGTTGATTAATTCATGATTCTCTGGAGTGATTCTTTCACACCCTTCTTATTCTTATATGATATTTTTATAATAAAGTAAAAATTAACCTAAATAATTCCCACTAAACAAAAAAAAAATCACGATATATGATTTTTAGATATTCTCTATATATTTTTTAAATAGTTTATATTTAAAAAATCACGATTCATCCTAACCAAGTTTAGAGTGAATGTTTATATTTGGTTTAGTTGGTCTGATGCTAATTGGCTTAATTGATCTGTAAACAAGTTGTAACGGGCTCATGCTAAAGTGTAAATAAAAATAAGGGTAAAAGACAGTTATCTCCCCTGTAACTTACCTTATTGACAGTTGACCCCCAATGATTTTAAAAAAGACAGTTACCTCTTCTAAATAAACTATTAAAATCTAAATTGCCCTAATTTTTAACGGTATTAAAATTAAATTTTTTATGGACAACTCTACCCTCAACCTTTTATCCATATTTTAAATCTTATTCTGTTAAAAGACCAATATAATCCTTTAATACTCAACTAAAATAAATCATAATCTCATCTTCTTCTCATTCTCCCTCACGTTTTTTTCGACAGAGATGATATGTTGGACTCAGATGCAAGCAGAACGATTACAGGCGACTAGTGAGCTAAAACTCCTTGATTAAACACTAGTTTTGATTTCCATGAGTTAGTATTCTAATTTGTGTTTAATCATGTTGGATTCTCATTCTTCATATGAAATTCATATTCTGGTTCTCCTTCACTCTTCCCTGTTGACAACGCTCCTAATTCCTTTGGATATATATAATGGGTGAGTTAATTAAAGTACTTGTCGAATCAAGAGAGAAGAGTGAGGTGTGAGAAAAAATGGAGGAAAAAAAAAGGAGTTGGGGATCTTCGAATTTTGGTGAGAAAAAAACCTGTGAGAAATCAGTTGCAGCAGAAAAAGAAGGGGAAGAATCGAGGTTTGAAGAGAGAGAGAGCTAGGAAAAGAATGAGAAATGACATGGTTTTTTATTTTGACATTGAGGGAATAACAGAATCTGCTATGAGAGGAAGTAGGAGAAAAAACCGAAGAAGAATAGGAGATAAAATGGCCATGGACTAAGAGCGACTGGAATGAGAGAAAGATGAGGGAAGATAGGAATGAAAATAGAGATTGAAAATCTGGAGAGATTTTAGGAGAGAAGAAACCGAAGAAAAATAGGAGACGATTGGAATGGGAGAAAGATGAGGGAAGATAGGAGTAAAAATAGGGATTGAAAATCTAAATAGATTTTAGGAGAGAAGAAACCGAAGAATAATAGAATACGATTGGAATGGGAGAAAGATGAGGGAAGATAGGAGTAAAAATAGGGATTGAAAATCTGGATAGATTTTAGGAGAGAAGAAATCGAAGAAGAATAGGAGAGAAAATGACTGTCAACTAAAGGCGACTGGAATGGGAGAAAGATGAGGGAAGATAGGAGTGAAAATAGGGATTGAAAATCTGGAGAGATTTTAGGAGAAATTGTTTCAATATTCAAGGATTTGCAGCGGCGGAGAACTCCGAAGAAGAAGGCAATTCAAGGGTTTGGAAACCGAAAAAAATGCAAGAGAGCAAATGGGGAAATAGTAACCCTATTAAATAGTAAAGGTAAAATAGGTAGTTCATCTCTCTAAAATGGTAGTTTGGTTTTTAAAAAATTATTGGACTCCCACCGTTATCATCTAATGGGATATTCTTAACGCGTAGGGACTATTTGGATTTTAATAGTTTGTTTATGGGAGGTAACTATCTTTTTCAAAACCATTAGGGGTCAACTATTAATAAGATAAGTTACAGGGGAGGTAACTGTCTTTTACCCTAAAAATAAATAGAAATTGATTTTCGAATCTATAATTATTCTCATGTTGTAGATTAGATACCTTCTTGTAAGATAATAAAGGCTCTTATTAGGTTTATGATCACTCATGTAGATGAAGATGAGGATGGAAAGAACGAGTGGCACACTCAAGAAATGAAAGAGAGTAAGAGACAATTTAATGTTTTGGGTTTTTAGCTTTAGTGTTTTATTTGTTTGATTTAAATCTAAATTCAGTTCGGTTTGAAGGTATATTTGATTCATTCGGTTGGTTCAGTTGGGCTATACCCTTGCACTGTGAACATCTTTTTAATAATCAGTCTGAACCTAAGCCCGACACATTTAATAATCTGTCCGGTCAATCTCTGTCCATAATTGGTCCAGCACAATCGAGCTATACGGTGCGGGCTTGAAAATGACACCCCTAAATGAGTATATCAATATGCATCATGACCCAAGTTTTTTGGTAAGTCTCTAATAAGGGTTCGGATCCTCTCCTATTGTTGGAGGGACTCCAATCGTGATCCAATGGTTGGAGTTCAATCGATACGCATACCAATACATTGGAAAAAATCTTTTCCCTCAAATTTGGGGTTTTCTTCTCCCGTTATACCACAAATATCCCCCTATATCTATAGTTTCCACGATGACCAACCAGGATCAATGTTTACACGGGCGTGCATGTCCACAAAAAGAACCCCCTAAATTTTAACTACAACCCTATTAATGAGTCTCAATCTAAATAATAATAAATAAATAAAACTAGTAATTATCAAGTAATTAGGTAGTATCAATTAACATAGCAAAATAATATATAATTTTCTCTACTTCTTTTATTTCAAGGAAAGAAAATTGTAGATTAAATCATAAAGACAGGCCTAACAAATCCTTACCAAATTAAACGTGATTAAGAAAAAGAGGAGGTTGGGTAGAAGGCATAACCATCTCATAATTAATATTTAAATTATTTTATTTCATTTTATTTTATATTTTTCTACCACATTGCAGACAATTTATTTTTTAAAATAAACAAGGCGAGCTTCTGAACATAAAATGGAGATTTTGGAAAGTGCGGTTTATGACATATATTTTCTGGGCATAAACTTGGTCAAGTGGACCAATATAAACCATTAGATGGGAAAAAGACATGCATTAATCACATGTTAAATTCTGAAACTCTATTTCTATGGTTTACCATATATTATATATTTTTCTTATAATTTTAATAGTCAAATATTTTTATTTTATTTATTTATTTTATTTTAATAGAATCATTTTATACTCAAATTTGACATATAAGCAGTTCGGAATAGAAATTATGAAATTCCAAAGTTACGATAGCATGATAATTACATGGAGAATTTTAACCCACCTAAGCATTGATGATGCATGTACCTTGATGTTTTGATGTATGTATTTTAATACAGATAGATAGAAATTTAAGCATTTTCGTGTAATTTGTAAATAAGTTTTAATTCTAATTTACTTTAAATAATTCATATTATATGAATTTAATATGATTCAACACAACCCATGATCCAAAATTGATATTTTATAGATTGATATGCTGTGATGTATTGTTACAAAAATTGCCTGTTAATAAATGGATAGTTATTACCAAAAAAAATAATAAATAAATGGATAGTTAAGGTCAGATTAAAATCAGTGTTTTAGTGCAGGATCGGATCAACCGATCTGAAACTGGATCAAGATCGATCGGGGTAGATTCATTTTATGAAGGTAAAAATGTTATTGAAAGGGATTTCATTTACGACATCTAACGGCTCCATGTATCGGTTGTTTTGCCTTTAAAAAAATGTTCTGGACTCCAATTTTAAGATAATGTGTGTTATATGATTAAATCTTTCAAAAGAAATATAGAAAAAAAAAAACTTCTGAAAAGAAGTAAACTCTTAGGATCACTAACGAGAGGTGTTAAGTGTTCTTTTTTTCTTATTATGGGTGAAAGTGGAATGATTCTCATTCAACACAGGAATGACTAGATCCTTGCAATTGTGGGATCAATTTGAACCCGCGTGATTAATAAACCAAAGATCTAAATACCCATCATTAAAAATAAATAAATAAATAAATATAAACTTTCAAAAAGAAATAAAAAGAGTAAATAAATACTGCAGTATCAGTTTCTTTAACGATCAACCATTCCATTATTATAACAATGGAAATATTGTTGGCATTACAACATTAAATCATTATTTTTGAAACATGAGCTAAAGAATCCAAAATATGTATGACAAAGGTCCTTGTTGGACACCTTAATTAAGACTAATCAATGCAACTTAAAACCATTGACTCAGTTTTCGGATGTTCACCATTATTCTGTTTCCTCTTAATTATTTTGGAATATCTATGGTGAAGTTTGATCTTATTTTAAGTTATAAAGTATTGTTTATTCTGTCATGTTTTTTAGTGGTCTCATTTGTCGTAAAAGGGGCTGAGAATTACAAAGGGTGGGAGTCCGATCTGAAAGTTTTTGAGGCGGTTGTATTAAGGGCATTCTTGTACTTGGGGTTTAGAGTTCTCTTTATATATGCTGCAATCTCGTAAGGAGGGTATTAAGGGTCTGTAATTTCTTTATTTGAATAATGAAAACTATGACTGATCGCTCTACCAGACGTAGTCCGTACATCTTATCAAGGTGAAGTGGCACTTAAATCGTTATGTTACATTTTCTTTTTCATTTTTTTTTCTTTTGCTATTGTTATTTTGCTGCATTATTAATTCCTAACACTAGATTATCCCTCAATAAAACATGTTACCATGTTTCACTTATACCATTTATATATCAATTACGACCCCTTGAGATCTGAACCTAAAATTTAAGTATTAGATGAATAATATAGCACTAATAGGTATGTGAAACCCAGTTACAGTATCTAAGGTTGCATTTGGTATACATTCTTGGAATGTATTTTAGGCCAAGAACACATTTTGAGATGACGAAAAGCAATGTTTGATGTGCATTCTTGCTCTTTTATCATGTAATGCATTCTCTAATGGACTTCATTCTAGACTGCACTCTTCAGCTCATTCTGCATTTCTGAATCTAGAACAAAAATATCTCACCTTTAGCCCAGTCTCATTCTACTTTAAGAATGCATTTACAATTCAAGAATCCATAACAAACCTAACCACTAAAATCCATTGGTAGGCAGAGGTAACCATGCCACTAGAGAACTCTCTCAAATTATAAAGTAAGTTCAAAATTAAATAAAATTACAGGTACATGTCATTAGATTAGTCAAATGACATTCTTGATATTTTATAGAACTTTTAATATATTTTTTAACCACTTCCATTTATTGTTCTAGGGTGAACAGTATAAGGACAAGATCATTATTGATGTAATACATCTTATTTAGTTTTTAAATATAGTGAAAGTTTTTTTACTTCATTGGGGAAATAAAATAAAAAATTATGGCAGAGTTTAGGTGTATAGCTATATTTTAAGGGATTACATAAATTTTTCTTTACTTTAATGGGTCTCATGTGAGAGTAACAAGATCGGGGCGTTTTGTATATCACAAATCCCACTTTAGTAACCAAGGGTAAATATGAGAGGATTTAATAGGATTAGCATTGCCCTGTAGTCCAATCATTTTAGCCGTTCATTGGACATACTAGGATGGTTGACATGGCACATATGTCGATGCAATCCAACCTGTTCGATGGATGACTGTACAACTAGACGACAAGAGACAATCTCCACCCGATTTAACATCCATCTCACATGAGACCTATTAAAGTATGGAACCTTCTCCCAAATTATAAAAAGTCTTCAAAATGACATAAAAATACATACATGTTTTTTTTTTTTTTTTGGGTAAACAACATATGTATTTTTAGATTAATCAAATCACATTTCTTGATATTTTATAAAAATTTGAACATATTTTTTTTAGGATAAGTCTAAATGTAACAAGTTGTAACAACTCAAGCAGCCTCATTTGGCCCATTGAGAGTGTATCTGCACGTGCACAGATGCACTCCAACGGCTTGGATGCGACTACAAAGAATCTAGCCACGTATCAACGTACCGTTAACGTCATACCCCAATCCAAATCGATCTTGAACATCTCCTATACTGTGTCCAATATCTGGATTCAGAAAAAGAAAGAAAAAAAATCTTACCATATGGTAAGAAAAATTCTAACTTGTATGATATGAAAAGTACAAGGACAAGATCATTGTTGATATAATAATTATAGATTAATATAAACATGATCTAACAGGCAATATATATAACTTCTCTTCTTACGATATCGATATTATTTATATAATTAAAATACTAGCTGTCTTTTTTGACCAAACAAATGATATTTTAATAAATTAAGTTTAAGACAAGCTGCACCACCACACAACATTTTAAGTATTAAAATAATATTCAATATCTCTCATGCATTCCTTTCCAAGCAGATGCAGATCTTGTAAAGCTCACGATAGCAACTAGTTTCTTGTCTTCTTCAGTCTTCACCCAAATCTCAGATCACTTTGGTACTGTTTGGGGATGTGTTTAAAAACCGTTTTTCTTAGTCGTTTTCCTAGAATTAAATAATAGAAGCCTTGAATAATCCAAGATTTAGTTATAAGCTAGATCTAGGGTTTGGTCCATCCTTAGTATTGATTCGTTCTATGGATTTTGTAATCTTTTGTCAAAATCTACTATTCATGATTAACTTACCACCTTTTGTCTTGAATTGTCTATTCCAAACGTGACTTAAGGTATAAAATATAGTACCCAGCTGTCCATAAAGTCCTATCCATGGGTAGTGCAATCCCACCTAGGGAGGTTAGGTTAAGTTGGATTGGGTTGGGGGGTATCATGTAATTTTTTTTTTTCAAAGAAAAAATTCAATTTTTGTGCGGGATCTTATGTTTCAAGTTGAACTTATCAGCCCTTCATTCAATGGCACAAGATAGAAATAATATTATACATCTTCATCCTTCTTCCATCTGACAACTCAAGCATGCATGAACTGTGTAAATATGTATACGACTGTGTGTGTGGGTGTATATATATATATATATATATATATATATATATATATATATATATATTTGCTCCTTTTTATGGCGTGCAAGATTAAAAAAAAGAAAAGAAAAGAAAAAAAGAATACAACCCATGTCCATCTTTATACATTTGATGTTCTAGTAACATATCGTTTGAATCTAATTATATTTAATTTAAAGGGGAAAAAAATTCCATCAGAGGGAGGTTGGTCATTGGTGTAGGGGTATCTATGTACTATTAAAATTACTATTTAAAAAAAAACTCCATAAATTATTTTTTCTGAAATATAAAACTAAAAAGCGAAGTAATGAAGAAACTTAATTTTTTTTTTTAAATCATATTTACTGGCGCCCATAGACCATTTTGACACTACTGGGGAGGGATCGTAATTGCACACCATAAGCAGAGAGGGAAGAGATAAATAGATAGTTAATTTGTTAATCAAATTAATCACTTGATTTTTATTTTATTTTTTTAATATGGTAAAATGGAACACTTGCCAATATTTGGTTTTAATTAATAATCAAAGAGAGAAGGTTTTCCATTTCGGGGGGAGAAGATAAATCGATTTACAAGAGAGGGGTATTATGGATATTTCATAAATAAAACGGGCATGATTATGGTTACGTTTACTTTAGAGAATAGATGTCAATAGACTATGATGTTAGATACCTCATCTGGCAACCATAAAAACTTTTGTTTGCCATAAACAAAGATGGATTTTTTTTACTTTATTTAGCTTGTGAACACTTTTAGCATTGCAATACCCCTTATGTTTTCCTCCTTGGTGGACCTGCTTTTCCTTGCATAGCAGTTTTTGTCTCACATGATTCAATAAAATTTCATCCTTTTTTAACCTGGCTACATGCTAAAAATCCTTAAAAATATTGGTATCGTTATTGGTCTTAATTGATCGATCCAATATCGTTTACTAAATCCTTGGCTAGCTATAAGTCTTTGTGTTCGATTATGTTTCATGGAAAAAAGAAAGTTGCCTCTTTGCGTTCTTCTATTTTTTCTCACATGGAACAGTGAAACGACCACTCTACCTCTCAATTTATTTTTTGGGTAAGAAACCAACATTTTTTTATTCGTTAGAATGTATTAAACACATAGATGTTGGATTAAAAAGATCCTACTACCATGGAGTGGAACACGACCACACTGTACCACACGTCAACAACAGGGCATTTGAGGCTAAGGAGTCAGCTACATAATTAGCTTCCCTAAGAGAAAAAGCAAAAGTACAAGTAATGTAACAACTTGAGATATATAGAATGTCTAATATGACTAGTTGTATATAATGGTGGTACTATAGTTGTTGCCGAGAGACAAGTGAAGAGCAATTAGTAATCCAGTTCAACAAGTAGATAGTTCACCCTTCTCATTTCATAGCCCCACGTGAGAGAAGCATGGATCCTTTCTCCATCTTTTATATTAGGATCGAGTTTTCCTTCACTCAGTGTATCTCTTTTCCAATAGGTATAATTACACTTGGATGGCACTTGAAAAAAATAAGGACTATGAATCGCTTCGACCTTTAATGTACATAGAACAAAGTATTTATGTCCCTAGATTTGTAGATGAAGGTTTCAACAAGATGTGTATGAAAATTTTTGCCTTATATTTATGTATGTGTGACATACTCTTTTGCTTTTACGGATTTGCACCCTTCAGTCCTTTTAGTGTACTATAAGTTCCAACATTTAATACTCAAAATGTACTTTTCCATGAAATAGAGAGTAATTCACCTACATGTACTTGTATCTTCTCAGGATACTACCATCGTTCATATCCAATAGATCCTACACCACATTAATGGTGATCGGAAGTGATGGAATTAGCTTATTCAACTAGAAGAGGACAAGCTTTAGTGAGACAGTAAGATTATCATATTGCAATTCGGTGGTCATGGATTTAAAATACGAAAACAACCTCTTCACGTTACGGGATAAGATTATGTACATTTTCCTTCTTCCCAAACACTATATAAAAGGAGCCTAGTGCAGTGAGACGGTATGGGACGCCTCTTTTTAAGCTTTTTCAACTAAGAATGGATCAATGTTGACTCCCCCTCATTCTTCGGTTACTAAGTCAAACCCATTTCTGTTGAGTCCGACCAATTCTTGAACGGTCCTGACTGATTCTAAACCTATCGGATTGGAATCATTGGAGAATCATTCCGATTTTTTAAACCATGATTCTAATCTTCTGATCCGTACATAAACCCTAGATCTCGCCCTATATCCCTGGCCCTGGGCCTGGGCCTGGGCCTGGGCCTGGGCCTGGGCTAAACACCTCTTGATAGTGACCCATCAGTTACCAAAAAGAAAAAAAAAAAACTTCAAAAGTCGAGAAAGCATGAAACAAACTCGATCACTCTACTCACCTTACGGTTAAGGATGAGTAAAAGCGTCTGTTGCATTCCACGTTATTTTCTCACTCTTAAATGTCAAAACACTCTTCTGTCTTCTCTCTCGCTCTTTTCTCTCTCTTGAGAAGGACGTGACCTCTTAACGGGAAAGCAAAACAAAGCTAGTAAGCTACAGTCGCGCAAAGCTTTTTATATTATCACGCAGAAGCAAGAGTAAAAAGGGTGGGAGCTAGTGCGCGCACTCTTCACAGAAAGATTCCGACAGATCGGAAACATCGAGAGTTCAGAGAGAGAAAGAGAAAGACAATTTTCGTTTCGTTTCAATTGATTTGCATTGAGAGCTGCGGCTGATTTATTTCTAACAATTATCGTCGATCTTTGATCAATAATCATTGTTGGTTTCCTTTCGTCGATCGATTCCGTTGGGTTTACAGATCGTATCTTACAATGACGAAAAGAGATTCTTGTCTTCACGCTTCTTGATCTTACTTTCTCTTCGCTGGTTATTTTTTTTTTTTTTTTTTTTCTAAAGTTATTGGAGCTGGGACTTTCTTCATTCTTTCTGCCTCTGTTTGTAGCTATTACCGGTTTTGTCTTTTCTTCATTGGCCTTTGTGGAGCTTCTGTTGAATTTTGTTTGATTTGAGAGCTATGAGTCATTAAAAAGAGAATCATACGGCAGATTGAAGAGATCTAGCTCTTACATTGCAGCTTTTCCTTGTATTTCATTCTTTGAAATCGAATTTATTGCGTAGAGCTGACAATGCCAGGTAATTCGAGTTTAGTTTTAGTTTCGAATCGGATTGATTGGTGACCCAAAAAAAAAATCCTATTAATCTGATATCTATTGAATAATTTTTTTTTAGGTGAAGGATTTTTTATTCAAGAAGATGAACGGGCGAGAAAATCTGATTATGAGATGTCTGAGGATGAGAAGAGGACGACTCGGATCGGATCTATTAAGAAGAAGGCAATGCACGCTTCAACCAAATTTTCACACACTCTAAGGAAACGAGGTAAACGAGTCGGCGACTGTCAATTTCCATCTGTGTCAATCGAAGATGTTCGAGATGCGGAGGAGGAAAAAGCGGTGAATGCATTTCGTCTGGTTCTGCTCGAGAAAGATCTTCTACCTGCCCTTGTCGACGATTATCATACAATGAGAAGGTATGGAAACTTTTTCTCCTTTCCTCTTTTTCTTTATTTGATATTTACTATATCATATCATAACAGATGAACATTGGGAATTGATTCTTTCTTTTCCGATGATTGAGAAAATAAATTCCTCCTCATTTTGCTAAATTCAGTTCTATGTGGCATTATAATTTATAAATCTGATGCCAGAGCATTTTAACAGATGATGGAACTGAGATGACGCAGACTCCCAGTCTTTGTTTATCTAATACATGTACTGCAGTTTGGGTATTTTGCTTTCTTAGATCAAATTACTGTTCGTTTTATACCAGAGGAACAATCAAACTTTCTTTCGGCTCATATTTTCTATTTTTAAAATTTTTCTTGATGGTATCCGGGTGTTAAGAGTTAATCATCTTTTTCATTTTTGCTGCCCCTTAAACCATTCAAGTCCTCATCACTTTTAATTGTTGTGTGAATAGAAGTTCCTTAAACCATTCAAGTCCAAATCTCCGTCTGAAAAGTAAAGTAGTATGTGGTGGAAAAACTATTCCTTGTTTTCTAATAGTCAATTAATCTCAAATATAGAACTGCATATAGAACTTGAGAAAAGCTTAAATTTTTCCTAACTAATGAAAGTTTGTTTCTTCTAATCAATTACCCAATCCTAGTATTTGTTTTTGTCGGCTGACCATGGTGTTAGACTTATGAATGGGATACAATTGGATAAAGGCTGCCTTCTGCTATACAATGTTCCTACCTTTGTTCCTATCATTCATAGCTCACTCATTAGAAGTTAGTAGTAGTTTGAATGCCAACTTATGAATGCAAGGTTCCATGCATTATTCTTATTTTTGTTGCTTGTTCCATCAATTTCTTCAGTCCAATTCACCACTGAAGATTAATGATGTTTAACTAGCACCATAAATCTGCAGAGCTTTCACATTACCTTCTATTAGTGATCTGTGTTCGATGGTTTCATGTGCTTCTATGTCTTTGGAATAGCATTTTTTTTTTCTAATTTGTGTAAATTCCTTTTAAACTTATCTTCTCAAATCATACTTGAGCTTTTCATTTTCTTGTCCAATTTGTGGTCTGTGTTCGATGGTTTCATTTGCTTCTGTCTTTGAAATAGTTCTCCCATACTTGGGCTTTTCATTTTTTTTGTTTTACAATGCTGCTGTGTTGGTTATACCTAAGGTGTGCATGTTTTGATGAGATGCATGGATTCTGTAGGTTATTAAGGCCAAATTATATAGGAAAATAGTATCTTAACCAAGTTGACTTTGTAAATGTGTAAGTTGTCAATGTTTTGTTTTATGTTATGTTTCAGTTTCTTTTGTTGTTTTTTTCTCTTAATTCATGCAAGAAGGGTTCTTGTTGATGCAGATTTTTGAAGGCAAGAAAATTTGATCTTGAAAAAGCTGTTCATATGTGGGCAGAAATGCTAAAGTGGAGAAAGGAGTATGAGGTGGATGCTATTGTACGGGTAAACATACATTCAAAAACTCATTTATTTCTTATTTTACTAATGTATAATCTAGTTTAGTCAGATTATTTTCTATGCTCTAATGGATGCTGTACTACAACAAACTGTGGTTAGGATTTTGTTTATGATGAATTTGAAGAGGTTCAACGTTATTACCCTCATGGTTACCATGGAGTGGACAAAGAGGGAAGGCCTGTTTATATTGAGAGACTAGGCAAAGTTGATCCTGCTAAACTTATGGATGTAACCACCGTGGACCGGTTTTTAAAGTACCATGTTCAAGGGTTTGAGAAGAACTTTTCAGAAAAGTTTCCTGCATGTTCTATTGCTGCAAAAAGGCATATCGATTCATCAACGACAGTTTTGGATGTACAAGGAGTGGTATGCTTTCAGACTACTCACTACTATGATGTTTCTATTGCCATGAGGCATAATATTTCGAATTTATTTCTGATTTGCATGACTTGGTCCATTGGGCAGAACTGGATGAGTTTCAGCAAGGTTGCACATGATCTGGTTATGCGCATGCAAAAAATTGATGGTGACAACTACCCTGAGGTGTTCATGATTCATAAATAAACTACTTCAAAAGTTCAAAATAATTTAGAATTCTAGAAGAGTTCACCATTTCCATTACTAATACCAGTTCATCATGTGCAGACATTGCATCTGATGTTCATTGTTAATGCTGGAAGTGGTTTCAAACTGCTATGGAACACTGTAAAAAGTTTTCTTGATCCAAGAACAACCTCAAAGATACATGTAAGAAGACCTTGTCTTACTTCTAGTGTCTCAACTTATGCTGGCTTTCTGAAACTAACTGACAGACATTGATCTGGTTTTGCAGGTCTTAGGAAATAAATACCAGAATAAACTTCTGGAAAATATAGACCGAAGGTCAATTTTTCCCCTTTTATCATTAGTTATTCTTATTTTGGCACTATCTTCTGTTTGGTACATAATAAGAAAGAGCTTGTTAGATTTCTTTCTCCAAGATTCACCCTGTCATTTTGATTTTCGACAGCCAACTACCGGATTTCCTAGGTGGCTCTTGTTCGTGCCCAAATGAAGGAGGGTGCATGAAATTTAATAAGGGACCGTGGAATGATCCAGAAGTAATGAAGGTATTATCCTTCTACTCATTTCTACTGTTAATTCATAAATTATGACAGATGAACAGATGGCTCAAATACTCTGTTTTCACTTATATAATCCTTATCAGCAGCTGATACATACTGGAGTGGTTACATATTTGACAAAAAACTAGCATGATGTTTTATGGAGACAACATCCAAATTAAAGTACATGCCTCTAGGGTGGAGGGGGAAAAACATTGGAGTTCATGCATGGACTACATCAGCCTTATGTTTCTGTTAACTGTTTCTTTATTTTGTTACAGATTTTAAGTAATGAAACATCCTCTGCTGAGTCGGGATCAGATGCTGAAGTCTCATCAACTAGGCTAAGAACTTCTAGCTTCACACAATTAACAACACTCCGTGAAGAAGTGAGTTTTATGTCCCATATATTCATTTTATAAGCATTTTTATGTCCCGTATTTTTCCGTAGTACCTGTATTTCTGTTTATATTTGCTATAAGAATGCTGGTATCAAGTGTCAAGTATAATGTTTATTTCTAATATTTTTATTCGACTTTTTTTTAGAGGTGTACTTCACCATATTATTGGTGTAACAATAACAAAGATTGCAAAGTAGTGTCAGCAGAGGATAATTTAGTTTAAACAAGTAATTACTTAGGGAAATGTGAGCTTTCCTTACATTAGATATTCAATCCATCAGCAGGCTGTCACCTGTAGCTCTGCATCATTCATGGTGTGCTAGTTGTATTGGTGATCCTTGTGATCTCTTAACAAGCTTCCTTCCGCTGATGTTGCTATCTTGCCCTTGTAGCCTAGGAGGCACAACTTGGACAATGCAACCAAGAAAGAGCAAATCACAAGACACGTGTGCAGATGCTCATCTTTGCTTTATAGTTTAGATTTTCAGTCATGGGGCTGATAACTTCCTTCGTTCCCTTTTTCTTATGGGTCGTCATGTTTTATGTCTTTCTCCTCATCTTATGAATAAAATGTAGACAGGAGACATGGATCCCTTCTTGTGTAGTATTGCAATTTCCTCAAAGATTTGGTTTATTGAATTATCAGGTTGTGCCTTCTGTTTCCTGAATGATGGTTTCTGAAGGGAAAACACTTAGCTGTAAAAAATAAAAAATAAAAAGAAAGCCTCTTCTACCATTTCACATGTTTAAATGGCCATGACTGAAGGTTTGGCATTTCCTGCCAACACGACAAAGCCTCCCTTTTATCTGGCTTTTTATGCCAACAGTGCAGAACAAAACACAGACTGAGGTCTATGGATTTTGAAGAGAAAAATTCTTGAAAATTGACTGGCTTTTGTAAACAATGCAATGCTTTATTGGAAACTAACAGGTTTTGCACCCAGTTGTATCATTGGACAAATGTTGAAATTTTTTACAAAACTACTGATCCCATGCACAACTTTGATGTACACTTGGAAGCCTTGATAACTACCACAGTACATTATTGTGATACTGCACAGTTACACCTCTCTAATTTCTGCATCTCATTTACCCCCCCCCCCCAAACACACACAAACAAAAAAAAAAAAAAAAAAGGAAAAAGAAATAATATCTTCTTCATTTTTTTGTTTCTACAGTTTTCTCAGGAAAGAATAGTTGATCTTGTAGCCCTCCATAGCCAGGTTGAATCTGTTGGTGTTGCCACCACGGCTGAAGATGTCAGTTCAACAGGTACATGATCAGCAGGCAAATTTTCATATAATCAAGCATCTATTTCATGTTAATGTTAGTGCTTACATCAAACTATGCAAGACAAAAATTGGCATAAATCATTATAGTTACTAAATCCATAAGATTTACTCCCCACACTATTATTTTGAGTGTTTTGCTAAGCAATTAGCTAAAGTTCTGGGTCGTTGTTGTTCCTGTATCTTTCTAAATGTCTTACTTGGACTAAGTTTTCCTGAGGCCACTTCACTCTGGATTTATGTTATGAAAGGATATTTTCTCCTTGAGTGGGGATGGGGATGGGGATGGGGAAGGGGTGTATTCATTTCCCTGGCCTTTTATTTTAGCAGCTTGGGACATTTGACATTGCCCCTTTGTATGATCTTGAGGCCCATGGTTATTGTATGTCTAAGAGTTTTCATTGAATACTAAATATAATGGTTTTAATATTGTCATGTGTAACTTACAATGTTTTCTTCCATGCATGCCTATAGTACATGTTTCTTATAGATTTTTGTTTTCCTGCAGAAGATTCAATTGATAATGTCACAGAAAGAAGGCTGAAGAAGTTCATTTCTCGTGTAACAACTTTAGTGGCTCAGTTCTTACTTGAAGTGTTAGCTGTCGTACATATTGTACGTTTGGGGTTTGGGAAGATTGTTTCAGTGAATAATGCCAGCAATCAGTTGGAAAGCCAACGTATCCCAGAATCAGCATATCCAAGTTCTGAAGACCAACTTGCTTCACAGGCTGCGAGAGAGGACTTAATCAGTCCTTGTTTGCAGAGGCTACAATGTTTAGAAGCACTGGTAACTGAACTGACCAATAAACCAGTGAAAATTCCTCCAGAGAAAGATATCATGCTTCTGGATTCATTGAGTCGTATTAAATCCATAGAATATGACTTACAGAAGACAAAGAAAGTAAGAAATTTTCCTTCTCACACATGATTTATTGCTTTGTCTCATAGTTGTCGAGGCGAACCAAGGCATTGGAGGCTTGGCGGACGCCCAAGGCGACCAAGGCAGCCTATTTTCCAAGGGCCCACGAAGGCGCCTGGATGCCTAGGCAACGCCCGGACAACTATGCTTTGTCTACAGTTTATAGCATAGTTGTCAAGGCGATCCAAAGCGTTTGAGGCCATCCTGGGCGCCTAGGCGTCGCCTAGGCAACCAAGGCATTCCCAGTGTATTTTTTTTTTATTTTTAAAATATTAATGCTATATTAATGTTTATATATATATATATATATATATATATATATATATATATATATATATATATATATATATATATATATATATATATATATATATATATATATATATATATATATATGCAAGCATTCTACATAAATAAACATTTAAGACATAGCTTAATTAATATAAGAAAACCAACAAAGAAACAAATAATTGAGTTAAGTAGGCAACACGTATTTATGACTAATATTTGCTTATTTCTAACAAATTTTACCGGAGCGTAACTCCTTTAATATACTTCGGATTCAAGCAATCTCAAATTCATTGCAAAGCTAGTATAATCAGCTTTCCAACAAATCCTAGATTGCTTGAATCCGAGTTATAATGAAGGAGTTACACTCCGGTCAAACCTTGTTCGAAGTATGCGAATGCTGTTAAAAATCGTCTGAATGTAAATTATTTTTTGGGCATCAAAGCAAGAGATTATTTTGGCGTACTCTTGGTTTTTAGTGATGCTTTACTATAATAAGATTTATGAAATTTTTATATTTGAAAAAAAAACCTAGCATTTTGAAGTTAAAAATCACCCCCGCACCCGAAAATACGGTTTTTGTTCTTGAACTGGAGGGTTGACTTTTTATCCTTCTGGAATTTGAATTTTAAACTATTTTTATTGGATTCAAATAGGCAACACTCATAAGGCGCCCAGGCGCCCAAGCCCTGGAATCACGCCTGGACGCCTAGGCGTCGCCTTGACAACTATGGTTTATAGTAATCAGAGCTTTTAGCAGTTTCTTCATTGGAATTTCAATGAACTTCTGGAAATTAACTCTCCTTTTATGTTTTGTAGGCACTACATGCAACATCATCAAAACAAGTGGAGCTTGCAGAGTCACTGGAGAATATAAAGGGAACTAACCTAGTAAGTTTATGGTCCTTTCAGGCCAAAAAAGTTCCAGTTTTTCAATTTAATGAAAGCAAGAGATGCCTGTGCTCTCCCAGTGGAGTTTAGCAGAGCTGAAATTGAGTTGAGCTAAGAAAACTGATATTTTCCCATCTTGGCTTCAGCTTATCAGTCTTGGACTAGGTTCAGGCTCAGCTTACTTAAGTCCAGTGACATTCATAACAATGTTCAAAGCCCTGAAAGCAATCCTAGTGCATATACTGGTGTCTTCAAGCCCAAAGTCCACAACACTCTTAAATTAAAGCCTCAACTTGAAATTCAAAATAAATTAATAGAGTTATATATCGATGTTTGGTTTAAATATGAAACATTATACATTAGAAATATAAATGGCATTTGTTAGATGTTTTATGCACAAACAATCCAAGCTTTCAGCATGCCAAGTTACTTGCTAAAACAAGGTTTTCTGAGGTTCAGGCTCATCAGCCACCAACCAAAGCTCAATCTCTTCCTTGATCAGCTAGCCTAGCCAGGGTTATTAATAATTCTAGAGTTCAGGTTTGGCTTTCACCCACTTTCCCAAAGGCTTTTGCTGTTTCATAGTAAATATTTTACGGGATTTGTTGAAAATCAAAACAAATTGTATAAGAATTAGAATGGGGGGAAAATGTTTTGCTGAATTTTTTTTCTTTTTGATAATAATGTTTTGCTGAAATGAAATACTAGAAGTTGAAAAACAACATCCATTTCAAAATTCAAGATGTTGTTTCTCAAAACAGTGATGGTTATCTTCATTGGCACCCATGGGACTCCACACCCATCATAGGGCTGGATTGTTTCCCTCAATCATGTTAACATGTACAAAACAAAAAAAAGGCAGAAAGTATAAAAATAATTTTATAAATAATAATTATGTTCCCGTAGAATATTTTACAAGGAAACAAACGAACATAAGGGAAGGGGGCATAGGTACCCGTTCGAACAGTGGCCTGATTTCTCTTCTCCTTACTCTCAGATCATTGGCCAGTGACTTCACAAAGATGGTGTGGAAGTACGGACTTATCTTAATTCATTTGTAGGTACATATGGGTTACTGAAAGTAGGGGACATCATTGTCAAAAATCATGTGTTTTTTTGTTCTCGAGAAAGTTTGCTGTAATGGCTCCGATGGTTTTGATGTAAAATTTTATTTACATGTAACATTTTATATGTAAAAAAAAAAATTTCAATGTTTGTTTCCAAGAGGTAAAATATAATGATCTCTAAGGGGGATGGAAAATGAACTTCGTCTTTCTTTTACCTACCGGAAACAAACATTGAAATTTTATTTTTACATATAAAATGTTACACGTAAAAGTAAAATTTTACATCAAAACAAACGGAGCTAATGGAATCTGAAGAAAATTGGAAAAGTGGAAGAAATCTTTTCAACAGATGAAAAGGAGAAAAATGCATTCCTATGTTATTTTTTTTTTTTTCTTAGTTACGTGGAATTTATCACATCTTTTATTTCTTCAAAACCCCCAGCAGGTATAACAAAAATAAAAAATAAAAAAACATCTAATGCTTATGCTGATGATGATGCACTTGTCAATTGCAGAGAAAAACATCTTGCTGGTTTAGTAATTGCCACTCTCCCCCTGGAAGCTGAACGCATTTGGAAACAGGATGGATGCTTCAAGCTGCTGCAGAGCTTCCATTATTTCAAATTTTTCGAAACACTGGTGGTAACTAGCCTTGATCAAAGCGCTGGGATGAGTTTACTAATTCAAGGTTCATATAGCTCTACGCGACTCTGATCTCTTGTTTTTTACTTTGTAAATAACTTTTACTTTTAAATAACTTGTACTTTTCTTCTGATACCAACCCTTGTTTTCATTTTCAACTTGTTGAGAATTCTTTAGGTAGTTCAAATAGGGAGGAACTCACATAACTGGGGAGCAAAGAGGTGTAACTATTTCCTCTTGAGAAAAATGATATACCAAGCATTCAGTCATATCCTGACTGCCTCTGCATCAATTTTCTTTGTGATGTACATACATTATCTTGACTCACTTCGATTGTATTCAATGAAGCAAAAGAGAATGGACTAGTTCATCACTCCTGTTGACTTTCTCTGTATTTGGTTTCGCCCCTTATCTTTTTTACCTTCTCTCCAGGCTCGTTAAACTAATTCAATTACTAACCTCATGATTCATGAATATGTATGCATTCAAGGATTCTAACAGGGCAATTATGAGCTCGATGAAATAGACGACAAACAAAATTTTCATTTCCTTTTCTGCCCGTGATCTAACATATTAATTACACATCGAACACAGGGATCCAGCGAACCAAAATGTATTGCGAAAGGAAAAATTAAACTGTCAAACAAGGATTACGAAACCTTCTTCGGATATTGATATGTTACTCTTTTACCCCGTTTACTGAAAGGTAAAGTCTTCATTTTTATAGTGATAATGGTAGCAATTTGATGTGTGAAACCTCAAGTATAGTCAGACATGCAAATGGGATTGAATTCTTATTCAGTTAGTATCAACTCAGTTGGAACTTATAGATGCTTTTCAAAGTCTTCCTTCTTGACTACATATTTGACAAGATTTGAAGTCATTTAGAACAATTCATCACTGTCAATGACACATGAAGATTGCCCAAATGACGTAGTTCTCAATTGGGCTACAAGAAGTTCCAACTTTTGGCTGGTGCTATGCATGTTTGCTTGTTTGGCTCATCAAAAGTCCATTGGGAATCATACATACCATAGAGTTGGGATCAAATCCCTTCTCGGCATCTTCAGCTCTGATACTCCTGAAGATTTACGAAGGAAATCTGAAATTTTGCTTGACTTTTGTATTACATGCTATACCGTCTCTTTATAAGAGAGTTACAAAATAACGAACCTGCGGGTTCAATCCCTCGAGTATAGGAAACCATATAACAATAAAAGAAGCTACAAACTACAGACAAGTATAGTTGCAACCAATCTTTAAATTTGAATTTTAAACACTTGGGTAGATGGATCAGATAGGTTTCTTGTGGGCTGGACGATTGGTTGTTGCAGCTGATCTGTCTCCTTTTTTTCGATCTTCAGTTTGTGTTAACAGCTTATCAAGCTCGGTGATCGGTTATTGCATCCCAGATTCTATCTCCTTTTTTTGGTCCTTCAGAATCCAGATTCTCTCAACAGCTTATCAATTCCAACAAGTATTCACTGAGAAACAAAAACAAGCCATAACGGACCACCTTGGCGATGTCAATTTGGATTCCATATTTTGTTGAAATATCTAAAAATACTGCTAGGATGAACTTGGTTTTCACCTCTTCACCATACCAAATAGGGACTTTCATAGAGTATCTTGTTAGGAATTAACAATGCAACAAAAAAAAAATGAAAATTTTTGATCTACCACCCAAAAGTATATGAAATTCAACCTACTATCCACAGTTTTTACAAAATTTCACCCGCCCCCACTTAAATGACGGAATACACTAAAAATAGAGTTTGATATTTTATCCTTTCTCTTTGAAATTGAAAGATATTAAAATGTCCTAGTTTGACCTTATAACGTTGAGAATCCAAATGAGGTTTTAACCCGTAATTCATCGCCCCTTCACTCTCTCTCTCTCTCTTTGATAAGATACAATTACCAGAGGGCTAACAATGGCGGATCGCCAAGCACAGAGACCAAGTGCAAGAGGAACAGTGAGTCTTGGCGGTGACGGTACATTTATGAGGAAACTGCAAGAATCACCCCTGGTCGAACTCTTCTAATTCCCTTCAAGGGAGATTTGCACCGTCCCTAAAAGACGCCGTTGGAAACTCAGACTGAGTATCAATGGGGTTGATTGTTTGGAAAAAAAATCCCAATTTGTCCAATAAAAACAGATGCAATTGGGTTTGATTGGTTTGATTTAATTGATTAAATAGTTAATCTTTCGTACTTCAGTTTGGATTACCATGAACCATGGATGCTGGACAGCTAGTAGGTCTGCAACCATTCTTCAATCACGCAGATCACCTGCGTGATTTCTCTTGTTTCTGTTCCATCAAATTTGCCTCCAAACTCAAGTGGAAATAGAAATTACCCTTTCAAGAGGAAACCTTGTCTTCATTCAGGCCTTGTAGTCTTACCATTTTCCACAAAAATCAACCTTCCACCAACTATCTGTCAACATTATAGCAAAAGGATAATAAAGATATTTTCTAACAAATAAATAACGAACACAGAACTAATGTCCAATCTTGAGACAATTAATAACTCCAAGTTTGATATCAGTCAATTGTAACTTTATCAGAAGATCTCTGTTCTCTTCAATGCTACAATATCTAAGATGGAATGAATCAATTCCATTGCTGTGAGTGTTGGTTTTTTTTTTTTTTTTTTTTTTTTTTTTTTTTTTTAAATCTGAAATTTGAGGATAGACTTACAAAGCAGGAACGGAGGAGAACTCTCAAACGTCGCTCAGACCTTGAATTCCTCTTACATTCAAGAGATCTCACATCTGTCCCAGAGATGCAATACAATTAACCTGGCGGAAGGATTCCTTGATTTTCCCGCACCTATCGAAATCAAAGAAGCAACAATTTCAGACATTAATTTCGAATTCAATCGGTAAGGGACAAGCTCAGATGTTGCAATCAAACTCAAATCTTGTTAACTTATTGTAAGGATCTTTATTCGTTATCATCTCTGTTCCTACTTCATTTTTAGCTAATTTTCCCCTTCCAAAATACCTGACTTCATCAAATTACTCGTGGTGATGGAAGGCATGCGCAATGAATCCGTGAACACTTAGCAGGTTCTTCAAATCTTTGAATAAAATGTGGAAATTAAAAAATTAGGGCGGAAAGTTTGCAACTAAAATGGTGTTTTGACATTCCATCTAATTATGATCTTGTGATATCTCCTTCACCGAGAATGCGTCAGATTCTTCGTCTCTCCAACCGTGGTTCTTTTCAGTTTTATCAGAGCAGGCTTTTGCTCCGATTTGGGATTCAGATCTAAGAGCGATTTGGGATTCAGATCTAAGAGGTTCTTCTCTGTTCTTACGGCCGTGATTTCTTCGTGTGTTTTTTTTGAAAAAAAATTAACTATCACCCAAAATAGTTTCAAAACATCACCTACTACTCATACCTTTCAAAAAACATCAACTACCACCCAAACGTTTACCACCGTTAATCAAATAGATCCACTCTGTTAAACGAATCCCGTTAATTACTGATGTCATCCAAAATTGATTTGAAATAGGACAATTATACCCTAAAGGATACATCGAAAGATTATTTTACCCTCCCTTAGTTAACGTCTCTTAGAGCAAAGAATTCTTCTCAAAGACAAGAGCAGATAGGCGGCTTACCTCTCTCTCTCTCTCACCATGGAGCCACCATGCCAGACTGCTTCGCTGCTCCTCCTAGGACGGTGGCACCGCTACCTTCCCTACCTCTCGTGCACCGGCAGCTTCGGCTTCAAGACCTCAGTCTGGTCCTAAATCGATGGATCCGTGCGATCTAAAACATTCTAAAACATGTCCCAAGCTCAATTCCATTCTCTTGTTACTGTTTTGGATTTATGCAAATTAAATTTACAGCTGATACGAGATTGTCTTGGGCGAAGTTGAATGTCATCTGAAAAGATTTGATTTTATGTTCAGGTTGGTGAGGTTATTTGTAGGTTTGAAAAGGGTTTCTCATTGAAAGGCAAGTTGTCTTGTTTGGAATCAAAACCCAAAATCCTAGAAATCTGGAGACAAAGAGCAAGAAATCCTCCTCTCTGATTGTTTCCTATGTCAGAATTCAAATGTCTGCAAAAAAAATTTTCGTTTCTCTGAAGATACTTTAGATCTAGTTTCTCTAAAGGTTTTCTCTTTTTGAAGGTATCCTCTGTTTTCTTCAGTTAAAGCTTCACAAAATTCTTCTTATAGTTAAAATTCTTGTTCATTTTTTTGCTTTCTTCTAATGCCCAATCATTAGAGCTCTACTTTTTTTCATTTCTCTCTCTTTCTCTTTCTGATTTCTTCTTCCCGAATCCCTATCCATTTTTTGCTTTCTTCTATGGAAAGAAAGACAAAAAAGGAAGCAGAAAAGAAGTCCGAAAATGGCCTGAGTCTGTATTCAAATGTCTACAATTTTTTTTTTTTCGTTTCCCTGAAAAAAAACGACACCAATCTGTCTTTCCTACGAGCAGCGGCAACGATGCAGCACCCAACCTTAACAAGATCCAAGCAGAATTGATAACCGAGTTCAGAGGAAGCACTGGTCACCATCACTACCTTTCCATCTAACCGACACCATGGAATTATATAACCTCCCTCACTGTGCTATTGTCATCTCTCTTCCCCTCTTTCTAATTTTTTTTTCTATCGATCAATCCAATCCCATCTCAGAAATGGGATTATATAGCTACCTGAATGATGTATCATCGGATTCAATCCCTATTCTTATGGTTGTAGTCGTAGCTAACTGCATGGGCTACCTACTATCCTCGCTTATTGGGTTTTTCCAATCGGTAGGGTTTTCTAGATTGGATATGGTGGATGAGGTTGGCGATGGGTTGTTCGGTGCTATGGGATCGGGCTTGGCTGAACTAATCGTCTTGGCAGAGCAACTCAACGTCAATCGGGTCTTCTCCTACAATGAGTGTGGGGAGAAAGAAGGCGGAGCCGCTGCCAATGGTGGTGGATTTGATTTGGATTGTGTGGTGTGTTTGTGTAAGTTTAGGAATGGAGAATAGGTTAGGAGAGTGGAGGGAGAGAGGAAAGGAAAGAGAAGAGTTATATTAGTAATTTTACTAGTTTTTAAAAAAATTTAATTAAAAACAAAAAGGATAAAAATGTCTAACGCTGATTTGCGTCTCCTCCGTCAGTTACTTGGGTGTAGTTAATGTTTTTTGAAAAGTGTGGGTGGTAATTGAATTTCGAAACTATTTTGGGTAGTAGTTGAATTTTTTTTCTTTTTCTTTTTTCTCTTTTTTTTTTTTTTTTGGTGAATGACAAAGAAAGTCAAAGTAATCAAAGAAAGCCAAAGTAATCCTTTAACATTGCAATAAGGGCAATATTGTCCCAGAAATTTTCAAATTGAGATGATGTCATCATCTAACGGGACTCAACTAACGAGGTAGGTTTCTTTTAGTATTTGTATCAAACGTTTGGGTAGTAGATGAAATTTTGTGAAAACTGTGGATAGTAAATCGAATTTCTTATACTTCCTGGGTGATAGATCAAAAAATTTTCAAAAAAAAAGAAAGAAAATCAATAGCAAAAGAAAAAATGAAAGAGAAATACAACAGTGATAATACAAGGATTTTATATGGTTGACCCACATAGTGTGTATGGGTTACGTTCACGGCAGAACAATCACTCTACAATTTCGTTCCATAGTACACCCCTATACAAAGGGAAACCTTAAACCTCGAAAGTACAATATTGCTTCCAGTAAAATCGCTTTAGAAAATTTGAGTCAGGGAAGTAACTCCTACCCCCTACAATCCCCAAATTCACTCAACAATGAGTGGAACAATCTAATAACAATGACAAAATGAACAGTATTTTCTGACTTAAGATAATATCAAACATTACAAACATTCCAGATTACCTTCAAATTATTGGGATCATCAATACTGCAACCGAACACACCCATGCCCATGACAATGCAACAGATTCGATTTTATTTATTTATTTTATTTTGGGCAGGGTGGGGTGAGAGTCGTGGGACAATTCACACCAAATCAATGATCTCCACTATCAATTGTTGAAGAACTGCATACAAGTCAAGGAGTTTGAGTGATCCGAAGACAACGGAAGCAGTTGACCATTCTTTTTTTTTGCAGGTAAACATAGACTAGACTTCTTACCCCAAAAGAAAAAAAACAAAACAAAACAAAACATAACATAGACCAGACTTCTACCAAAAATAAAAAATAAAAAATAAACCGGACAAGCCCCATGAGAACCCAATCATAGCATTATTCTACCCATGGCTCAGGCCTAGACACATTAAATCTGGTAGACACTTCCACATCAGCCTCTGCTCATCCCATTCCCGAATCCAAATCAGGCACATTAATAAATAAAACCCTCATAAAAAGTTTCAAATCATTACAAAAAAAAAAAACAATTGGACATTGTGGGGTTTTTCTTTAGTAAATTATTGGTACCTTTCTTGTAGTTTGTCTGTAAACAGGTACACCATTTCAAATCTTTCAAATAATTTCAAAGAAACCTTCTTAAATCAAAATAAATTCTAAAAAAGTCTGTTAGAGAATTTTTGTTAATTGA
Organism: Protea cynaroides; assembly: GCA_028583415.1. NCBI lineage: Eukaryota > Viridiplantae > Streptophyta > Magnoliopsida > Proteales > Proteaceae > Protea > Protea cynaroides. The sequence goes on from CM053275.1 coordinate 20,678,095, forward strand.
TGATAAAAGTTAAAAGTTAAATTTTAATACCTAAGATACACTCTGCTTAAGTTAAATGGTCATTTTACCCACCCCTAAATATGACCTAAATACTATTGAAACACGACCTAGCTTCTTCTTGTTTCTGCCCCTGTTGAAGTGTCGTTGAAGAAGGAACCTCTTTCGCCGTTCCTTAGAGATGATTTAGAATTTCATTTTGTAATATCGTACATCCCTACTGATAATCCAAATCCCTAAAAGAAATTAACCTGCCTAACGCTGCCCTTCCTTCCTCTTTATCCATCCATAACATGAGTCCAAAGAGAAACTTCAAAAATATCGAAAACACTTTCATCCTCAAAGCGGAAAAGTACCAATTAATTTACTCAACCTACCTGAGCCTAAGCCTGAGGCTGTGGCCGTTATCAGTTCTGGTTGAACTCCCTCCGGCCACCGGTTTACTTCCGTTTATTCTTGCTTCCCAACAACAATGAAAAGTAGAAGAGAATTTTGAAAAGAAAACCCCAAGCTAGGGTTATCCACAAGCAATTCCATTCACTTAGTTTTGTGATACCTTGCTGATTCAATATATCCAATCCTGTCATTGTCATCAGACATGTAGTGCTAGTGATATTCACTCCAAGCAAACTGCTCAATGTCTGCAACAACTTCACCTTCATCGCCACTGGCACTACTTCCAATGGCCCGTTATCGAACATCTGAACACCCCGCACAAAAAAACTTCGTCAGATCTTTTGAAACTGAAGAGATTGATATGGAGACAATAAGATTGAGTTTGAATATTTCTCACCTTATCCCAACGTCTATAGGATAGGTTGTATTTGTATACAATATAGTGTTTACAATCCTTGGTTATTGGAATTCAAATTATGAATTCGTATAATGTATGTAGCTGATTTACAATCCTAACTCTCATTTATAACATATCCCTGTAACTTGGGTAACTGATTTATATCTCACCAAATATTTGAATTTTGAATCATAACTGATTATTCAAATATTTGAATTTTGAATCTTGAATTCAATGGAGAGGAATATCCTTAACATCCCCTCTCAAGTTGGAGAGGGTCTTTGACTTGTCACGTAAATGAGCAAACCGAACATGAGACAATGGCTTTGTGAGAATATCGGCTATTTGATCATGTGTTGAGTTGAAGCGAACTTCAATGAACTTTTGTGCAACAAATTGACGAACATAGTGGAAGTCCGCTTCAAAGTGTTTCGTTCTTGCATGGAACACATGCTTTGATGTCATGTAGGTAGCTCCCAAGTTATCACACCATAGAACTGGTGGTTTAGCAAGCTTGACACCTAGTTCATGCAAGAGGGATTAAAGCCATTGTAGTTCTGTGATCATGTTTGCTAGGGCTCGATTCTCAACTTCAGTTGAGGAGCGGGCCAGTGTAGGTTGCTTTCATGCACTCCGTGATATAAGATTTGGTCCAAGAAAAACAGCATAGCCTCCTGTGGAACGACGATCATCGACGCAGCCAGTCCAGTTAGAATCACTATAGGCAGAGAGCTAGTCACATGAGCCTTGAGAGTTCAATAAGCCTTTGCTATAAGTGCCCTTTAGGTAATGCAGAATGCGTTTGACAGCTTGCCAATGAACATCTGTTGGTGCTTTCAAGAACTGAAATACCTTGTTAACTGCAAAGGATATATCAGGTCGAGTTAGAGTTGCATACTATAGTGCACCAACAGTGCTGCGGTATTCTATAGCATCCGATAATGGAACACCATTGGCTAGGGATAGCCTGGTTGAAGAAGCCATAGGGGATTGAATAGGTTTGACACCCTCCATCAAAGTTTTTGCTAACAAATCCAGAATATATTTCTGCTGCAAAAGAATGATGCCAGCTTTTGTAGGAATGACTTCGATACCCAAGAAGTAATTAAGGCGGCCAAGGTCTCTTACTGCGAATTCCTTACTAAGGGAGAGGACCACTTTATCCAAAACAAAGGCATCGGAGCCCGTAAGGACTATATCGTCAACATATATCAGAATGTATACAAAGTTGTTATCATTTCTGTAAATGAAAAGTGATGTACCGATTTTGGAGCCCTCAAAACGCAATGACACTAAGAATGTACTGAGACGATTGAACCAGGCTCAAGGTGCCTGTTTGAGGCCATATAAAGATTTGTGAAGCTTGCAACTGTGATTTGGTTTTGTGGCATCCATAAAACCCTTAGATTAAGACATGTACACATCCTCAAAGAGAGTGTCATGTAAAAAAACATTGCTGACATCTATTTGTCTAAAAGCCCACTTATTACAGGTAGCAATTGCCAACACCGTGCGAATGGTTGTGGGTTTAACGATAGGACTAAAAGTCTCTGTGTAGTCGATACCTTCCTGTTGATTGAACCCCTTAGCCACAAGCTTGGACTTATAGTGTTCAATGCTCCCATCGACCTTTCTTTTAATTCGAAAAACTCACTTAGATCCGACCACATTTTGGTTAGGTGAGGGAGGAACCAAGCTCCATGTTTGATTCTGTAATAGTGCATTGAACTCTATCATCATTGCCTTATGCCAATGCAGATTTTTTTAGCTTCAATGAAAGTGGTGGGCTCAATCTTAGCCTGACAAAAATGGACAGATGGAAGAGGGTATCGTGTAGAGGGTTTTGGGTCAGCTCACAACTCCATGTGATGTGTGCAACGAAGAGGAACAGGAGGCAGTTGGATGAGTGTTTCATTTGTAGGAGGGCCACGTACATCACAAGTAGGAACCAAAACTTGTAGGGGTTGGGTGAGTTAATGCTATTAGTATTATTGAAAATTAAACAAAGAGATTAAGATGGGAAAGGAGGAGGGGAGGGTGGTGGTACTTGTGGTGCAGGTGGGTGAGTTGGTAGAGCAGTCCTAAGGTTGCCAAAGGATGAAGTTGACAAAGGAGGAAGGGATATTGTGAGCCATGGTGTAGAGGAAGAAGAAGATGAATGGGGGGTAGAAGTCATGGCAAGAGGGAAAGAATCCTCAATGAAGTTGGCATGTTTAGCAATGTAAAATCTATTGGATTTGAGATCCAAGCAATGATAGCCCATGTGAAGAGGACTACAACCTAGAAAGAGACATGGCACAGTACGAAAATTAAATTTTGATGAATTATATGGTCTAAGTAGGGGATAAACTATGCAGCCGAAAACCTTAAGAAAGTTGCAATCAGGTTTTTATTGGTACAGTTTTTCCAAAGGTGAAAGGTCTTGTAAAATCAGAATGGATAATCGATTTATGAGAAATGTAGAAGTTTGAAAAGCATAATCCCAGTAGTGAAGGGGTAGGGAGGCATGGGCTAAGAAAGTCAGACCCGTATCTACAATGTGTCGAATTTTGCATTTCACAGTGCCGTTTTGCTTATGTGTATGAGGAGAGGCGACACGGTGTAAAATGCCACACGATTTTAGATAGGTATTTAATTTCTGAAACTCTCTCCCCTCCCCCAAATCGGATTGTAATGCTTTAATAGATGTTGAAAATTGATTTTCTACCAACTTCTTAAACATTTTAAATATATTCGGTACAGAAGAACGATTGTGTAATGGATAATACCATGTGAACTTGGAGAAGTCATCAACAAAAATAATAAAATAACGATAACTAGTTGATGAAAGTTCAAGAGCAGGGCCCCATACGTCGGTAAAAATTAACTGGAGAGGTGTAGTTCTATTAGTACTTGTAGGGGGTAGGGGAAATTTATGTGTCTGCCTATGTAACAGGCCTGACATTTATTTATTTTTGTAGAGGAAGATGATAGCTGGTGAGAAGAAATGATATTTTTAACAATGCGAACATGAGGTTGTCCCAGCCATGCATGCCAATGATCGGCTATAATAGAAGCAAAAATAGAGGCAGTGAAGGCCAAAGGAGTAACAAGCCTTTGGAGTTTTGGAATTTGGTAGAGTCCATCCTTAAGCGTTCCTCAGAGCAGCTCCTTGTGGGTCATCTGATCTTTAACAACAAAGAAATTAAGATGAAATTAAAAATAACAGTTACTATCTTTTGTGAAATGGTGGATAGATAAAAGATTTTTGGTTATAGAAGGGGCATGAAGAATGTTAGCGAAATGGAAAGAAGCAATGGAAAAAGAAGAAAAGGTAGAATTCTCAATATTATTAATACATAAACCAATGTCGTTTCCTACTCGCAGAGAGTCCTTACCAGTGTACTTGTGAGAGATGTGTAGGTTGTTCAAATCTGGAGTAATATGATGTATTACAGCTTTATGGGGAAACTAGGCCGACAAGGGGTCAGGAGGTGTGGGGAGTAAATCCGTCATATTTGTAGAAGCATTACCACCTGGTTGATTGGGATTACCAGAGAATCGATAATAGCATTTGGATGCTGTGTGATTCGGACGATTACAAATCTAGCATTGTTGTTTTCTACCAGATTTGTTATAATGTGTACGTCAAGAGGGTGAAGGCAAGTTCGAACGGGGCATGTACTGCGGAACATGTTGAGACGATGGGAAACTATGAGAGGATAAAGATATGGTACTGATGTTGGTGGACATAATTGATTGGGCAGTATGGAGCCTCATTTCATGACTTAGAAGAAGTCGGTGAAGTGAGTGAAAGGGTAGAGCCTTTAATTTTGTTGCCAAGACTGCTATGAGGACAATGAGAGGCGATTCGTCCTCTGCTTCGGGACTATCGAGAAAATCATTGTTTTGTTGGAGTCACCACCTAGATTAAGGATCTAAGACCTCTAAAAATGTAGTCTCACTGTAAGGTAAGAATTATATTGACTCATGACCTAATGTATCGATTCTTTTGGTCTATATCAGAGATCAAATAAGTATTCAAAGTACGATTATGGGAAGGTGTTAGGCACCCAAACTGTCCGATCAAGATCGATCTCTTAAACTTTTTTTAGACTCTAATTCTGACTGCGCTTGGTCAACTGGATGACTAGGGTTTAATGGGACTTGTCCTAAACCAAGTTGCTAAATTCTTCTAACTTAAGGTTCAACCAAACATGTCTTGAAGCAAATAAATAAGTAATATAATGTACAACAAACCAAACCAAATGCGGTTCAGTCCTAGACTGAGTATGAGATATCCATCTCAAATTGCCTACGTATTCCAGTCTTGAAAATCATGTCCAAAATATAGTTCAAAACAGATTGTTATTAAAGCTTATGAATATGATTTATGTTTGAGCTTCATTAGATTCAATTGTTCAAGTTGAGATTTATGCTTGATGAATTATTGAGATTGAATTTGGATAGTCCATTTGGACTAAGAGTGTCGTACTTAGACAGTCCTCCAAATTACCTACGTATTCTAGAGATCCTAAAAATCAGGTACAACGTCGTTTGTACTGTTTAACTATTCAGGTTTTATTGGGTATCATATCCTTTTTGTTTAAATGTTTAGATTTTATTGGGTATCCTGCCCCTTTTATTTAAATATTCAGGTTTTATTAGGTATCCTACCCTTTTTGTTTAAATATTTAATTTTTATTGGGTATCCTACCCATTTTCTTTAATTGTTCAGGTTTTATTGAGTCTTTTTTTGTTTAAATGTTTATGTTTTAGTGGTTATCCTGCTCCTTTTGTTTAATTGTTCAGATTTTATTGGGTATCCTGTCACTTTTGTTTAAATGTTCAAGTTTTATTAGGTATCATGTATCTTTTATTTAATTATTCAGATTTTATTGGGTATCCTGCCTTTTTTGTTTAATTGTTCAGGTTTTATTGGGTATCATGTCTCTTTTATTTAAATTTTCAGATTTTATTGGGTATCCTGCCCATTTTGTTTAATTGTTTAAGTTTTATAAGGTATCCTATCCCTTTTGTTTAAATGTTCAGATTTTATTGGGTATCATGTCCCTTTTATTTAATTAATAAGAATGGATGCCTCTTAGAAGGCTATCCAAGACTTGGCAGACGAATGTTGTGGGTTGGGCAGCGACACGAAGAGCGCCCGTTGACGTGCTCAAGGCCCAGATCCAAAATCTTGTGGCTGAGTTCATTGTCCTAAAGAGGGCTGGGGCGACTACAATTTGGAGACTCTTCACGAGTGAGAGTCCCCGAGCCAGCACTCCCCAGTGGAGTAGTTTCTGTGCCCTTTCTTGTGCTGTAGGTAGGGTAGTGCAAGAGCCGTACCTGGACTCGAATCAGTCAGTGTATGATTCCTGCATCTATCATCTATCTTTATATAAAGTCTTTGTGTCCATGCGTATTGGGTATCCTATCCCATTTATTTAAATGTTCAGATTTTATAGGGTATCCTGTTCTTTTTGTTTAAATGTTTAAATTTTATTAGGTATCCTGCCCCTTTTGTTTAATTGTTCAAATTTTATTGGGTATCATATCCATTTTGTTTAAATGTTCAGGTTTTATTGGGTATCCTACCCCTTTTGTTTAATTATTCAGATTTTATTAGATATCTTGTCCCTTTTGTTTAAATGTTTAGATTTTATTCGGTATCGTACATTTTTTGTTTAAATGTTCAGATTTTATTGGGTATCCTACCCTTTTTGTTTATTGTTCAGATTTTATTGGGTATCCTGCCCTTTTTGTTTAATTGTTCAGATTTTATTGGGTATCATACCCCTTTTATTTTTTGACTTAGGTTTATCGAGTTGTCTATCCCTACAATTTCAACATACGTTTATCGGGTTGCCTATCTCTACATATTTTATCACTTAGGTTTATTAGGTTGCCTATCCCTATAATTTCAACATAGGTTTATCGGGTTGTCTATCTCTACAACTTCATCTCTTAGAACTTATGTAAAATTCTTTCTTTCTATTTTCATTCATTTTTGAAGATTTATGACAAATGTATATTATCAATCAGATCAAATATGACACTATGTGCAAATAAAGCCTTGTAAACAATCTAAACATGATAGTGAATCCAAATATAGCATGTCAATAATCAAAACATAACAGTAAATCCAAATATGGCAGTGAATCCAAATATTACAATGTAAACAGTTCAAGCATCACAATGAAATCAAAATATATAGCAGTGTAAATAAATATAGCAATGAATCCAAGCATAACAAGGTGAACAAACCAAACATTGTAGTGAAACCAAACATATATAGCAGTCTGTATAACTACCAGTGAGTGTGTAAGACTGAAATGATCAGATATCAAAATAAACTCAATATAATATACCAAGCAATGTACAAAGAGACTGAGATATCAAAGACCAAAATATAATATACTATCGGTTGTACATCAAAAATAATTATTACAACATATATACACTCATGAGATATTAAAAAGTATACAATACAATGTACTATGCTATGTAAAAAGATCAAAAATAATATTAATGCAATATCAAAGATAAAAATAAATAGAATAGTACAATATACATGTACAAAGATAAAAATAAAATTATAATATGATTTATAAAGATAAAAATAATATATTAACAATATACGAGGATAAAAACAATATAAATACATTAACACAATGTACCAATATAAAAATTATGTGATAATACAATGTAAAAAGATTAAAAAAAATAATGTAAATAATACAATGTAAAAAAATAACTTATTAACAAAGCACATGCATAACAATATTAAATATGTACAATGCATAAAAAAATATATTAACAATGTACATGCAATATGAATCCAAGAATGCTAACAAAATTAATTAAAACATTAACACACATGCTGGTGAATCGATATGATAAAAAAAATAATAAAATGCTAATGTACATGCAATATTGATCCAATAAAATAGTAATAAAATGCTAATATCCATACATGTACTGTAGGCCAAAACATCAAAGATCAAAAATAATTAATATACATATAGCACATGAGATATAAGAAATTAAAAATGTAGGATAATATACATGCATAAACAACAAGGGGAAAGAAGAAAAATTAACTTGGTTCGGGTTTAACCCGGTCGATAGACTGGTGATGAGGGTAAGAGTGGCAGCAGAGTTGTCGGAGCCATCAAAAGGTATCGCAAGGGTTGTTGGGTTACCGATGACGAACTGCGATCAGGTCCCAGCAAGGTCGAAGATGGATCGAAGAAGATGATGATGATGAATAGCAAGTTGTGGGAGGGGTTTAAGGAGGTTAGTTTTGATGGATGGTGAGCAGTAGGGTATTCGAGGGTTGTAAAAAGGATGGGTGGTTATCGGTGCTGGCTGCGGGTGATGAGGGTAGTGTTTGAAGGGTTAGCACATTGGAGTGGTGCAAGGAAAGGAGTTGCAGCTCAAATTTCTTTCTCTATAGGTGGTTCAATTGAAGTGGTCAGCCATGGGGGGCAATGGGGATTTTGAAGGGTAGAAGAAGGGCCTATTAAAATATTATGTGTTTAGGGTTTCAATAGAACCCATCCCAATCCATACAGTTACCATAGAATTCAATGGAAATGCAATTATCAATGAACATAAAAACATACCTATTTGAAGAGATTGATTTCCATACGCTCCAAGACACTCCAAGCTTTGATCAAAATCCTTCGGCTATAGTCTTCCACAGCCTCCAGAGGATATCCTTATGTCTCTTGCTAATGGGTGTAGAGAGAACTGATCAATTGTGACTGTGGAGACTCTAACCCAGTATTTATAGTTGTAACCCTAAAACCCTTCCCACAATAAAATTAGGTTTGTCAAACCTATCTCATACCATGTGACGAATCAAACCAAATCGATTCTATCGTGTCAATCAGACTTCCACTGAATTAACTAGTTTAGATAATTAATTAATACCACATATAAGTCTAACAATCTCTCACTTGGCTATATTAATTATAAAACCATCGTCAATCAGTGTGGTCACGGAATCCAACACACTAAATCATCATTAACATTGAAACATCCATCAAGCTTCCCAATGTGAGCAACAGCAGATAATACACTTTGATATACAATGTACGGTCTTCTATCAGCCACAATAGAGGTCTACTCAATACATGATTCGTCTGAGATAATACATGAAAGTAAACTCCAATACGAGTCTAAACTTGATTAAAAAACTTTAATCAAAGTGTCCCAAAACTTTTATGGGCAACTAAAATATAGTATTAATTAAATAAAATAAAAATATAATATCATACTTTGACTAGACACCGTCTTTATCCTTTGATATTATCCTCTCATAGTAAATCGTCTCTAGCTTAGATTAATACCGCACTTTGACTTACCGTCATTGTTTGTATGGCTGAATATCATACTTTTTCTCGGATTGAATTCCACCTCTTATCTTGGCTGAATACTATCTTATATATCTGGCTGAATGCTGTCTTATTCGTCCTGTAGCTAAATACTGTCTGATTTATTTTTGACTAAATATTATCTCAGTAACTTCGACTGAATACTATCTTGTTAAAACGATTGAATATTTATCCAAAAATTTTAACATGCCAAACACATATAACCATGTGAGCAAAATAGTAATAATGTAATGTTAAAATAAATAAAATTATGATTACAAAAATTATGCCCATCAAACCATGAGCAATACAATCTAACACAATAAGCAATGTGAAAACACAAGCATAAATATAAAGAATCTCCCACTGATTAAGCATATCTAGAGACTCACTAATTCTTAGATCTTTGGCCACTCAAGCCTCTGATAAAATTAATTATTTTCATCCATTCTTATTTTGGACATATTGTCCCTTGAAGACTCTCACTGACAAAACCTTCGTCAGAGAATCTACAACGATATAAAATCTTTTGACTTTTTTCTTACTTAATGAGATTCGATCTCTATTATACTTTGAAATACTAGATTTCTTATTACTCTTTGAGAATAACACAACTGAACTGCTATCACAACACATCTCAATAGGTTTAGAAGTAGAGTCGAGTCTACAACCTCCAAGTTAGAAAATAAACTCTGACACCAGATATCTTGCTTATTATCTTTACATAGAGTTACAAAACCCTACTACCATGACAATGAACCTTGATGTTGATTTTCTGTCATCAATGTAAACATTATAAATTATGTCAAAATAGTCTAGAGTGTCACTATTTTCATAAATGAACAAGCAATCCTTGGTCCTCTGCATATACTGCGTGACCATCATTTTTCCTGTTGTCCAGTAAGATATACCAGCATCCAACTGTAAACTTCCCATAATACTCAATGAAAATATTATATAAAAATTATTACAATCTTAAGCATATATCAGGCTCCCTATTGCATTGTAGATGCTCACACTCAATATCATTCTTTATCTATAATTCTGTCAATTTATATCATTTATCGATTTAAGCATCCACAACTTAATGGTTATGCCTGCATACTAAATAGTTCAAAAACAAGAACAATGTTTACACTTTGAGAAAAATCTAAAATTTTACTTTTTCTGTCATGAACAAACTCAATATCAGGTACAAAAGTAATTGTTCACACATTTTTACAACTCAAAGTTATTAGACAAAAAAATATTAGTTTCAACTAGTAAACTACGTCATTGCAGGTCAGTATTTAACCATCAACATCTAATTAGAAAATGAATCCGCTCCCACTGACCTCTAGATATACATAATGATCAATGACAATCTCAACCAAGTTGAAAGAGGAGAGAATCCTATCATACCATTACCTGGATACCTGTTTAATCCATAGAATGACATTATAAGTCTACAAAATATATCTTATTTATCCTTATTATAAAACCTTGTGATTATAGCATATAAACATGTAAGACCCGCAAGCCAAGAATCCGGCCTAACCTTACGATCTCGTGTCGTGACCGGTCTTCCCATCATAATCGGCTAAAGTGGACCAAGTATGTAAAGAAACCACAAGGCTAGGTATGAAATTGAACCCAAAAATTTCTAATTAGGAGTGTGTGGTCGCATACCTAAACAGGTGTGGTCAACCACACCTCAGAATAATGAGACCACAGAAGTCAGGGACATGTGGTCGCAGTTTTTGGCTGTGTGGTCCACGGGTTCTGCGACTCCATGTGCGACCACACGAAATCAAACAGACTCCGTGATTAGGAAACCTTCCTAATCCGAAGGGGGTTCTTTCCTAATCCAAGTAGGACTCTATATGGAGGATTTTTCTCTATATATAGGACGTCCCTTAACCTCTTTCATCCTTTTAGAACCCAAACTGAGAGAGAGAAAAAGAGAAGAGGAGGAAGAGAAGGATAATTGAAGAGGAAGAGTAAGAGGAGGAATTTCAGAGAGAACTCTGAATCTTCAACAAGTTTAAGGTATGAAAATATTCCCCACATCAGTTGAATACCTAAAATAGATCATGGAGGAGATGGTGATTCAAAGTGAGACCCAATCATCAAACCATGGATAAATTCTAAGAGATCCATGGAGGGAATCTATTAGGATGATGGATTGTGTAAAATATGAATTTTAAGCCATAGAACAATCATAGAAAGGATGATAAGCCAAGGAATCAAAACATGAAGGAATTGAGTTGGGAGTGGAAAAGTCGACCATCACATGTGTGGTCGCATGATATGCGACCACACGAGGCACATATGATCGACCACACACCCTCAAGAAAGTTCTAGGGAGGGTGTGGTCTCATGATATGCGACCACACCTATCGACCACACGCCCTCGGAAAAATTCCAGGGAGGGTGTGTTCTCATGTATGGTCGCATGATATGCGACCGCACATAGCGACCACACGCCCGCGGAAAAGTTTCAGGGAGAGTGTGGTTGCATGTATGGTCGCATGATATATGACCGCACCTGCGACCAGTTAGCTTCTGAAAGCCTGAATTGCTGAAAAGAAATTTTAATTTAAAATCTATAAATTTGTTAGGTTTTCAAGTGATCTAAAAGTGATTTACAAAGCTTGGACGAGGAATAATAATCGACCAAAGGTGAGGGAACAAGACCTAAACTAATTGGCTGATAACAAGCTGTTTTACTTATTGAGTCCAATGCCATGATTGATTATATGCTTGTATGCTTGTAATGTGTATTTCAAATGTCATCCAATACTCCTGCTGTCACACCTCAATTCCGCACCATTTAGAACGGTGTGATGAACCGCTAATAAACCAACGGTTCAACCAGGATCTCTAATAGGTTGTGTCCTTGTAAACTAAACCGTACACATCCACAACCATAATCAGAATAAATACACAATAGCGGAAGTCTTAATATTAAATGAACTAAGGAATCTAACTGTGATAATCATAAATAAAATATCAAATTATGTTGTATCAACCGAGACATAAGTAAATAAAATATCAATTATATTTCCTTAACAGTTCAAATAAAATCTAATCGAAAATGCATGAGTTGCACTCGCATGAGGAGTCATGCATCTCCACTATGTCATCAGCCTCCATTGCAGCCACGTGTCCATACACAGAAGCATTCATATAATCTTCCACAGTGGTACCTGCATCATCAACTAAAAATATTTGACGTCGAAAGGGTGAGCACACATCACGGCTCAATGAGCAAACAAAATAATGCAACAAACATATGCATGCATTCAATTCATATCTGTGGTCTGGTATATAAGTTTGCAATGTGCTATAGAAAGCTTCGGTGGTCGCCTCACCTCTATACACGAGTGTGTGAAGTCGCCCAAAGGTTAACATTTATTGTCGTCCCACATGCACCCACTATGGAATAGAGATAGAGCTAAAGTGCGTAGGACCACACCGCATCACACTTCCCCTGATACTCTACCCATACCAACACGTAAACCCCTGCTGGCGAGGGCTTGCAAACTGGGCTCGCAACTAACCAATCCTAATGTCAAACAGTGTACCCAAGGTCTTACCTCAACATCTCTCAATACGTCCATATAGATAGAGCTAAGGCCCCCTGGCAGAGTCAAAGACTACACGGTCTGAGACCACCTTCCCTGATACCCTATGACGTAATAGTTCTGCTAAGGTAATGGTGATACGACGATGTCAGTGGACAAGACTTGAGTAGAGATAGAGCTAGAGTCTAGTGACCAGGCTGAACCACAATGTCACGTCCTCCCCCTGATGCTCCACTCGCATCAAGCATACTAACCACACACATACATTCACATGTCTATTTCTAGCATCATCATCATCATCATCATGTTATAAATAAAATAAAATTAAATATACATGAACATTAATAGCAGGAATATTAGATGACATGTTGAATGGATATTACAAGCATACACGCATAAAATCAGTCATGGCATTGGACTCAAGAAAATAAAAATAGTTTATTATTAGCCAATTAGTTTAGGTCTTGCTCCCTCACCTTGGCTTAAGTGTAATTCTGCTTTCAAGCTATAAGAATCATCTTTATATCAATAGAAAAACCTAACAAGTCGATAGATTTTAATTAGAATTCATTCTGATAATTTTAGGCTTGCTGTTAAGCGAGGGTCGCAGGACGGGTCGCAGGTAGGGTAGCAGTTTTCTATGACCCCAGGGTGTAGGGTCAATGCCAGGGTCGGATGTTCCATCGACCCTGGGTGCGACCACTGCATCCCTGGACTTCCCGAATGCTGGGGGTCGATCATGTGGTCTGATAGGGTCGACTCCCAATCGACCCCACGTGCAACCCCACGTGGTTTGAGTTGACCTTTTCATCCTACAGTCCATTCTTTCATGTTTGGGTCCTATGACTTACTTCCACAATCCATTCTATGCTTGTTTTATGGCTTAAAACTCCCGGTTACTTCCTTACTTGCCTACTATGATTCCCTCCATGGATTTCATTGAAATCTTCCCATGGATGGATGATTGGGGTTTCTCCTAGATCATACCCTCTTCATGAACTATTCTAAGGTCTTAAATCATTAATGGAAGCATACCCATACCTTAGGTTTGCTGAGATTCAAAGGTTTCTCTGAATTCTTCTCTTTAGTCTTCTTCTCCAACTTTCCTTTTCTTCTCCTTCTCTTCTCTTTCTCTCACTTTTAATTAGGGTTTTAAAAGGAGTAAAAGAGACTAAGGGACGTCCTATTTATAGAAGAGAACCTCCCAAAATAAATCCCATTGAGATTAGGAAAGAATCCTTTTAAAATTTGGAAAGTTTCCTATTTACGATTTCTATCGGTAATGAGGGGGTCGAAGATCCCGTCGATCCTCAGGTATAAATTGTCCGACCCTCGGTCAAAATTTTAGGGGTCTGACTCCCTAATGAGGGGGTCCGACCCTGCCTATTTGGGTATGCGACCCTGCCCCCTATTTCACTATTTTTGGGTCAGTTTAATACCTGGACTCGCTATTTCCTTCACGCACTTGGTCCATTTGGCTCCACCATGATAGATAGTCCTGGTACAAAGTGGTAAGGCCGATTAGTTCGATACGGGTCTTACACCTGCTATTACTGTTCATGCATATTTATTTCTATTTATTTATAGTATGATGATGATGATGATGTTAGGAATAGGCATGTGAATGTATGTGTGTGATTAGTGTGTTTAATGCGAGTAGAGCATCAGGGGGAGGACGTGACACTGTGGTTCATCTTGGTCACCAGACTCTAGCTCTATCTCTACTCAAGTCTATCCCACTAACATCGTTGTATCGCCATTACTTTAGCAGAACTATTACATCGTAGGGCATCAGGGGAGGTGGTCTCAGACCGTGTAGTCTCTGACTCTGCCGGGGGGCCTTAGTTTTATCTCTATGGACCTATTGAGGGATGCTGGGGTGAGGCCTTGGATACACTGTTTGGCATTAGGATTGGTTAGTTGCGAGCGCAGTTTGTAAGCCCTCTCCAATAGCGGCTTACGTATTGGTATGGGTAGGGCATCAGGGGAAGTGTTATGCGATGTTTGATCTGGGCACTTTAGCTCTATCTCTATTCCATGATGGGTGCATGTGGGATGGCAATGGTGTTTGATCCATTGGGCGGCTTCATACACTCGTGTATAGAGGTGTGACAGCCATCAATCCTTTCTATAGTACATTGCAAACTTATAAACCAGACCAAAGATATGAATTGAATGCATGCATATGTTTGTCATTGTTTTATTTTCTCACTAAGCTCAAGTTGGAGAGCTGACCCTCGCGCGCGTAATTCTTTCTCTCGCGTGCATAATTCTTTTTAGTTTCTGATGTTGCAGGTATTACGATTGAAGATTATGTCGACACGCCAACATATGAACAGGTGGCAGCTATGGATGAGCAAGCTGTAGAGGACTATTATGATTAATTAAGCGAGCGTTTTAACTATGGATGCACTTAGTGTTTAACTTTCGTATTTAGATATTTGTAATATGTATTAAATTATGTTTTGGTTACTTGGAGATAACTGAAATATTAATTATTTATCATGACTATATCTCAGTTCATTATTAATAAGACTTTCATTATTTACTTTATTATCTCTAATTAATGTAGAATGTGTTTGATTTAACATGGTTGGCATAGCCTATACGAGATCCTGATTGAACCGTTGATTTATTGACGGTTCATCACCCCATTCTGGTTAGTCCATAATTAATGTGTGTCAACTTGATATCAGAGCTCTCAGGCCTTGCCCATCAAACCTGAATACATTCACGATTGTGTCAATGAACTGAGTTAGGATAAATTAAAAGCTTTAATACAAACACACCATAAGCACCTGTGTTGGTTGAGACAGAACTAAACAAGATAATAATATACATATAAAAGGTGGAACCATATATATACACAGACAGAAAAAAAAAATCTAAATGTGTCCTGATAAACAAATAATATAGGGTATGATCTATAAGTCGGCAGTTGTCTAAGTATACAAAGGACTTAGACAAAGGATACAGTAGCAAGAAAGGGGCATCTATAAAGCAAGAAATTGGAATACCGAGTTGGTACTCACAAGATGTGAAACCCGATGTATGACAGAGGAAGAAGAAAAATGGTTAGTAACACCTAAATCCCTGTAGAGATAAAGAAAAAGATCTTGGGCTAAATCCAACAGAGATAGGAGTACAGTGGCCATATAACTAGATAAGTGTACCTAGGATGCGATGCATCGACTTATCCTGATGATTATAGAGGATGCATATATCTGATTCTAATTCTCGTACCTTGACAAAATACCTTCTTGATTCAACCTGTCAATTGGAGTTATAGATATTGTTTCCTTAGAATTAGTCCTGATTATACCAACCTAAGCCACTCTCATGATCGACAACTTGAACAGAGATATGAACTGAATGAACAGTTAAATGTTTAATCATGTTAAGCATACATCTTTTCGTTTATACCTGATTTATTGATGTACCAAAACTTTCTCTAGATTTACTCTTGTAGTGCCTTGACCAATGGCATTATATACTCGATAGAACCTCTAACCATGAGGCTAAGAGCTGTAAAATCTCTATTTCTATGTATTTGTACCACCATGCAACCTAACGACCTTTGGATGCCGATTGGATTACCATAGATTTACTCCTGATCCTTTAAACCTAGGTTCACTAGATAAAACAAGTGTTCTTCATTATACTGAATTGAAAGAAGGAAATGAATTACTTTTGGAAAAACATTCTGATCCTTACATTTATCGACATCCATTGATAAGATATTTAGTTAATAAAGAATTATTGAAAGGAAGATGATTAAATTCAGAATAAACTATATAGGTAAGAAACCTCAGACGAAGTAGTAGAGGAGAATCTATTCCAAGATTGCTAGATAGATGGATATGAGTCATGTCTATAAAAGAGTGCATGAGCAAAAAATAAGTAACAATCACAAGATATTTTTTGAGGTATATAAAAGAGAGATCAGGGTAGAACAACAATGATAAAGAAAGTGTAAGCTAATGAACTTTTCGAGATATGAGATTATTGGCATTAGTCTTTGAAAAACCATAACAGATTAAGGAGCTAGATGTGCTCTTAAGACCTTTTATACCAAATTTTGCTAGTTCAAGCCCTTTTGAACTAGATGTTGTACTGGATGAGTGTTATGAACAATGTTCGAATCATATGGATGGACAGAATTTGGATGCAACCTAAATCGACTTGAGATGGCAAACTTTGACGTCATCTTGGGAATAGACTGGTTGTCTCAACACTCTACAAAGTTGTTATGTGCTTAGAAGAGGTTATCATTCAAGAATAAAGAGGGCATATAATTTAGTTTTATTGGAAACATGTTGCCTAAGAAGTGAAAGCTGATCCTCTCTATGCTAAAGGCGAAGAGATACTTTGAAGAGAAAGGAGTTGGATATATGGTATATGTGGTATACGTTACCAAAGAAGCACCACAGATGGAAGATATAGATGTGATGTGTAAATTTTCTGATGTGTTTTCAGGAAACTTACTTGGGTTACCATCTGATCGTGTGACCGAGTTCGTTATCGACTTGTTACCAAGGACGATACCTATGTCAAAGGCACCTATAGAGTAGCTCCTATGGAGTTGAAGGGATTGAGACTCAACTACGGGAGTATTAGACAAGGGTTCTAATCGGCTAAGTATTGCATCACCGGGAGCGCCAATGCAATTCGTGAAGAAGAAGGATGGTAGTGTTAGATTATGTATAGACTATCGAAAACTAAACAAGCTCACTATCAAGAATCGATATCTAATACCTCAGATCGATGACTTACTTAAACAGTTGCAAGGAGCAAAGGTATTTTCTAAGATTGATCTGCGGTCAAGATATCATCAGCTGAAGAATTTGGACAGCGATATTCCGAAGATAGTTTTTAAAAGCAGGAATGAGCATTATGAGTTCCTAGGTATATCATTGGGATTAACCAGTGCTCCAGCATATTTTATGGAGCTTATGAACAGGGTGTTTCATGATATGTTGGACACGTCGGTCATAGTTTCATAGACTATATATTGGTTTATTTCAAAGACGAAGAAAGTCCTATAATGAATTTTAGATCAGTTTCACAACAGTTGAGAAGGGAGAAGCTTTATGCCAAGTCCAAGAAATATGAGACCTGATTAAACAAAGTGATCTTCTTAGATCACGTAGCATCATAAAAAGGGATTAAAGTGGACCCTATTAAGATAGAAGTAATCATATGGTGAGAAACACCTAAAGAATATTGTGAAGATCAGAAGTTTTTTGGGTTCAGCTGGTTATTACAGACAATTTGTGGAGGACCACTCTAAGATCGCAAAACCTCTTACCACGCTAACCAGGAAGGGAGAGGAGTTTGATTGGACTGATAAGAGTGAAGAATGTTTCCAGAGTCTAAAGTAAGGCTATATTGGCTCCCATCTTGACCATTCTGGTACTAGGGGAACCTTTTACCCTACACACTGATACTTTCGGATTGGATCTGAGATGCGGGTTGATGCAAGGTAAATAAGCGATTGCATATACTTCAAGAAAACTGAAGGAGAATGAAAATAATCACCCAACTCATGATTTGGAGTTAGCAACTGTGATTCATGCAATCAAGACTTGGAGACATTATCTATACAAAGAAGAATTTCACATTAAATCGGATTACAAGAGTCTTACTTATTTCTTCACCCAGAAAAAGTTGAACAGAAAGCTGAGGAAATGGTAGGAACTCCTCAAGGATTAAGACTGTGATATTCAATGTCACCGGTGTAAAGCTAACATGATAGCTGAGGTTTTGAGCAACAAGGAATAATGAAGTCTGAGGAAAGACCTAGTATAAATGTTGTCTTATGTTTCACAGCAACAAATTCAGATTGGAAGAAGAGTAACATATAATAGAAACTCGTGATGATCCAATTGAGCGAGAACTTATAGATGAACTTATGGAGAAATAATTCTTCGGCTGCGCTTGTGGCATTAAATATCATCTCTGAATTGATGGATGAAGTAATAGTAGTAATTTTGTTAGATCTATATATAAGAACGGTGCAAGGAGATTTAGAGAAAGAAAAACCTAACCCTGACTTACTTCGGATGCAAAAAATGTCCTGAGATATAGAGGATGATTATGCATACCTGAAGTGAAAAACACTGATCATAAGATACAAGATAATGCTAAAAGCCCATTCTATTTCGTATTGGGTACATCCTAGAAGTACAAAATATACCAAAACATGAAGAGATTATTTTGGTGGAAGGGAATGGAAGTAGTTGTGGCTAGATGCATGTTTTAGTAACTAAAATATCAGCACATAAAGGCTGAAAGACAAAGACCAACATGGCTTACTACAACAACTATCGGAGTCAGCCTGGAAGTGAAACTGCATTACAATGAACTATGTCACCGATTTACCACTGACTCCTAGATCGATTGACGCAGTTTGGGTGATTGATGATCGCCTTATGAAGAAAGCTCATTCCATTGCGATACGACCTCAGTGTGCTTTGGAGCGGCTGACTAAGCTATATGTGGATAATATTGCTATATTGAACGGTATGCCTGAGAGCATAGTGTCGGTCAGAAGCTAATGCTTTATCTCGAAGTTTTGGGAGGATCTATAGAAAATAATGGGAATGAAGTTGAAGTTTAGTCCTTCATTTTACCTTAAATCGACGAACAGTTGGAGTGAACTATACAGATCCTAAGGGATATGCCCCGAGCTTGTAAAATTGATTTCAATGAGCTTTAGTTGGAAAGTTACCACGGATTGAATTTGCTATCAAGCTACCATGTAGAGATCACCTATGAAGCATAGTACGGTAGAAATGTCGAATTCTTCTGTTTTGGAACGAAGTCAGAGAATAAGGAATCGTAAGACCTGAGTCTGTTGAAGAAACCTGTCGAGTAGCAAACGTGATCAAAGAAAAGGGCCAAGATAGCTCAAGTTTGTCAGAAGAGACACCAAGACCTCGAGTTCACCATAAGTGACAAAGTGTTCTTGAAGATATCACTTATGTATGGTTTGAAACGATTCAACAAGAAGAAAAAATTGTATCCTATATATGTTTTGGACCTCATAAAAATTTTGAAGATGTAGAAAAGTTACATATCAACTAGCGTTACAGCTGTCCATGTCTAGTGTGCATGACATATTTCGCGTGTCTCTATTGAAGAAGTACGTTGAAGATCCATATCAAAGGTATTGACCACTGATCCACTAGAGTAGATAGAAGATTTAACTATTGAAGTGGTACCAGCCTAGTTCACTAGTTGAAAGGTACAACATCTCTAAAACTGGGATAATTATTATATGAAGGTAACTTGACGAAGCCAAGATGGGAAGAAGATTGCATGGGAAGAAGAAGATACAATGTGAAAACATTATTCCCACCTATTGACTCCGAAGTAAATTCAAATTTCGAGGTCAAAATTTCTTTTAAGGATGGGGGAGTTGTAAGATCCGTACGTTCAAATTTTGAGGACAAAATTTCTTTTAAGGGTGGTGGAGTTGTAAAACCCGCACGCCACGAACCCGGCCTAACTTACGTTATCGTGTCGTAATCGATCTTTCCATCATAATCGGCTAAAGTGGACCAAGTGCATGAAAAAACCACAAGGCTAAGTATGAAATTGAACCCAAAAACTTCTAATTAGGAGTGTGTGGTCGCATACCTAAACAGGTATGGTTGACCACACCTCAGAATAATGTGACCACAGAAGTCTAGGACGTGTGGTCGTAGTTTTTGACTGTGTGGTCGATGGGTTCTGCGACCCCACGTGCAACCACACAAAGTCAAACAGACTCCGTGATTAGGAAACCTTCCTAATCCAAAGGGGGTTCTTTTCTAATCCAAGTAGGACTCTATATGGAGGGTTTTTCTCTATATATAGGACGTCCCTTAACCTCTTTCATCCTTTTAGAACCCAAACTGAGAGAGAGAGAAAGAGAAGAGGAGGAAGAGAATGAGAATTGAAGAGGAAGAGTAAGAGGAGGAATTTCAGAGAGAACTCTGAATCTTCAACAAGTTTAAGATATAAAAATATTCCCCACATCAGTTGAATACCTAGAATAGATCATGGAGGAGATGGTGATTCAAAGTGAGACCCAATCATCAAACCATGGATAAATTCTAAGAGATCCATGGAGGGAATCTATTAGGATGATGGATTGTGTAAAATATGAATTTTAAGCCATAGAACAATCATAGGAAGGATCATAATGATAAGCCAAGGAATCAAAACATAAAAGAATTGAGTTGGGAGTGGAAAAGTTGACCATCACATGTGTGGTTGCATGTGTGGTTGTATGATATGCGACCACCCAAGGAACATATGATCGACCACACACCCTTGGGAAAGTTCTAGGGAGGGTGTGGTTGCATGATATGCGACCACACATAGCGACCACAGGCCCGCGGGAAAGTTTCAGGGAGGGTGTGGTCGCATGTATGGTCGCATGATATGCGACCACACCTTGCGACTTCACATCCTATGGTCGCAGAAACTGAGACCATAGGTGCAGTTGCACCTGGGACCACTCAGCTTCTGAAAGCCTGAATTGCTGAAAATAAATTTTAATTTAAAATTTATAAATTTGTTAGGTTTTCAAGTGGTCTAAAAGTGATTTACAAAGCTTGGATGAGGAACAACCATCGACCAAAGGTGAGGGAACAAGACCAAAACCAATTGGTTGATAACAAGCTGTTTTACTTATTGAGTCCAATGCCATGATTAATTTTATGCTTGTATGCTTGTAATGTGTATTTCACATGTCATCCAATACTCCTGCTATTACTGTTCATGCATATCTAATTCTGTTTATTTATAATATGACAATGATGATGATGTTAGGAATAGACATGTGAATGTATGTGTGTGGTTAGTGTGTTTAATGCGAGTAGAGCATCAGGGGGAGGACGTGACACTGTGGTTCATCTTGATCACCAGACTCTAGTTCTATCTCTACTCAAGTCTTGTCCACTAATATCGTCGTATCGCCATTACTTTAGCAGAACTATTATGTCGTAGGGCATCAGGGGAGGTGGTCTCGGACCATGTAGTCTCTGACTCGATTTAGCTCTATCTCTATGGACATATTGAGGGATGCTGGGTTAAGGCCTTGGATACACTGTTTGGCATTAGGATTGGTTAGTTGCGAGCCCAGTTTACAAGCCCTCGCCAATTGGGGCTTACATGTTGGTATGGATAGGGCATCAGGGGAAGTGTTATGTGGTGTTTGATCCAGACACTTTAGCTCTATCTCTATTCCATGATGGGTGCATGTGGGATGGCAATGGTGTTTGATTCATTGGACGGCTTCACACACTCGTGTATAGAGGTGCGACGGACACCAATCCTTTCTATAGCACATTGTAAACTTATAAACCAGACCAAAGATATGAATTGAATGCATGCATATGTTTGTTGCATTGTTTTGTTTTCTCACTGAGCTCAAGTTGGAGAGTTGACCCTCGCACGCGTAATTCTTTTTAGTTTCTGATGTTGCAGGTATTATGGTTGAAGATTATGTCACGTCAATATATGAACAGGTGACAGCTATGGATGAGCAAGCTGTGGAGGACTATTATGATTAGTTAAGTGAGCGTTTCAACTATGGATGCGCTTAGTATTTAACTTTTGTATTTAGATATTTATAATATGTATTAAATTATATTTTGGTTACTTAGAGATAATTGAAATATTAATTATTTATCATGATTAGACCTCAGTTCATTATTAATAAAACTTCCGCTATTTACTTTATTATCTCTGATTAATGTGGAATGTATTTTGGTTTAACATAGTTGGCATAGCCTATATGAGATCCTGGTTGAACCGTTGGTTTATTGACGGTTCATCACACCGTTCTGGTTAGTCCAGAATTGGGGTGTGACAAAACATCTTCTTCTAAATTTTTTTGATCAAAATATTTTTTACATCTATCTGATGCAACTCCAAAATAAATTACGTAATTAAAATCTTAAGGATTTAAAGTCAATACATTCTCTTCTCTTTGTGTGAATCTACTTCGCTACAAATCTTGCTTTGTAGCAATCAATTCTTCCACTGAAATCATATATTTTTTTGTATATCCATTTTCAACCTATGAGTACACCACTCATTGACAAAAGCATAAAATTTTAAGTCCCGTTATTGTTCATAGACAATAAGATATCTTTTATGACCATTAAACAATTAAGAGTATTTTCATTACTGACAACTTACTCAAAACTATTAGGATCTTCATTTTTGTCTAACACCAAAAATATTCATTTTGAAATACAACATGTGGTTGGATAAAATCACATATCTACATGGTCTAGTATATCTCTTCATTGTCTCATCTGGCTCTGTTACTATGGTTGAAGCATCGATCTTAATGAACATTTCAATAATCATTTCATTATACTCTGATAATATTTTCGTTATCTCAAGTGGTTATTTTATAGTCATTTTTATGTGGTCTCATCAAACTTCAAGTTTCTTATTGTATCATTTATATCTGTTTTGACATCCCATAAAAGATAACTCAATGTCTTAAAATAATCACTCTCCCCGAATGTTATGAAACCATGTCAGCTCTACAGTCTCATAGAAGATAACTTAAACTGGAATTGACTAATTAGGCATTCTGTTAATATTATAGGCTGTAATATCAATTATTTCTCTATAGGATCAAATACATTCACAGCCTCTTGTAAACACTTGCTCAAATTTATCAGGGAATAGACTAGCATCACATGGTCTCTCATAATACAAAACTCTCTCATTCAGATCCAATAGTTTTAATTCCTTTAATAAAAAAATTTCATCTTAATTTTTATTATTTGAAAAAACACCCATGGACTAAACTGTGACAAGAAGTCCTAGATGAAATCTCAATATTCACCAAGTCCAATAAATCTTTGTTGTGAATAATCTTCATTTACTTTAATCTTGTCATCTTCTCTTTTAATTAATTCTCACATATATACACGTTATGAACTTTGAAAGGGGGGTTTATTATTCTTTTCAATCTTTCTTTGGATAATAGTGTTAAACCCTTATGACCAGAGCGGAAGGTAACAATATACAGTTTAACTTCTAAAGATAGATAATCTAAAAAGAATAAATTAAAAGTTTAGGTACTCCTATGGGTTCAGACTATGATTAATGTTTAAGTGTCCAATCTACTGCACCTTCTTACTCAGAAGTTTCATAATTTTCATACTTTTTTCACTTAAGCCTGTCCTGTTTTACAATCTTTCTTCACATGTCCCTTCTGAGTCACACTACAAGAATTTTATTCTACTTAGATCCATTTTATCTTGTAGTTCATTAATGTATAATTCTTTGAAATAAAATTTCTGACTATTGTATGAAAAAAAAATATTTCTTTCTATGGGTTTCTCTACCCCTTTCGTACTTTACCTTTGTCTGGATATTTCTTATGTACTATGATATTTGCATTCATATTTTTTTTTCTTTAAACTTATATCCTTAATTCTTTCACTTTAGGTTCACTATAACTTTTGAGTATTATACGTCACCAGGATTTGACTATACAGTTCTTGTAAAGAAGTAAAAATTTAAAGTAACAACTACAGAGGTTCTAATGAATTATCAATAGATGTTCACTTATCTTTGAGGTTATCATTAATAGTTAACAGCTCTACCTTCTACTTCCTCACACTCCTATTACTGTCTATTATCATCAAAAAATTGATACTGATGGATTTGAGTAATAAAATATCTCTTCGTCCTTTCTTGAAATATCAAAATTTTCTTTGGATTTTACAGGAAATATCTCATTTTAATATTCTTCATCTGAACATTGTTTTACTTGATCTTAGAGACTGAACACCCTAAGAATCATAATATAATTTTCTGTTGAGTACATCTAGGTTAAACAGTCCTAGACTAGTTTTTAATTTCTATGCCAATTGATAAAACAGGCTGTCAATGACAGACATCTTGAGGTATTTAATTATTACATGTCTACAATTATATTATAATATAAATAATTATAAGTCTACGATTAATACCAAATAAAATTAGCCAGCAAGAATATATACATAACATGTGCAAGCCAATTTACATCTTTGAAAAGTTAATCAAACTACACACACATCCTTTGAGACAAAATGTGCATTAGTCCTCTCGATAGCTGTGCAATAACTGTGTAGGGCTAATGACTCTCGAAAATCTCATCACCTTTGGGTGGATGAAATCCCTAAAGCCAAAATCCTTCAACTATATGTATAAGTTCTTTATAATCTTAGACAACGCCACCTTTGGGTGGACAGTGTCATTCTTTGCTGCATTCATAAAAGTGAGAGTTTTTATCAGTGTCACTTTGGGTGAATACTGTTTTTTTTTACTGTAGCTTGTAAATGCATAAACATTATATTTGAACATATTGTGATAGAATCAAGGTTGTCACTTTGATGATTACACCAAAATCCTTACACAACAGCTACAAACCCTAATTTGAATAAACTTGAACAATGTCACTTTTGGATGAACATTGTCAAACTAAAGCATTTACAAACATAGACCCTTGAATTTGAACACATCATAATGAAATAAGGTTGTCACTTTGGTGGTCATACCAAGTTCCACCATGATATGAATAAATCCCAACCTGCAGCTCTTGTGGGATATTTATTTAACCATGAATGTTTTAAAATATAATTTTACAAGTCTAAATATTCATATAAACATGCATAATAACTCAGGAATCGATTTGGTACAATAAATTTAAGAAAAATCAGCATAAAAACTATAAATTGGATCTCCCTAGGATATTTTTCTATAATAACATATTTTTCAATGTATCTAAATGTACCAAAATATATACCAGATAAGAGCATAAAAAATGGAGTCTAATGGAACAAATCAGATGTCAATCCGACCTTGCTAGCTCCCAAAATCATAATTTAATGTTCTATTATCAAAATCAGGAGCCAAACAGCCCTTAAGAACTATTTCAGGGTCGGTCTGATTCGGTTTGCGCCGGCTTGGCCAGGTTCGGCTCAGCTCAGTTCCAACTTAATTGAATATCCCTAAACCTTTTTTTTAATTATATATACTTTGGTTCAGACCGCAAACCAAATGGTCTGGGTCAAATCGAACCACGGTCAGAACTGCGAATCGACCATAAGTCCAACCGTCGGTCCAACTGGTCCACCAACCAGGTACTCGGGTCAGGTTTTCAGGTCAATGGGTCGTGCATTCTGGTCGACCTAGTGGGTCAAGTAGTCTGGTCTCCAGGTCGACCCATAGGGTCAAGGGACTGGATCTTTGGGTGGTCAAGGTCTCGGGTCCGAGTCGCACGTGTACCTGCACATGCGCTAGAACTTGATCTGAACTCGGGTTAACTAGGGCCAAGTCACATCAAATCCGAACCAACCCGTTAGGGTTTTCAGGTGACGCCGAGTTGACCCGATAATGGATCGGCACCGTTAGTTCAAGGTTTTTTTTTTAATCCCTCGCGAGTAAGATCCACTCACCGACGGTCACTCGAGGCTACCGCCGATGAGTGCCAGCACGTCAGAAGGCCGACGTCTGATATTTTTATATCGCCAGCTCTATCTCGTCGAGAGCTTTCCAATAATATATAACTCGACACCTTTTGCCAATCAGAAAAATTGGTCGGTGGGAAATTCTGACAGATTCGATCCAAAAGCAAAAAAAAAAATTTCTTTCTATTCAATCATTCATTGCAAGTCTTTATAATCAATTTTCATTAATCTTAAGTCTGTATAATCAATTTTCATTAATCTTAAGTCTGTATGATTGGATCTGATATCAACTGTTAGAATATTATGTGTTTAGGATTTCAATAGAACCCATCCCAATCCATACAGTTACCATAGAATACAATGGAGATGCAATTATCAATGAACATAAAGACATACCAGTTTGAAGAGATTGATTCCCATACGCTTCAAAACACTCCAGGCTTTGATCGAAATCCCTTGGCTAGAGTCTTCCACAGCCTCTAGAGGATATTCTTATGTATCTTGCTAATGGGTGCAGAGAGAACTGATTAACTATGGCTGTAGAAACTCTAACCCAGTATTTATAGAATACTGCTGTAACCCTAAAACCCTTCCCACAATAGATTAGGATTACCAAACCTATCTCATATCATATAACGAACCAAACCAAATCGGTTCTATTGTGTCAATCAGACTCCCACTGAATTAATTAGTTTAGGTAATTAATTAAGCCCACATATAAATCTAACAGGGCTGACCAAAAAACTTTTTCTTCCTGTGAGCATCGGTGGGGGTATTTATAGAAGCAAGAAGTTGGATGAAGAGAGGTGGAATGGAGCTTGATGGAGGTTCAGTTGTAGTAGATTTTGGGGGAGTAGATGAGTTGTCGACATGAAGAAACAATAGCTGGTTGACAGGTTTGTGTAATTGAGGTGGGAGAGAAACTCAATGTGAGTTGTAGGGTTGGGGGTAGGGGTGCAAGTTTTACCCTGACAACCCAAACCCACCCAAACCCGCCCTGAACCCTGGCAGGGTTGAACCCGGCTGGAACCCTGATAGGGTTGGGTTAGGGTTCAACTTTTGATCAACCCTGATAGGGTTGGGTTGGGTTAGGGTTGACCCCTAGGTTGAGCCCGGCCCAACCTGACCCTATATATATATATATATATATATATATATATATATGTGTGTGTGTGTGTGTGTGTGTATGTGTGTGTGTGCGTGTGTGTATGTGTGTGTGTGTGTGTGTGTGTGTTTATATCTTTAAGTTATAATTGTTATATGTATGTTATTTGACAATTTTTTATATCTTTTAGGGCCAATCAGGGTCAATCCGACCCTAAATCAGGGTTAACCAGGCCCAACCCGGCCCTGTCAGGGTATATCAGGGTAGGTTAGGGTTAAGCCCAACCCAGCCAGGGTCAGGATTAGGGTTGTATATTTTCTGACCCTGATAAGGTTGGGCTGGGTTAGGGTTAAGTTTAAATAGCCAGGGTTAGGGTTAAGTTTAAATAGCCAGGGTTAGGGTTAGGGTTTTGAAAAACCCGGCCCTATTGTAGCCCTAGTTGGGGGAGGGTTTTGGGGAGTGAGTTGGGTCGCCTGACAGAGGGAGGTGTAGGTAAGTTAAGGAGTTAGGCTATAGCTGGAGGTGGCTCGATGAGAACAGTTGGGCCGGCGGGGTAGGTTGGTGGTGTAAGACCCGTACCAAACTAACCGATCTTACCACCTTATACCAGGTCTACCTATCATTGTCGAGCCACATGGACCAAGTGCGTGAAGGAAATCACAAGACCAGGTATGAAATTGACCCAAAAATAGTAAAATAGAGGGTAGGGTCGCATGCCTAAACAGGTAAGGCCAACCCCCACCTCAACAGAATCCAACCCATGGTTTTCAGGTCCTAGGGTCGGATGACTTGAGACCCTAGGGTCGACGGATTCTGCGACCCTAGCATCAACCCTAGGATGACTGACAGCAACCAAAAATTAAGAAATTTTTCTAATTCAAAGGAAACCTTTCCTAAACTCGTTGGGATAGATTTTGGAAGGTTTTCCTTTATAAATAGGGCGTCCCTTAGGCTCTTTCACTCCTTTTGAAACCCTAATTGAAAGTGAGAGAAAGAAAAGAGAAGGAAGAGAAAGAGAAGAGAAGGAAAGTTGGAGAAGAAGGCTAAGAAGAGAAAATTCAGAGGAATCTCTGAATTCAGCAAGTCTAAGGTATGAAAACATTCTCCATGAATTGTGTAAGACCCTAGAATAGTTTATAAAGAGGGTAGGATCTAGGAGAAACCCAAATCATCCATCCATGGATAAATTCCAATGGAATCCATGGAGGGAATCATTGTAAAAAACGTAAAATGAGTAACTTTTAGTTTTGAGCCATAGAACAGTCATAGGATGGACCATAAAAGTAAGCCAAAGGATCCAAACATGGAAGAATGGACTGTAGGATGAAGGGTCGACTCAAACTACGTGTGGTAGCACGTAGGGTCGATTGGTAACCAACCCTACCAGACCATAGGATCGACCCCATGCTCTCGGGAAGTCCAGGGAGTTGGGTGGTCGCACCTAGGGTCGATGGATAACCGACCCTATGATCGACCCTATCCCTGGGGTCGCAGAAAGCTGCTACCCTACCTGCAACCCAACCTGTGATCCTAGCAGTACAGTAAGCTTAAAACTGTTGGAATTAATTCTAATTAAAATTTATCGACTTGTTAGGTTTTCCTAGTGATATAAAGGTGATTCTTAAAGTTTGAAAGAGGATCTACACTCAAGTAAAGGTGAGGGAACAAGACCTAAATTAATTGGCTAATAATAAACTATTTTTGTTTATTGAGTCCAATGCCATGTATGATTCTATGATTGTATGATTGTAATGTGCATATCACATGTCATCTACTATTTCTGTTATTACTGTTCATGCATATTTAATTTTATTTATTATAACATGATGATGATGATGATGTTAGGAATAGACATATGAATGTATGTGTGTGGTTAGTGTACTTGATGCAAGTGAGGCATCAGGGGGGGATGTGGCATTGTGGTTCAGCCTGGTCACCAGACCCTAGCTTTATCTCTATGGATGTATTGAGGGATACTGGGGTGAGGCCTTGGATACATTGTTTGACATTAGGATTGGTTAGTTGTGAGTCCAGTTTGCAAGCCCTCGCCAATAGGGGCTTACGTATTGGTATGGGTAGGGCATTAGGGGAAGTGTCATGCGGTGTTTGATCCGGACACTTTAGCTCTATCTCTATTCCATGGTGGGTGCATGTGGGGGCGGCAATGGTGTTTGATCCATTGGGCGGTTTCACACCCTTGTGTATAGAGGTGCGGCGGTCTCTAAACTTTTCTATAGCATATTGCAAACTTATAAATCAGACCAAAGATATGAATTGAATGCATGCATATGTTTGTTGCATTGTTTTGTTTGCTCACTGAGCCGTGATGTGTGCTCACCCTTTTCGAATTCAAATATTTTTAGTTGATGATGCAGGTACGACTATGGAAGATTATATGAATGCTCCCGCCTATGGGCATGTTGCGGCAATGGATGCAGAAGATATAGTGGAGACGCATGACTCGTCATGTGAGTGCAACTCATGCATTTTCGATTAGATTTTTATTTAGATTATTAAGGAAATATAATTTGATATTTTATTTATTTATGTCTCAGTCAATGCAAGATAATTGGATATTTTATTTATGATTATCACATTTAGATTCTCAGTTCATTTAATATTAAGACTTCCACTATTGTGTATTTACTCTGATTATGACTGTGGATGTGTATGGTTTAAGCAAACGGACACAGCCTATTTGAGATCCTGATTGAACCGTTGGCTTATTAGCGGTTCATCACACCATTCTGAACAGTACGGAATTGGGGTATGATAACTTGGTATCAGAGCCCTCAGGCCCTATCTATTAGACCAGTATACTTCCATAAAAGTTTATGAACTGAGTTAGGATTTAATTTAAAAGCTGTAATAAGAACACACTGTAAGCACATGTGTTGTTTGAGACAAAATTAAGGAAGAGAATAATGCACCTATAAAGGGAGAAACAAGTTTATATACATCAAACCAAAGCAAGTTTATATACATATCCAAAGCAGAGTACAGTCCACAACCCGGACAGTTACTCTGTGATACAAAAGAAGAATAAAAAAGAAAGAAAAATACATCATGAAGTTGGAGGTGATGGAGGAGGCGGTGCCTCGCGATCTCTGTCATAGTCCTCAGCATAGACTCTAGTCAACCAGGCTACCTGAGTCTGGGTCGTCTGGAGACTAGCTGTCAACGCAGCCATCCGCTGATCAGACGCACGCTGAGCATCTAAAAACTCTCCCACTCTCAAATCCGTCGCGCGCTGAGCCTCCCTGAT
The DNA here is from genome assembly GCA_028583415.1 of Protea cynaroides. NCBI lineage: Eukaryota > Viridiplantae > Streptophyta > Magnoliopsida > Proteales > Proteaceae > Protea > Protea cynaroides. The sequence goes on from CM053275.1 coordinate 20,708,653, forward strand.
CTCACGAAGTAATCCCATCATATCATCAGATGGTGGGCGTGAAGGACCAGCCGTGCGTGAAGGAGTCTGTGATGGACCAGCTCCAGTAGAATGCAGAGGTGATGGAGGAGGTATAGAGTCCACATCCATGTACATACGATCCTCATCCTCAGCATCACCCCCATGAACCCCTGCTCCAACGACTGTTGTTGCTACCTCAGCGTCTGCCACCTCCACCCGAGTACGAGGACGTACCAGAGCGTTCCTCTCCTCATCACTGACCTGAGCAACCCGCATGCCCATCCTATAGATGGCCTCTCAGTCTAGAACCGATGAGAAGGTCTTCTCCTGAATCCTCTCATCCACTAAATCAACACCTAGGCGGGTAAGCAGGGTGGTGATCATACGTCCATAAGGTAGGTTGCCTATCTGACCAGGCAGCGTAGCACAGATCATCGTCCGCATAATAATATAAGGGAGGCCTAATGCAGATACAGTAAAGTAAGTACTGGATCAACTGGGAGATCCTCTCGTAGTATCTACTATGGGGTATCAGATTGTGCTGGATGATCTTACAGTACACCCGAGGCTCTGGACGTAGGTTGATCGCTTTCATCTCTCAGCGATCCTCTCTGATAAGCTGACGGTCTATCTCAGCCCGTATCTCCAAGGAAAAGAACTGGGGCTCTCTGGGAGCACAGTACACTAAAGGGCCGTCATGTGATATGTCCAAGAGGTCCGCTAACTACTGGCAGTCAAAGGAAACCTCTACTCCTTTGACGTAGCTCGTGATCCTGAGCTCCCTACCCCTCACAGTGTCATTGCGATCTCCCACTACCTGGAGATTACAATAGAACTGTCTCACCAGATCCGGACGGGTACAGGCGTCATAGGTAATCACGGGAAGCCAGCCCATGTCACCAAATGTTGTCTCCACGTCGAACAAGGCTAGACTAGCCAAGTCCACACGACGACCTCCCTCTACCTTCTTACGAGCGTAGCGAGCATACTGAGCCTTGGCCTCGTTAGAGCAGAAACGAACTGGGTCGTGAACCCTAGGTACTTTGATACGAACCATATTATCTTCCAAAACAAAGAAAGACAAATAATAGATTAGTAATGGTGAAAAGACCCAAAAATTTTGGCACTATAACGGCATAAATTGGTCAAAAGCCTCACTTTTCACCCAACCACTTGGGCAGGAGGACTTACATAGGTTCCAAACCATCCTGCAAGGTTCATACAGTTGGGAATTTAATCTAGAAAGATTGAATTCGAAGAAATTTCAATAAATTCGAAAAATATCAAAAATTAGGGCAAAAATGGAAATTTTCAAGTTTCTCGATAACCAATAGATGAAACTTGAATATTTTTTAGGGCTTTCATCAATTGGGTGACCAACAGCAAAAGCCCTTAATAAAAATCGAATTTTTACGATTAGAAAAATTTTAATTTGGAGAAAACGATATAAATGGGGAAAAACCTAGTTTGAAAGCTTCAAAATACGAGATAGTAGAGAGTATACCTGAAGAGATGGAGCAGAAGTCACAAATGGAAGAGAAGATCACCAAGCACCAGGGGTCGCTACTGTAGCAACTCAGAGGAATGAGCTGAGTCGGAAGGGAGGAGAAAGAATGAGAAATGAATCCAAAATCGGAATTAAAAACCTGATTCTGGGTCCTAGGGTCGAATAATTTGACCAAAACATGCGACCCTACCTCCGACCCCCTCATCGACCCTAGCCTCTCGGTGATCTGACAGAGCACTAGGGGTCGACCCTAGGGTCGGACATATACCGACCCTACCATCGACCCTAGGCTCTTGGTAAGTTGACAGTGATTCTCAGGGTCGCATACCCTGGGGTCACATAACGATCGACCCTACCATCGACCCTACGCTGGAAAATACAGTAATTTTGACATAAAGATCTGAAAATTTTGAAAATGATATGGACTAGTTGGATTTTTGACTGGAGAATAATTATATTAACATGTGCTATGATTACTTATAGGCACTACCATCATCAGAATGGAAAAATGGCTGGGCAAAAAGTAACCAGGCAAAGTCGAAACTCCATTCCATCACCACCACCTATGGGGGAAGACAACCATATGCGTCCTGAAACATAGGAGAATCTGAACAAGGCACCGTCCGTAGTTAATGGTCAGACAAATCCTACCAATCTGTCAGCTCCACCTACAGACCTGGCTATAGTCGTGATGAACTTGGCACAACAGCTGCAGCAAATACAACAGGTACAAGCTACTATGCAAGCTCCCATAGACATGGCTTTTCCAGCTGCACAGACGACACCGATGCCAGCAGGACAGGCAAGCACAGTACCAGTGGGGAGTAACACGGTACCCCATGCACCTCAAACTCCCGTCATGCAGGCTCAAGTTCAGAACCCTAAAGTAGCTCAAGGTGGTTATCAGTACCAACCACCTATGTATGGGGGCCTATGTTCCTCATCAGTTAGACCACTTCAGACTGGTTGAGCGTTTTCTGAAGATAAAGCCCAAAGAATTTAATGGCAAGCCAGCAGATCCTTTGTGGCCAGCACACTGGGTTGATGAAATGGAAAGAAACTTTATGATGATGACAGTGAATGAAGAGGAGAAAGTGTTGTGCGCCACATTTATGCTAAAGGGCGATGCACACCATTGGTGGAAGTCTACCAGGATATATCTGTTAACCAAGCACACCCAATTGACCTGGGGTATATATAAAGAGGAATTCTTTGAGAAGTACTTTCCTAGAAGTTTCAGAGATTCTATGGAGAAAGAGTTCCTGAGTTTATATCAGGGACAAATGATTGTGGATGCATACCAAAGCGTTATGAAGAGCTATTTTTCTTTGCACCCGCTAGCATGCAAGAGAAAAATACAAAGGCCCAAAGGTTCGTCATGGGACTTAGGGGAAGCATCCGTGAGTATGTTATGGGATTGGAAAAGAAGGTCTACAATGAAGCAGTACAAATTTCTCGAGTAATAGAGTCAAGTCAGAAGGAGAGCTACTTTGCTCAAAATAAAGGTATTAAGAGGCCAAATGGAAATTCTTATAACGGAGAGAATACAAGGACATTCAAACCCTTCCGTACTCAAGGTTTCAATGCTGCAGCCAAGACTACCCCTGTAAGACCCGTATCGAACTAACCGGCCTTACCACCTTGTATCAAGTCTACCTATCATGGTCGAGCCAAGTGGACCAAGTGCGTGAAGAAAATCGCAAGACCAGGTATGAAATTGACCCAAAAACAGTAAAATAGAGGGAAGGGTCGCATGTTTTAAACAGGTAGGGTCAACCCCACCTCAGCAGGGTCCAACCCATGACTTTTGAGTCCTAGGGTCGGATAACTTGAGACCCTAGGGTCGACGGATTCTGCGACCCTAGGATCGACCCTAGGCAAACTGACAGAAACCAAAAATTAGGAAACTTTCCTAATTCAAAGGGAACCTTTCCTAAACTCGTTGGGACGTATTTTGGGAGGTTTTTCTCTATAAATAGGACGTCCCTTAGGCTCTTTTACTCCTTTTGAAACCCTAATTAAAAGTGAGAGAAGAGAAGAGAAGGAAGAGAAGGAAAGTTGGAGAAGAAAGCTAAGGAGAAGAGTTTCAGAGGAATCTCTGAATTCAGCAAGACTAAGGTATGAAATCATTCTCCATAAATTTTGTAAGACCTTAGAATAGCATATAAAGAGGATAGGATCTAGGAGAAACCCAAATCAACCATCCATGGGAAGGTTTCAATGGAATCCATGGAGGGAAACATGGAAAACAATGTAAAGGAAGTAACTTGGAGTTTTAAGCCATAGAACAATCATAAAATGGGCCATGAAAGTAAGCCAAAGGATCCAAACATGAAAGAGTGGACTGTAGGATGAAAAGTCGACTCAATTTACATCTGGTCGCACTTAGGATCGAATGGTAACTGACCCTATCAGACTACAGGATCGACCCCTAGCTCTCGAGAAGTCCAGGGAAGCCAAGGTCGCACCTAGGGTCGATGGATAACCGACCCTATGATCGACCCTATACCCTGGGGTCTCATATATCTGCGACCCAACCTGCGACCCAACCTGCGACCCTAGCATTACAGCAAGCCTAAAGTGCTTGGAATCAATTCTAATTAAATTCTATCGACTTGTTAGGTTTTCTTATTGATATAAAGGTGATTCCTAAAGCTTGAAAGAGGATCTACACTCAAGCAAAGGTGAGGGAACAAAACCTAAACTAATTGGCTAATAATAAACTGTTTTTGTTTATTGAGTCCAATCCCATGTATGATTCTATGATTGTATGATTGTAATGTGCATATCACATGTCATCTATTATTCCTGTTATTACTGTTCATGCATATTTAATTCAGTCTATTTACAACATGATGATGATGATGATGCTCAGAATAGGCATGTGAATGTTTGTGTGTGGTTAATGTACTTGATGCGAGTGGGGCATCAGGGGAAGTGTGATGCGGTGCGATCCTAAGCACTTTAGCCATATCTCTACTCAAGTCTTGTCCACTGACATCGTCATATCGCCATTACCTTGGCAGAACTATTACGTCGTAGGGCATCAGGGGAGGTGGTCTCAGACCGTGTAGTCTCTGACTCTGTTGGGGGGCCTTAGCTCTATCTCTATAGACGTATTGAGGGATGCAGGGGTGAGGCATTGGATACACTATTTGACATTAGGATTGGTTAGTTGTGAGCCCAGTTTGCAAGCCCTCACCAACAGGGGCTTACGTGTTGGTATGGGTAGAGCATCAGGGGAAGTGTGATGCGGTGCGGTCTTAAGCACTTTAGCTCTATCTCTATTCCATGGTGGGGTTGGGGTGGATGTGGACGACAACGGTGTTTGATCCGTTGGGTGGGCTTACACACCTTGTGTATAGAGGCGAGGTGGCCACCGAACCTTTCTATAGCACATTGCAAACTTATATACCAGACCACAGATATGAATTGAATGCATGCATATGTTTGTTGCATTGTTTTGTTTGCTCACTGAGCCGTGATGTGTACTCACCCTTTCGAATTCGAATATTTTTAGTTGATGATGTAGGTACAACTGTGGAAGATTACATGAATGCTCCTGCATACGGGCACGTTGCTACAATGGATGTTGAAGATATAGTGGAGATGCATGACTCATTATGTTAGTGCAACTCATGCGTTTTCGATTAGATTTTTATTTAACCTATTAAGGAAATGTAATTTGATATTTTATTTATTTATGTCTCGGTTGATACAACATAATTGGATATTTTTTTATGATTATCACAGTTAGATTCTCAGTTCATTTAATATTAAGACTTCTGCTATTGTGTATTTATTCTGATTATGGTTATGGATGTGTATGATTTAAGTTAAAGGATACAGCCTATTAGAGATCCTGGTTGAACCGTTGGTTTATTAGCGGTTCATCACACCGTTCTGAATAGTGCAGAATTGGGGAGTGACAACCCCATCAGCTCAACAGCAACAAAAGTAAAATAATAAAGGAGTAAAATGCTTTAACTGCAACCAAGTAGGACACTATTCAAGGGAATGTCCTAAGCCCAGGAAGCAGATACAACAAGGAAAGGTATATGCAGTTACATCTAAGGATGCTGTCGCATTGCCTGAAGTGGTCACAGGTATGACCTGAACCTTTCACTTTGTGATTACATTGTGTGAGCATGTAGACTAAATTAAAACAAATCACAGGTATCGTACCTATTAATAGCATACCCGCTAGAGTACTCTTTAATTCTGGAGCGACTCATTCTTTTATATCTGTGTCGTTTGGAAAGAAGCTAAATCTACCCCTCAAATATTTAGACTACAAACTGCTTGTACGATCGCCAATGGGACTAGAAGTAGAATTAGAAAAGGGTTATGGACCATGTCCAGTTCTTATTAACGAGAAGACTTTGGATGCAACCTTGATTCAACTTGAGATGGCAAACTTGGACGTCATCTTGAGAATGGACTGGTTAGTTCGGCATTCTGTAAACCTATTATGTGCAGAAAAGAAGCTGACATTTAAAGACAAGGAAGGAACAGAGTTTAGTTTTGTGGGAACCAAACTACCCCGTAAATGAAAACTCATCATCTCTGCATTGAAGGCTAGAAAATGCCTTGAGAAAGGAGGAGTTGGGTATCTGGTCTCAGTGGTCGACCTCACCAAGGAAGCCCCACGAATGGAGGATATTGATGTTGTGCGTGACTTCCCAGATGTATTTCCTGAAGAGTTACCAGGACTACCACCCGACCGAGCTACAAAGTTTGTTATAGATTTGATACCCGGAGCCGCACCAATATCTAAAGCACCCTATCGAATGGCTCCTACTGAACTGAAGAAATTAAAGGTGCAGTTACAAGAATTGTTGGATAAGGGTTACATCAGACCTAGCATATCACCATGGGGAGCGCCAGTATTATTCGTAAAGAAGAAGGACGATAGTATTCGATTGTGTATAGACTATCGGGAACTGAATAAGCTGACAATCAAGAATCGGTACCCATTGCCTCGGATCGATGACTTGTTCGATCAGTTGCAAGGTGCCAAGGTGTTCTCCAAGATCGATCTTCGGTCAGGATACCATCAGTTGAAGATTAAGGACGGTGATATTCCAAAGACAGCATTCAGGATCAGATATGGACATTATGAATTTTTAGTCATGTCTTTTGGATTGACTAACACACCCGCAATCTTTATGGAACTTATGAACCGAGAATTCCATGATATGTTGGATACATCGATCATTGTATTCATTGATGATATATTGGTCTACTCCAAGGACAAGAAAACTCATATATTGAATCTAAGCGCCGTTCTGCAACGATTATGGAAGGAGAAGCTTTACGCCAAATTTACAAAGTGTGAGTTTTGACTAAATAAAGTCGCTTTCTTAGGTCATGTTGTATCCACTGAAGGAATTAAAGTGGACCCTGGCAAGATTGAAGCCATTTGAAGTGGGAAACACCGAAGAGTGTTGTAGAAATTAGAAGTTTTATAGGTCTAGCTGGGTATTACCGACGATTCGTGGAAGACTACTCCAGGATCGTCGTACCGCTTATCAGTTTGACTAAGAAAGGAGAGAAGTTTATTTGGACTGACAAATGTGAGAATAGTTTCCAAACATTGAAGGCAAGATTGATATCTGCTCCCATCTTGAATATTTCTATTCCAGGACAACCATTTGTTTTATACACTGATGCATCTGGATTGGGTTTAGGATGTGTACTTATGCAAGGAGAACAATTAGTTGCATATGCTTTAAGACAAATGAAGACACATGAGAAGAACTACCCCACTCATGACTTGGAATTAGCGACAGTGGTACATGCTGTCAAGATATGGAGACATTATTTGTATGGAGAGAAATTTCAGATTAAATCAGATCATAAGAGTCTTACTTATCTATTTAACCAGAAGGAGTTGAACATGCGACAAAGAAGATGGTTGGAATTATTAAAGGATTATGATTGTGATATCCAGTATCATCCAGGAAAGGCTAATGTAGTGGCTGATGCGCTAAGCAGGAAAAGCAATGATAAAATCTCAAGGAGAAGTTAAAACGACTGCAGCAATGTGTACTACAGGAAGAGTATTCAATCATGGTAATGAGCAGTTCGTGATAGATGCACCGGGTAAATCGACCAACCAAGGGTTTATTCATCGATTTTCAAATATGTTTGCAACATTGAAGATTGTACCTGATATAATTGATGAAGTGAAAGTTGCTATTAAATCAGACCCTTATCTGAGAACAGTACAAGAAGACATCGAAAAAGGTAGGACTATTCCTGAGTTCACCTTGGACGAAGAAAAGGTACTGAAGTACAAGGGAAGAATATGTGTTCCTGAAACGGAAAACTTGGACGTTAGACACAGACTAATGAAGGAAGCTCATACCACCACTTATTCGGTACATCCTGGAAGTACAAAGATGTATCATGATTTGAAGAAATTATATTAGTGGAGAGGAATGAAAGCAAATGTAGCTAAATTCGTGTCTCGATGCCTAAACTGTCAGAGGGTGAAGCCTGAAGGACAATGACCTGTCGGACTATTGCAACCGCTGCCAGAACCAGCATGGAAATGGGACTGCATCACTATGGACTTCGTCACCGGGTTACCATTGACTCCTCGAGTGGTTGACGCGGTCTGGGTGATTGTAGATCGTCTGACTAAGATAACTCACTTTATAGCAATACGACCTCAGTATACACTAGAAAGGTTAGCCAAGTTGTATGTGGATAATATTGTCAGACTACACGATGTACCTGAAAGCATTGTGTCCGACAGAGATCCACGATTTACTTCAAATTTTTGGGAAGGATTGCAAAAGGCTATGGGTACAACGTTAAAGTTTAGTACTGCATTCCATCCTCAGACGGACGGCAGTCGGAGCGTACCACACAGATTTTAGAAGACATGCTTCGAGCCTGTGTAATAGATTTTAAAGGATCATGGGATGAGAAACTACCATTGATCGAGTTCGCCTATAACAACAGCTATCAAGCTACTATACAGATGTCACCCTATGAAGTACTGTATGGTAGGATGTGTCGAACTCCTCTATTTTGGAATGAAGTTGGAGAACGTAGCATTGTTGGACCAGAATTTATTGAAGAAACTTGTCGAGTGGTTGACATTATCAAAGAAAGAGTAAGAACGGCTCAGAATCGTCAGAAATAATATGCAGATACTCGACGCCGAGACCTTGAATTTGTTGTCGGTGATGAGGTATTCTTGAAAGTGTCACCGATGCATGGGTTAAAACGGTTCGGACAGAAAGGAAAGCTAAGTCCGAGATATGTCGGGTCATTTGAGATTTTAGCCAAATGTGGAAAAGTGGCTTATCAGCTAGCACTACCACAATCTATATCAAGTGTGCATGATATATTTCATATCTCCTTATTAAAGAAGTACGTCAGAAATCCAACGCACGTTTTGACAGCAGATCCACCTGATTTGGCTGATGATTTGACATTCGAAGTAACACCAACTAAAATCACCAACCGAAAGGTTCAACGACTACGCAACCATGACATCTATTATGTTAAATTCACCTAGAGAAGCCGAGATATAGAAGAAATCACATGGGAAGAAGAGAATGTTATGCGAAAGCAATACCCTCATCTTTTTTACTCGAAAAGTATGTACAAATTTCGAGGATGAAATTTTTAATAAGCAGGGGGGAGTTGTAAGACCCGTACCGAACTAAGCGGCCCGTACCGAACTAAGCGGTCTTACCACCTTATACCAGGTCTACCTATCATGGTTGAGCCACATGGACCAAGTGCGTGAAGGAAATCACAAGATCAAGTATGAAATTGATTCAAAAATAGTAAAATGGAGGGTAGGGTCGCATGCCTAAACAGGTAGGGTCGACCCCCACCTCAACAGAATCCAACCCATAGTTTTCAGGTCCTAGGGTCGGATGACTTGAGACCCTAGGGTCGATGGATTCTGTGACCCTAGCATCGACCCTAGGATGACGGACAGCAACCGAAAATTAGGAAACTTTCTAATTCAAAGGAAACCTTTCCTAAACTTGTTGGGACGGATTTTGGGAGGTTTTCTCTATAAATAGGACGTCCCTTAGACTATTTCACTCCTTTTGAAACCCTAATTGAAAGTGAGAGAAAGAGAAGAGAAGGAAAGTTGGATAAGGCTAAGGAGAGGAAATTCAGAGGAATCTCTGAATTCAGCAAGTCTAAGGTATGAAAACATTATCCATGAATTGTGTAAGACCCTAGAATAGTTTATAAAGAGGGTAGGATCTAGGAGAAACTCAAATCATCCATCCATGGGTAAATTCCAATGGAATCCATGGAGGGAATCATTGTAAACAAAGTAAAGTGAGTAACTTGTAGTTTTGAGCCATAGAACAGTCGTAGGATGGACCATAAAAGTAAGCCAAAGGATCCAAACATAGAAGAATGGACTGTAGATGAAGGGTCGACTCAAACTACGTGTGGTAGCACATAGGGTCGATTGGTAACCGACCCTACCAGACCATAGGATCGACCCCATGCTCTCGAAAAGTCCAGGGAGTTGGGTGGTCGCACCTAGGGTCGATGGATAACCAACCCTATGATCGACCCTACCCCTGGGGTCGCAGAAAGCTGCTACCCTACCTGCGACCCTAGCAGTACAGCAAGCTTAAAACTGTTGGAATTAATTCTAATTAAAATTTATCGACTTGTTAGGTTTTCCTAGTGATATAAAGGTGATTCTTAAAGCTTGAAAGAGGATCTACACTCAAGCAAATGTGAGGGAACAAGACCTAAACTAATTGGCTAATAATAAACTATTTTTGTTTATTGAGTCCAATGCCATGTATGATTCTATGATTGTATGATTGTAATGTGCATATCACATGTCATCTACTATTCCTGTTATTACTGTTCATGCATATTTAATTTCGTTTATTATAACATGATGATGATGATGATGCTAGGAATAGGCTTGTGAATGTATGTGTGTGGTTAGTGTACTTGATGCGAGTGGGACATCAGAGGGGACGTGGCATTGTGGTTCAGCCTGGTCACCAGACCCTAGCTCTATCTCTATGGATGTATTAAGGGATGCTGGGGTGAGGCCTTGGATACACTGTTTGACATTAGGATTGGTTAGTTGCAAGCCCAGTTTGCAAGCCCTCGCCAATAGGGGCTTACGTATTGATATGGGCAGGGCATCAGGGGAAGTGTCATGTGGTGTTTGATCCGGGTACTTTAGCTCTATCTCTATTCCATTGTGGGTGCATGTGGGGGCGGCAATGGTGTTTGATCCATTGGACGGTTTCACACCCTCGTGTATAGAGGTGCGGCGGCTTCCAAACCTCTATAGCACATTGCAAACTTATAAACCAGACCAAAGATATGAATTGAATGCATGCATATGTTTGTTGCATTGTTTTGTTTGCTCACTGAGCCGTGATGTGTGCTCACCCTTTTTCGAATTCAAATATTTTTAGTTGATGATGCAGGTACGACTGTGGAAGATTATATGAATGCTCCCGCCTACGGGCATGTTGCGGCAATGGACGCAGAAGATATAGTGGAGACGCATGACTCGTCATGTGAGTGCAACTCATGCATTTTCGATTAGATTTTTATTTGGATTATTAAGGAAATGTAATTTGATATTTTATTTATTTATGTCTCAGTCAATGCAAGATAATTGAATATTTTATTTATGATTATCACATTTAGATTCTCAGTTCATTTAATATTAAAACTTTCGCTATTGTGTATTTACTCTGATTATGACTGTGGATGTGTATGATTTAAGCAAACGGACACAGTCTATTTGAGATCCTGGTTAAACCGTTGGTTTATTAGCGATTCATCACACGATTCTGAACAGTGTGGAATTGGGGTGTGACAGGTGGTGTAGCCATAGGCAGCAGGTGGATGGGCAGTGATGTATCGATGGGATGTAGGAGCTGGGCAGTTGGTTCGGCAGAGGGATTTGGGGAAAACAGGTGGGAGAGAAAAGTCAGGTTTGCAAGGGGAGTGATGGTCAATGGAAGGATTTGGGGGTGAGTTGTCGAGCAGGGGGATGGAGTTGGAGCTAATGGTATATGGTGCCTGGGTATGGAGTGTTGCATGGTAGCAATACTCCCCCCTCTTCATTCTCTCTCTCTTTCTCTCTCTTTTTCTCTCTCATCTCTCTATTCATCTTTCTCCTCCTCTCTCTCCTGATTTTTTCTATCTCCCTTTCTTTCTCTTTATTCAGATTCCCTTCGGATTTTCCTTCTCTCGTTCTCTCTCTTCTCTTTGGATATCTCTATTCTCTCTCTTATTGACCGAATAAAACCACCACTTGATTCATTATTTTCATATAATAATATAATATATATATATGTAAATATATATATATATATATATATATATATATATATATATATATATATATATATATATATATATATATATATATATATATATATATATATATATATATATATATAGCACATCATATATAAAATATACATGGGTTGACTTGACTTGGTCCGGACCAATAGTTGGGTCAGGCAAGACTGGTCGAGGCCCACTGGGTTAGACTGAATTGAGTTTGAGCTGGGTCAGGTTAAGTTGGGCTTGACCGGCTTCTCTCTCTCTATTATGGGTCATTTCAACTTGCACCTCCGCATGAAATATTTCGACGACCTATGCCCTAAATTTTTCATGTCCACTTTGAAGAACACTAAAAATAAAGAATACTGGAGCTTGAATCATCGAATTTATACGTTGGATGATAAAATTATGAAGGATCGAAGCTTTGACGATAATCCAGCCTGCAACTTTGCATGGGACCCATTGGTGGCTTCTACCCTGAATTCTTTACATCTACTTTGAAGAGGATGGACAATGGAGCACACTGGCGTTTGAATCGCCTGATTCGAACTTTGGATGATCAAGATATGGCCAAATGAAGTCCGATCAATCAAATTTATCATAATTCACCCAAAAGTCCTTAATTTATGATAATTTACACAAAGCCCTTGGAATATTTACGTCATTTTCAATTTGACCAAAATTGCGATATCTTTTCTATCTGATATCGGAATTAAATGATTTTGGTCTCATTTCGATGATAATTCCATGAACTATGCGTCCATGCGGGTCACAGCCCATGACCTTATTGTGGGGCCTATCGAAATCAACCTCGAAATCACCAATGAAAATCTAAACCTTGAATTGAAACCCGTAACCTTTTTGAATGTGCTGCACTCTAGGGGACACTTTTGCTCACCTAGAATACCCTATAAAACACACAGAGACTGATCGACTGATGATTTAAGAGAGTTTAACTCACCTCCCCTGTACTTTTTGAAAGTTTCACTCACGTCCCCTCCTTTGCTGTTTACAAACCAATAAGACTCTGGTCAACTGGGGATGACAAAAATAGGGTACTTACAGCTGCTATTATATCACTGTGATCTTGGTCGAGATTACAAAAGACAATAGCACTCGGTTCTTCATCCTATAAAGGTCGATTGGAGGCAGCAAGTTGATCAGATAGATACTTAACTTCTCAAAGATATTTAAAAATTGATTTGTTCCCCTTGGAGGTGCTTTGCAGTTGCATATGAATTTGCAACACACTCGTATGAGAAAGTATGCCAAAGGCTGATTGCAGTGCCTTTCAAATCGAGGTAGAGGTGGAGAGACCGACCACATAAGGAAGGACCTTGATGGAGAGTGAACTGATCAACCAACTGAGGACCAGTTGTTCCTTATGGTTCTAGTCATTGTATGCGGTACACATCTCAGTTGCAGTGGCTTTAGGTATGGTGGAAGTGGATGATGTCGTTGCTGCTGGATTAGGTGGGCAAGGTGTGGTGCCATCAATGAACCCAATGAGATCATAGTTGCGCAATAAGGGAAGCAGTTGGGTTTTTTAGAGAAGGAAATTTTCAGCAATTAGTTTGAGAGAGAGGTGATGATGGACATTAGATGGAGAAGGAGCATTAGAAGAGAGAGAGGCAGAAGTCATTGCAGGATTGGTAGCCCAGTCGTCTGATACCATATTGAAACTGAAGAGATTGATATGGAGACAAGAAGATTGAGTTTGAATATTTCTCACATTATCCCAACATTTAGGGGATAGGTTGTATTTATACATATGGCGTGTACAATCCTTGGTTATTGAAATTCAAATTTTGAATTCCTATACGTATGTAACTGATTTACAATCCTAACTCTCATTTATAACATATCCCTATAACTTGGATAACTGATTTACATCTCATCAAATATTTGAATTTGGAATCATAACTAATTATTCAAATATTTGAATTTTGAATCTTGAATTCAATGGAACGGAATATCCTTAACAGGATCATCGAATGTTCTGCAAAACCCCCTCATAAACGATATGTAATGAAACCAGATCTATTATATAGGAATCCAATCTCTGGTTATAAAGAATCCACTAAGAAGCAGAAAATAAGCTAAGATCGCAACAACAATAGTGAAACCAGGCATCACATGAGAGATGAGACATCACAGAAAGATTTCATGCAACACAAAGTGCTGGCATACAGACTCTGCAGCCTCGCCCGTTAGTCTTTCGAATTTTTTTTTTTTTTTTGGTAAAAGATGATGAAGGTAATACAGGGTTAGAAAAGTAATTTTATTTTAAAAGTGATATACCTTTGAATTGTTCATGGGTATTTTTGTCCATTTGGTGTAAAATTTAAGACCATCCAAAAATAGGGCATAGTTAAAATTGTTTGAAAGGTTTGGGTGCACTTAATTTAAGGGCAAACTATAAGGGAGGTACCTATAATTTACTTTCCTTTTTTTTTTCCTTTGAATGGGAGAGGAAGGCCATGTTTCAGTTGGAAAACAAATATGCACACATTGCTGAACCACCAAAACTACCATTCACATGGTAGAGGACAGAACTTTTACCAAATGAATTTTTTTTGTTATGCATATTAGACCATCCCATGTTATCAAAGCTTAATTCCAATGCTATTGTCCATTGGAGAAAAGGGCTGCCAACTACGGATGTAAATGGCTAGTCAAAAATTCATATTCGAGTCGTATCTGTATTCGTTTAGTGGTATTTGGATACGAATTCGGATAATTCGGAACATAATCTATCTAATTCATATAGATATACAATTAATAATAGGAAAAAAAAAATTGAATAGCTAATGATCTTGACGGTTGATTCAACAAGTTCTGAAAATGAAGAAAAGAAAACCATGAGACTAAGCCAACTATGAGAAGGGACTGAAAACAAATAGTATTTGCCAAGGGAGAGGAAGGTTCGACCAAGGATGTAAATGGGTAATCAAAAATGCGAATTCGATTTACATCTACATCCATTTAAAGCTATTTATATCCATTTATGCTTATTGAATATAATCATATTTAGATCTTATTTGATTCATATACATCCCTATTGATAGAATGATATTGAAGTCATTACAACCGTATGCAAGAATCTCTCCAATAGTCGGCCATATAGAGGATTCAAATCGTCGCCTGTTGTGGTATCAACAGGCGACCCGGCTGACTGAAGTCGACGGCCAACACGTGGCAAAAGTATGATCCAACGTTGCTCACAAACCCTCTGTAGGACTAGTAATGGTAGGTCGATTTCATCTTAACATAACCTAAAGAAGAGTCACCACCATCACTGCCGTCGTAACCTAAGAGGAGTCGCCATCGCCGCCGTTGTCGTAAGCTAAAGAGCGAACAGAGGTACCTCTAGCACACCGCGGCCGTGAGAGGAAGGAGAGGAGAGGATTGCCGACCACTGCTTTTCCTCCATTTTTGACTGGTCCTTCCTTCACCCGATCTTCCATTAAAGGTAAGTTTAGTTGACCACATTCGGGTGCTATTTTTTTTTTCTTGCAATGTGATTCCCTGCAGGTTTCTTTGAGACTACTTGTCATAAATTACTATGATTAACAGTTTGCTGAGAATGGTATGAGTGAAGCTCTATGAGGAACTTTATGCTCTATGTTAGGCCACCGCTCTCTCGTCTTCTTTCTTCAGAAATCATCTTCCTCGCTCTGTTGTACTCTTGAGATTCTTTCTTTGTTTCCCAGCAATGGCCCAAACCAGCAGTTTCAAGGCCACCATTCTTCTGTGCATCGTGACGATGTTCGCTTCCGTTTCAGCCATGGAGATGGCACCATCGCCAGCGCCTTCGTGGGCAACGGGAGCTGTAGTTGCATTGCCGATTTCAGGGGCCATTCTTTGATCTTATCTCTTTCGGTTTTGCAGGCCGAGATCCACGGGAACTTTTGTAGTTATTTTTAAAAAGGTAAATGTTAAGGTGAAATCCACCTACCATTATTAATCCTACAGAGGATTTGTGGGCAACGTTGGATCATACTTCTGCCATGTGTCGCCCATCGACTTCAGTCAGTCGGGTCGCCTGTTGATACCACAGCAGGCGACGATTTGAATCCCCATATAGAAGAGTCCTGATAATTCTAGAGTCCTTCTAATACTACACGTGTAAACTGTTAAGAGTCTTAGCTATATAACTAGTCAATGTAAATCTCATTGTAACTGCTTGTAATCTTAGCTTATTAATAACAAGGCAAAACACCAAGAATGATACAGTTGACAAAATCACATATTATCGATTATCACATGGTATTAGAGCTCTCCTAAACAAATAGCGATTTTTTTTTCTGATCCTCATGGCCGATTCATCCACTACTTCTTCATCTACACCTTTTACCTTTGGCGGCAACATCAACCACGTTCTCCATATCAGGTTGGACAACAATAACTATCTTCTACGGCGGGCACAATTCGTCCCACTTTTCTGCCTCTATGGTCTCATGGGATATGTTGACGGTATTCTTCCCTACCCACCCAAGATTGTCTCTTCCTTATCTTCTTCGTTGGAGGTCACTTCCTCTCCCTTACCCTCCTCCCCTGATGCTGAGTAGCTCAAATTGCAGAATGAAGATCAAACAATTCTCTGTTATTTGTGTCCACACTAATTGAACAAGTTTTTTCACTTGTTGTCGGTCTCAACACTTCTAAGGCTATCTGGGGTGCTCTTGAGAAGCAATTTGCCTCGCACTCCCAAGCCTGCATCATGAATTTGGAATCCCAGCTCCGCTCATTGAAGAAAGGCAATTCTTCCCTTGCTGAATATATTCAGAATGCCAAGACTCTGGCTGATCACCTGACTGTAGTTGCCAAGCCTGTTCCTGACTATCAACTGGTCCTTGGTCTCCTCAGTGGTCTTGGTAGTGAGTATGACCGCTTCGTCACCTCTCGCCTTGAACCTCTATCACTTGACGACTTCCTCGGCATCCTCTACAAGCAAGAAGCTCTCCTACATAATCGGGTCTCACTAATTCCCTTTGCCAATGTTATGGCTAAGCCATCATCTGGTGACCATCTGTCCAACTTTGGATGGCTTGACCGTGGCTATAGTAGGGGTTGTGGTCGTGGTCGCTTTTCTACCAATCCATTTGACACTCGCCCCAAAGTCCTTTGTCAAGTTTACAATCGTCCAGGTCACTTTACCTTACAGTGCTATCAGAGGTTCAATCCAAGCTTCCGTGGATCCACTCCTGATCCTTTAGCCTTCTATACACAGCAGTCCTCCAATTGTGCACCTGTGGATAATGCCTAGTATCCAAACTCTAGAGCCACGCATCATTTCAGCCCCGACTTAAGTAATATTTCGCATCCAGTCCCCTACACTGGTCCTGACAATGTTCATTATGCCGATGATACAGGTTTGGCTATATCTCACATTGGTTCTTCTATTTTTCGTATTCCTTCTCTTCATCTTAAAAATAATTTCCATGTACCTAATATCACGAAAAATTTACTGTCTATTTCCCAGCTTACTCGTGATAATATTTGTTTCTTTGAATTCCATACTTCGTTTTGTTGTGTGAAGGATCGATTCTCGGGGAGCACCCTACTGCATGGCCCGAATAAGGATGGTCCCTACCAATTCCGTAGCATCTCTTCCTCCAATAAAGCTGGTGGGTCTTCTTTAGTTCGTCCCATGGCCTTCCTAGGGCAACGTGTGTCTGACTCCACCTAGCATTAACGTTTCAGCCATCCTGCCGTTAGACTTGTCTCATCTATTATTTCAAAACATTGTTTACCAATCACTAAATCTAGTCCTGTCTTTTGTGAGTCATACCAATTTGGCAAATCTCATCATCTTCCCTTTACCCATCGAGTTCATAAATGTAATGCACCTCTTAAACTAATTCTGATTTATGGGCGCCTTCTCCTTTAACTTCTGTTGCTGGGTATTGTTATTATATCTCCTTCATAGATGATTTTAGTCGTTACATATGGTTTTATCCATTAAAGGCCAAGTCTGATGCTCTTCCCACTTTCATTACTTTTAAATTGCATATTGAGGGAAATTTTTTAATACACAAATCAAAGCAGTTCAATCTGATGGAGGGGGTGAATTTCTCCCATTCACTAAATATTTAACCTCTCATGGCATCCTACACAGGTTTTCCTGCCCTTACACACGGGTACAGAATAACGTTGCGGAACATAAACATCGCCACATTGTGGACTCCGGTCACACCCTCATGGCATGGTCCCATGTTCCCAAGACATATTGGGATCTTGCCTTTGGTACAGCAGTGTACTTACTTAATCAAATGTCGTCCTCTGACCTTGACAATATCTCACCATTTGAGATCTTATTTAAACAAGCACTGGTCTACACTGATATGATGATTTTTGGGGGGATCCAAATCGTCTCCTGCGGCAGGAGATTCCTGCCGCCGATCCAAGGGCCGGGGTTCGGTCTGGCCGCCTGCCAATACATTGGGGGGTGGGCCGGCTGAAATCCGGCCCTTGGCAGGCGGCAGGACCGCAGGAGAGGATTTGGTTGCTTTTTGGGGTAGCTATCCATGGCTTTGCCCTTATGGTTCTTCGAAGTTGGATAACCGCAGTATCCAATGTGTCTTTCTGGGTCATGCAACTCAGCATGTCATTTTTAACAAGACTCTTTTTTCTTATGAACAGGCTGGCTCCCATGGGCGTTCCCACTTCGATACCTCGCGGCCCGATCTGCCTGCCGCTACCGATGCATGCTCTGCATCAGGAGGTGGCTCGGAGCTGATTCATTAGCTCAATCGGGAATTTGCACTCAAGGATTTGGGCCCATTATAGTATTTCTTAGGCATTCATGTGGAGGACATGTCCACAAGTCTCCATCTCTTCCAGTCCAAGTATGCATCCGATCTTTTGGCTCACACCAACATGCATATGCCAAACTGTGTATTACACCTATGGTTGTCAGTGGCTCTAAACTCAGCAAAGTCGATGGTGTTCCTTTTTCTGATGTGACTCTCTACCGAAGTACAATTGGAGCTCTCCAGTACCTTACTCTCACTTGCCCTGACCTGTCTTACTCTGTAAATCAGGTCTGTCAATTTATGCATGCTCCATCTCTTGAGCATTGGAGGCGGTGAAACGGATTCTACAGTACATCAAGGGCATCATTCATTATGGCCTTACATTGCAGCCTTTGTCACTTTTCACTATCTCGGCATACACAAATTCTGATTGGGCTGGTTGTCCGGATGACAGAAAATCTACAAGTGGTTACTGTGTGTTTCTTGGACCGAATATAATTGCATGGAGTTCTAAAAAGCAGCGCGGCTCGCTCGAGCACGGAATCAGAATATGAAGGCTTGGCTAATGCGGCTTCTGAGGTTACATGGGTTCAGTATCTTCTCACTGATCTCAGGATCAAGCTTCGTAGTCCTCCTGTTCTCTGGTGTGACAATATCGGTGCTACCTATCTAGCGGCTAATCCAGTAATGCATGCTCATACCAAGCATGTTGAAATTGACTATCATTTCTAATATATTCTTGGATTTCTAGCAAAAAAAAAGAAATTGACTATCATTTCGTTCGTGATCAAGTATCCAAGAAGTTGTTTTCGGTTTCTATGTGCTAAGGACCAAACTGTAGATATCATGACTAAACCATTGGCCCATACAAGGTTTAAACTACTACGAAGCAAGTTCACTCTTCACAACAGTTCTTTTCACTTGAGGGGGTGTGATAGAATGATACCGAAGTCGTTACAACCTCATGCAAGAATGTCTCCAACAGTCGGCCATATAGAAGAGTCCTGATAATTCAAGAGTCCTTCTTATACTACACATGTAAACTGTTAGGAGTCTTAACTATTTAACCAATCAATGTAAATCTCATGGTAACTATTTGTAATCTTAGCTTATTAAAACAAGGCAAAACTCCAAGACTAATACAGTTGACAAAATCACATATAATCGATTATCACACCTATTGCCAAATGAAGTTCATTTAGAGGCTTTTTGAAAGCACTGAGTTGTGTCATTGGGAACTACTTGGTCACTCAATGGTTTGGAGGATGGTAAACTCCCATAATGACCTCAGCCATGTATGGTGTTTACCCCTTCTCCTTTTTAAGGGTACTTTACACTCAAAAATTTTAAAGCTTTAAAAGATATGGAGAATTCACTTAGCGGTAGAGTTCTCATTTTTTGACAAAAGAATTTGGGCCCATTAGATACTACCAAATGTAGAAAAACTGCTCCAATGGAGACTCAAATCCCCTTCCCTTGTTTAACTTGTGGGCAGGGTTTCCTATGCTCCACTATGGGGAGGGATACCAGGATTCATCAATAAGGGACAAAAGAGGAAAGAAAATGTCAGAGGAGAGAGAAGAGAGGAAATATTGGTATAATTCCCACACCATCATTCAGAGAGGCTGCTCCTTAAATTATACTTTGCTTAAATGTGAGAACAGTATGGGAGGGCATTTCCCACCGTCACCTATTTTCTGTCATATGGGAGAATGATGAGTCAATCTGCCTTTTTTTTTCTTTTTTTTTTTTCATTTGAGAACGAAATTTTAAATTGTATGTCAAATTTAGTGATCCATCGCTAACCCCAACACAACCCTAAGTTCCCTTACCTGGGCCCAGGCCTAGTCCGGCCTCAACTTTAGGCCTAAGAAGTCCAACCCTAACTCACCCTCAGGCTGGGCCGGGCTGATCGTAATTGACAATTGCAAGGAGTTGAGTCAGGCTGAGAAGAAGAAAGAACAAGAGGAAGAAGAAAAAGATGACAATGCTACAAAGAAAAAAATAGAAAGAAGAAAGGACAAGAAGAGGAAGAAAAAGACAGGGCCGCATTGGGTCTACCTGGATCCAAGGCCTCAACCTTGGCCCAACCCCACCCTGACCTAGAGCCAGAAATTCCTAACCTGGACCCACCTCAGGGCCAAAGTATCTCAGCCAGGCCCTGTTCAGGCTCAAGGTGGGCTCGGGCCAACAGGACCAAACTTGCAAGTGAGGTATGTAATTTTAGGGTTTTTTTTATAATTTTAGAAAGTCTTAAATGCATTAGAAATTAATTTTTTATATACTTTTCAAAACATTATTCTAACACGATCAATACTACTTAATGATACGAATGTACACAAATACTGCCATACGTCGGTTGGATAATCTAAATTCCCAATGCCTCTCACACTGGCGTGGGAAGCAAACACCCCTTGAAATTTAGTCATCATTATTTTTGGGGAAAATTTCGTGGGCCTTTCTGGAGGTTTACCCTTACTTCAATCACTCCCATTGTTTGCGATAATGTCAACGGCAACCCATGTTGTTAGTATAGAAATCGTCTCCCGCCTGAGTTTGGGTGGGAGACTTGACGGCCCTGATGGATGGCCGTCACCTGGCTCTCGAGTGGATCCGAGTCTTCCATCCGAGCCGACACCCGAGCCAACAAACTGAGCCGACAGAGGTGTCGGCTTGGATGGAGGGCTTAGATCCACCCGAGAACCAGGTGGTGACCATCCATCAGGGCCACCAAATCTCTCGCCCAAACTCAGGCGGGAGAGGATGTGGATCCATGTTGTTAAATCTCTAATGAAAAATTTATAAAGTTTATTTTACCCTTGTACTAAAAACACTATGACTTCTAGTTTTAAACCCCTCCCACCACTTTATACCTACGTTCTGAAACAGAGGCGAGAGACCTTCCCACTGTCTTCTCCAGCGGAAATCCTCTCTGGTGAACCCAGCAGCAAAATTGAATATTCTATCACCAAAAGTAGAGCAGCCGGCCCCCAGTGTAACCCTTTGGTAGGCTGGTCCAACTAATTAACCGCATTTGAAGTCCAAATACTTCATGCCAGATTAAGGTCTACCTTGACTAATATCTCAACCCTGAATTCCTGGAAGCCTTAACAGGTTGTGGGCCTGGTCATGGCATTGGGACTAGGGAGTCACCAAGCCCCCACAAACTCCATGAGATAATCCTCATTTTTTGGCAGGAGGATTTCCTCCCCTGGGTCTATCAGTAACACCCTATACTCTATTCCAATAACTTCGTGTTACCTTAATACGCAATGGGTGGTCTCTTAAAAGGGAAGTAGTTTGGTTCCAGTCATCCTGCTCCGCATTCCATTAGAAGTTACCAATGTGAGGATCTGTTACAATTCAAGCCCAAAGAAGACCCAACTCAAAAGACATGCCTATTAGGTGGGAGAGTCTCGAGACTTAAGAACCACACTTAGTCCTTGTGGGATCCGAATGTGAGATCATAACATTGTCACTCCTTTTTCAAAATCGATGCCCACACCGGCTCACTCTAGATTATCTATACTGGACAATTTTCATTCTACTTCACCAAGTAGCCCTTTCCCAGGTTGCTCCTTTTCTAGGTCACTGCTCTCGCAGGTCGGCCTCTCAATGAAAGCAACAAATGTTACAACTCAAGCCCAAAGAAAAATCTAACCCAAAAGACCGACCTATTAGGTGGGAGAGCCCCAAGACATAAGAACCACACTTGGTCCATGTGAGATCCCGATGTGGGATCATAATCCTAGCAGGAAATACAATATTGAATAGTCTAGAAAAAATTTCATCTAACCCCCAAAAACTATGTCAAATTCCATCTACTACTCAATGGTTTCCAGAAACTCTAACCGGCCCCATTTAACTGACAGACTTGACTGAACATGTGAATAGACATTCTTACCCTTTCTATTTGAAACTTTAAATTAAAATGAGATAAAGTTACTAATTTACCCCTTTCTTTAAAACACTAATTCTTGGTCTTTTCCGGCTGTTCGTCTCACGGTTCGGTATTCTTCAGTTCGTCCGGCGATTAGGTCGTCATTTTTCTTTGTTCTTCGTTTTCTCGGCCATTCCAGCAAATGTTCATTCTTATTGATGTTCTTACTTCAACTTTTCTTTGTTCATTCCTATCCGTTTCAATCTGCATCATCTTTCCAGATCTGTTTTTAGCTCAGATCTGAAGTTTCTTTCATCGTCTCAGTTTCTTTTGTTTCAGTCAAGATTGATTGTTCTTGGTTTTTCCTTGACAAATCATATTTGCCTGCAGTTCCTCATGTTCTTCAGTTTCAGGTTTGGCAATCGTTCTTGATTTTTCAGATCTATTTGCACTAGTTTTGTTCAGTCTCATTTTTTCATCGTTTCTTGGATTTCTTCGTATTTCAGAAATCTCTGAATTTTTTTTCTCTGGTCATTTGTTTCGGCAAACCCTTCCGGATGATTTCTCTCTGGTCATTCGAAGCTTCTAATCTCATCCACTTCAATTCCGGTTCATGTCTTGTGTTTCTCTAAAATCTCTCTGAATTCCAGTTTCAGAAATTTCAGTTTAGATCTTGAAATTTCAATTCTATTTCTTGAAGTTCGGATTTGAGTTTCATCGATTTTGTTCAAGCAGTTTCGGTTATGTTTGTATTATCGGATTCGTGTTCTAGTCTGATTTTAGATCTGAATTAGTCTACTCAGTTCGTCGTCGTTCATTTCGCGATTTCAGTCAATTTCAGTTATTTTAGTTCTTGGCGGTAGCATATTGTTTCTGTTCCATTGACACTTCACTTCCCGATTGATGGATGCATCAACAAACGAAATTTGGCTGTAGTCTGTAGATTCTTCAGAAATGCCTTCATCTTCTTGGTCAGAATTCCTTTGTTTCTAGGTTTGTTTTTTGCAGTGTCCCATAGCTTTTCAGTTAGTTATTTCTCTAATGTTTACAATCCCTTTTTTTTTCCCTAAAATTTCATTACCTTCCCTGCTTCTCGGACTCTCTCTCTCTCACTCTTGCCATCGACGGCCTCACTCCCTATCTTCTCTCCTTCCTACTTCTTCTCCTTCACTTTTCTCTCACAATCCCTGGTCGACCAACGGGTTTCACCGTTGCAACTCGTCGGAGAAGAAAGGTATCGAAAGAGAGATTTTCTTTTTACTTTGGGGGGCATTATCGTCTTTTACTATTGGGAAAAGGGCAATATTGTCTTAATATTAGAACTAACGGGACTCTACTAACGGGTGGGGTCTCTTTGACTAACGGTGGAAATATTTTGGGTGGTAGATGAGACATTTGGAAACCTTTTGGATAGTACATGAGATTTTTAAAATTGTTGGGGGTTAGATCGAATTTGACATAATTTTTGGGGGTTAGATGAAATTTTTTCAATAGTCTATTAATACCCATGACTTTGCGCAGCTGCTTCTTTTGGGAGAGGGTCGTGAGCTTGATCAATGTTTTGACCTTTTTGAAATAGGTCTGTAGAAAAAGTGATCTACCAGGAAATGGCGGTCTGCAGTCTGATTTTATGAAACCCTAGGTTAATGGAAATGGTTTTCCCCAAACCAGAATAGAGAGAGAGAGGGAAACGTACCTTCCTTTGCAAATTGTTTAGGGTTTACATGGGCCGATCTCCGAAGTAGAGAAAATCCTGGCGGCGATTTCTTTGGAAAATTTTCAACTGAACGAACAACTCTTCCGACGAACTAATATCCGACGATGATTGTAGATGGGGCGAGTTCTTGGTATGTTGTTTCCCAGTTCAGTTGCTTCAAGCAGTAAAAAGATGAAGGGAATAATAAACCTAGGGATTTCACCATCTTTACTTAAGTTTCAAAAGGGCAAACATATCATTTTACAAGGCCAAGGGTAATAGTGCCATTAAAAACATATGTCGATACCTCTCATCACCTAATGGATAGACAGGGTATAAACTAGGATAGTTGGCTAACATTATCACCGAAAACGGAGGATGGTTGAATTAAAGGTAAACCTCAAGGGAGGTTCATGAAATTCACTTTTTTTCTATTCAATACCGATACTAGCCAAGGCATGCCAAACAATTGAAAACATAAAATTTTGGGTTTCGTCATCTGGGCCAGCAGCCAGAAGCTAGCATTTTAACAGTTCCAGCGGAAAGGGGAAGAAATTTAAAATAAAATAATAAAAAAAACAATTGGGGTATGGAGGATAAATTAGAAGAAATTAAATTTACTGCATGGGTTTAAGCACGTTGGCCATGTTGGAAGAACCATACAAGAAAATCACACTGCCACATGGTGGCAGGCTGATGGGGTGAGCATATTATGCTTTCTTTAGCTGCTACTGTCTGGCTGCCATATGGAAGATTCCTGGCTCATCTAAAGCTCTTAAACAGATTACCCATCTACTTGTGCAAAAGATTTGCTAAGAATAATGATTACTAAAGGCTTAATCCAAAAACATAATAATACATTCACCACTAATGGGAGCCAGAGAGAAACTCAGACTCCCCTCCCTTCCCCTGTACACACCAACTCCGGGCTAAAAGGGAAACAAAGAGAAAAATAGGAATGAGACCCCTGTACAAGTACCTCTCTGTCACCCTCTTTCCGACGCTTTTATCAGTAGTAATGTACAAGGAAGAACAATAAGATTCACAAAAACAATAACCCCACTGCCTCCCTTCGACTCCGGTGAAACCCGCACCAGGACCCTCTTTCCATCTAACCATTCTGACAGGGAGTAACCGGCTTCCATCTGTACATAACCCCATGCTCCAATTAGTTCCACATTTTCCACAAAACAGAGCAAAAGAATCCCACCAGATACCTAGTGTCTGATTCATTGTATGACATATGGACAGGTTAATATACAATTAGAAGGATCTGGATCATGGAATTAGCTCTTTACCTGTACATTGCTGTTACATGAGCATGGAGAGCAAAAGCCCAAACAGACCGACTCACTACACTGAGGACTGCTCAACCACTCCTGTGATTCATCCTGGTCCAGAATTGATAGGCCTGCCTTGCAGACCACCCTCCCCTGCAGGCAGATGCTGCTGCTGAGATTGCTGCAGTTGTGCTGGCTGCTGCTGTTGAGGTGGCTCCTGCTGATGATGGGATGATGGTGTTGATTGTGGGGGTTGGGCTGGGCGTGGAGGTGCAGGATGTGGAAGTGGTTGTTGATGATGCTGTTGCTGTTGTTGCTGCTGCATCTGTTGTGTTTGTTGTTGGGGAGCTGGTGGTGGTCGTGGTGCCTGCAGCCACTGTGTCCCAACATTGTGTCCATGAATAGACATGCTGCCTGAGAGTTGCCTCTGGGCTAAACCTCGGCTAGGAGAGGGCACGGACTCAGTTCCTATAGTATTTGGTCGAGGTGAGTTTACAACATTAGCCAAGTTAGTGGCAGCATTTGGTGAACCTGAATCATATAATGGTTCTGGTGCCTTCCACTGCGGAGCACTTGCAGTGGCAACAACAGGTACAGCACTGGTTGATTCAGTAGAGGATTGAGGCACAGCTATGGTGGTAGCCATCTGAAATGCATTGTCCCCAGGCTGCTGGGTTACTTGAATATGCTCAGCTGGAGCCTGCAGAGGCGGATCAGAGGTCCTTTCCCGACTCTGTTGAAGCATTCTTTGGATGGCATGTGGCGGTTGACCTGTCTGTCTTTGCTGTGGCTGTGAATGCTGCTGCTGCTGCTGCTGGGAAGAAGCCATAGATAGTGGAGGTACTGGTTGTTGAGATGGTAATAAATGACCAGGAGGAACTGGTGGGACCTGTCCTTGATTGCCGTTATCCAGATGAGAAGGCATCTGTGACAGCTGCTTTGAGGAAGAGGGTGGTGGACGAGGAAACATCTTTTGCTGTGGCTGGCATTGATTTGAGGATTGGGGTATCAACTGTTTACCAGGTTGAATGGAATTGGAAACTGAACCAGGATATAAGCCCTGCCCTTGCATCAGATGCATGACCTGCTCAGCCTTCTCAGCAACTTGATTTCCTGAAGTCGTAGGAATGCCATTCACATGGGAGGTATCAATAGCAAGGTTCTGATGAATCATCATATTTCCTCTACCCAATCCCTTCATAAGTTTAGCCTGCTGCTGCTGCGATTGTGACTGTTGCCGTTGTTGAGGGTGATGCCTGCCAGGCTGTTGAAGCTGTTGCTGCTGCTGCCGCTGCCGTTGCTTCATCATCTGATTTGAGAGGCTGACACTACCAGCTTGCGGGTTTCGCCCATGCCCATGAGGTGGTAACTGATGCTTCTGCTGGGGCTGCAAAGGGATGGGATTCATTGGAGAAGACGGTGTCATGGGATGCTGGGAATTTGGAGGGGGCATTGATACTAGCTGAGAGGATGCCTGTTGCTGAATCTGGGAACTATTTTGTATGGAAGATGATATGGGATGCTGAGACTGTGTTTGGGGATGCGGTATCAAAGAATTGGAAGCAGCAAACTGGTGCTGATGCTGTTGCTGTTGCTGTTGCTGGTGCTGATGCTGTTGCTGGTGCTGGTGCTGGTGCTGATGCAAGTATCGTTGCTGCTGAAGCCGCCTCTCTTTAGCAAGGCGAAGAATATAGGCATGACGCTGTGGGTTAGTATCATGACTGTTACCTTGGAGGCGAGAGTGGTGCGGGTTGCTAAGCACATGTGATTGTTGTGGGGATATCTGATGTTGTTGCTGATGTTGGACTGGAATACTATGGACTGGTGATGGGATTGTCTGATTGGAGAATGCAGTACTCATCCCATTATAAGGAGGCACACTCTGGCTGCTCTCTTGGGTGACCTGCATCTGAAGTTCTTGCATCATCATTTGCCTTTGATCCTCTGGATTCTGACCAGGCTACAACAGAAAAGAAATGCTATAATCAGGGAACTGAAACTGGTATGTCAAATTTCTGACATTAGGTGAATAACTAGATCAGTAGAGTTCAGCAAGAAAAAGACAAGCTCTGAACAGAACAACAAACATAAACAATATGTGTAATCATTTACAATGACAATAATAAACAGCATAACATTGCCAAGCAAACTCGGTGCTGTTTATCTACGTACCCAAAAAAATAAAAATAAAAAACTCGGTGCCGTAGATGTCATCAACTCAGTGACTTTTTGTTTATTTTGATGATTAAATATTTTCAGATGCCATCGACTCAGCTTGATTTAATGATTTAATATTTGGCTGAACAGTAGCAGCATAGGCATGTTGCCAAACATCCCAGTTTATCTTGGCACATGGCTGATGATGTGGCAATGAAAAAGTAGGGTCCATCGCAGATTAGCCACGTGTCAAATTTTTGTGGTTTGATCATAAAATCAAATTGTATTCAATTATTTGTGTCTTTTGCATGGCCCATTATTTTGGATCCTAGCTTCCAATTCTTAACCAAATTTTGAACCATTTTTTCTCCATGTATATATCTCTGTCTGGGCTGAAATTTTATAAGTAAAAAGAGGATGGTGGGAATATTTTCATTAAATGTGAGGGCCAGGTTTTCCACGTGGCAGATATTTAACCTTCTGGCTTTTTTATTTATCACTTTTTTTCATATTAAGTGCATAAGGTCACTAACATGTAAGAAAGGGTGGACTTTTGAAGATATTTTAAAAAATTGCAACTTAACTGTCACCATGGTTATGTCAAACTACTAACGTTGATAATGGTCCTTCTCGGGCCTTCGTGTTTCTGGTCAAGGCTAGAGATTTCAATTTCAATCAACCATAATATTTCCAAAAATGTCAAAATTTTGGTCCATTTCATGGTCAAATAATTGAAAATTTTGCCCTGAAACTTCAGCCAAAGCCTATTTAAGCATGATCACACATATTCAAGGCATTAGATTGGGAGAAAAAACACCAAAAATGGTATTTTATCTTCAGAACCTAGGTTGCTAGTGTACATCATGGGGTACTGTATTCTTTTAATCACGGTAGCCTCATAAGGGGAAATTCTAAATTTAGGAAAATTTGACCAAATGATAGTTCAAATACATTCAAATGTTGAAGTGGATGCTCATAGTCAACCATCAAGTATTGATTCATCAGCAAAATGAAGAATTTTGCCAAAAAAATTATGTTTTCTAAGATTCTGGAGCTCTCAGGCAAAGGGGCTGGAAGGACTAATTTTCTATGAAAATCAAAATTCATTGAATATTGCTAGAAACGAGTTGAAGTGACCAAAATTTCCCCAAAACAACCAAAATCAGTAAAAAAATTCACGAAATGGTCGAAATTTTGGTCAAAATCTATAAGCCTGTTTCTTTTTTACCTTGGTCGAAACCTAGATATTCTGTCAAAATTTCAGAATTTTACCGAAATTTCAAACTATGGTTCTGGTTATCAGATGACCAAGCCTTAAACCAGCATTGACAATGGAATCACAAACAAAATTTTCAACTAGATTTCATGATTTAGACCAAAAATCAAAGAAATTCCTAGCCATCGTCAATAAGGTTCAAAATTTCAAATCTCAAGGGTGTCTCGACCCTCTAAGAAACCGAGATTTCCAAGATCTCGGCGAGACATTGTAAAAAAGCCGCGAAGGCTTAAAACGTGTGTTTCGGCCCTAAATGGCCATTTTAAGGTCCGATACTCCAAAGAATAGCATATATATAAACACATTAAACCATAAAATTATAAAAATAATCACATGGTGGTTGTTTGGGATTACACCCATGTTTGGCAGTATCGGGTTGAAATTCAGATGTAAACCTAGGGTAATATATGTTACATTAGTAGAAGATCAAAGGAAAACCAAATGAGACAGTAAAATCATAGATTCATAATTCATAATTTCATACAAAGACTCAAATAATTAAATACTCAAAGTCTCAAATAGACAAATAATCAAATACAATGATGCCTTTAAATCCGAAGTCCTAAGTCCCAAGTCCCATCTCCCCATCACTCCATCCAAATGTCTAATTCCACGTAGAGTGTCTTGAAGGATCTAACTTGTAAAATTTCAAAACTGTGAGTAGATCGGGCTCATGTGTCTCACATATAAAAATCTTAACATCATCTACCATGTAATGATCATGTTTTTTGTAAAATTTAATTTTTGCAAAAAAAAAATTTCATTAAACAGTAGAAGCGATGATGAACTAATGACCTCCGCTCTCGTACCAAGCTCCCCCGACAATCTCATGGAAAGATTTGTCAAAAATCCCAATATTTGAAGGTTTGAATGGTAGATTTGAAGGTTTGATGCAAAAAGAGGGGAAAAAGGCAAGATGACAGTCTCCATCGAAATTTCCCAAGACTGTCTATTTATAAGTGACTTCAGACCAAAAATGGTCAAAACTGGCCGAGACTGGTCGAAACCAGTTGAGATTGAGTCGAGAACTGGTCAAGACGAGTCGAAACCTAGTCTCATGGTCCAACTTGTCTCGACCACTTTGAGAACTTCGAGAAATTCGAAATCCCAGCAGGATCTCGCCGAGACTTTAAACCATTCTTTTAATACATCAAATATGGCCTAAATCTATATTCTTCCCTTCTGTCACCTTAGCTATTTGATAGACAGTTTTTTTCCTTCCTTTGTGCTCAGATTTATAAATATCTTTATATTTTTTCACTGGTGCTTTTCCCACAATCTTCTTAGCTTCATTTCTAGTAAGTTTATACATTTTTGGATCATCTACATCCTTAGTCCTTTGCCATGTCTTAAAACTATCTTTCTTAGCCTTAATGGCTGCTTAAACGTCATCATCCCACCACCAAGACTCCCTAGAGGAATTGTGTTTTCCTTTCAATACACCTAGGGCATCTTTAGTAACTTTCTTAATACAAGCAATCATCTCATTTTTTATCGTATTAGTGTCTCCCTCTAAGTCCCACTTTCCTTGCTTAACCACATTATCGGTAAAATCTTTCAAGGTATCTCTTTTTAAACTCCACCACCTTATCCTATGGCAAATATCCTCACCTTTTTTATGATTCGGCGTAATGAAACACATATCCATAACCAATAATCTATGTTGCGTGGTTAGGCTCTCCCCTGATGTAACCTTACAATCCTTACATAACAACCTACAAAGATTTGTCATACAATTTCAGCAATTACAAAAATAAAAGAGTATATGAAGAGAAGGTTGGTGACCGTGCATTAGATCTCCAGCCGGCACCCAAAGAACCAAGCCAAAGCCTTAACATGGATTTACAAACAATACATTTGTTTTTATTAATAAGGATAATTCTTGACATTTCACAAGTCCATTCGAAAACCGTGCAATAATAACAACATCAATGCAACATATGAAAAGCCCATTTTACCCTTGAATTTAAAAAAAATGGGAATAATACAAAGGTAATTAAAAGAAGGTGTCATGTTCTAAAGACATTTATAGATGCTTCATTCAACGCATTCATTGTTTTTTAAACCAAACAATAATAATACTACTGTAGTCCAGCAGAATTTAAACATACTCACCCGCATCAAATGCAAAGCATCACGGGGTCCAAGCATAGAGTTTCCTTGTGCAGAAACAGAGCCAGTGTGCATATTTACAGGGTTTGGCATTCCCACCCCACCAGAGGGAAGCATATTTCCAGAGTTAAGGATAGCTGCTGAAACTACTCCCTGATATCCTGGTCGAGGCATGCCAATGCCTCTATTCATTCTACACATCATACCCATTCCATTTCCACCATTTAGCATACGGACACCACGATCTGTGCCTGGCATAGCCCCAGGAACAGCCATGCCAGGCTGCTGAATGTTTCTACTAGATAGCATTTGATTATACTGTTGAATTCTTTGTTGTTCATCAATCGGTAAAGATGCTGGTCTTGAAGCACCATATCTTTGACCATCCCCAACAAATAACAGTCAATTAATACCAGTATAATAAATTAGAACTGAAGAGAGAGAAGAAAGGGGGAAAAAAAGCTGATAATCGCAAGCTCAAAGTACCTCGTAGGAGCACCCAAGCCAGAAGATGGTGATGGCAGGCTATTTCCAAGAGTCATACCAGAAGACCCTTGTAGCATGGTATTTGCACTAGAAGTTGGGAGACCCGGTGCAACAGAACACGGACTTGAAAATTCTAAACCACTAGTAGTATGAGACCCTTGATATCCAAGGGAAAGAGCATCAGGGCTGGATGTTGTCGTATCACAAAGATCAAGAGGCCTTTATCACAAAAAAAAAATGTTTCAAATTAAGCAATATAAAGCACATGAAGTGCCCAACAACATAAATGAAGTAAGAAAACACGAAGGAAAAGATTGCTGAGAAACAAGTAAATATTTTTTTAAAAAAATTTCGCAAATCAAATGCTCAACACCAAACTTACGTTAGAGGACCTCCATTCAAGTTATTAGGGCAGACTTGGGAAAGTGCAACAATATGAGAATTGTGGATTGGTGCTATTTGCTTCAGTTCCTGATTATCATTCTTCAAAATAGAAAAAATAAAATAAAATAAACAATAATCAGTCAAGAACTAGTTTAAGGGATCTAAATGAAGGTAACATCAAATAATTTAAAAGCCGCCTTAGTACATTTGCTCGCAGATCCAAAAACTATTGATTCCAGACATTGTGAAACTAGTAAACTACTGATGCCACATTTTTACAATGTTTTTAACAATGTTCTGATGCAAAGAATTATAAAGCAAACCACTTAAATCCTTGTTGCTCAAATACCACGGAAACAGGAATCCTAAAACTGAGAACCGACAGACAATTAGCAGTTCAGGAGTTAACAAGACAGGGCGCCACTAACAGTTGCCAATTTATCATGCAATTGGCAAGGAATGCATAACTACAAATGTAATAGCTTAGAAACCACAAAGATACAAATGCCTTGTACCGCCATAGAACAAAAATTGGAAAACACTCATCTAGCCTGAGAATCTCAAGAATTCGAAACACACTGATTCAATATGCAGAATTGTTATGTAGGGTGAAACATGCTAAGGCGTTGCCGCTAGAAACCACTAGATATTGAAGTTTGAACCATCATCTAACGAAGCTACACTCGTAGTTATCAAGGCGTCACCTAGGCGCCCTTGCAACGCCTTGGAAAATCGGGCGCCTTAGTCACATAGGCGCCTCGGTCGCCTTGTCAGGCCTCTAACGCCTTGGTGCCTTGACAACTATGGCTACACTTGCCAACTTAACATCTCAAAATAGGAGCTGCAAAAGGTCCTTGTCACCAACACTTGTCTAGGTGTATTCATGGAGATATAGGGGGGAGGGGTGGAATAAATTGAAAACAGAACGCTGAAAGCTTCTCATTTATCAACAAAACAACAATTGTTTAAAGTACGGTATCAGACCATATCGGCCGTTACATATCAGTATTGGTGGCACCAATACGATAACTATAATTAAAGAACACTTTGTATTGTTGTGTATGGCTGATACAAACTGATACGGTCTATACTGACTTAAGGTATCGATTAGTATCTATACTTCTCATATCATCTCCTGTTAATTCAGTCGATACTAATTTAACGCATCGAATAGTATCTATACTTTTCTTCTCTTGTTAAACTTACCGAGAGCTGAAAGGGCGGAAAGAACTAAACCGAAACTCAGAAATACCATAAAATCAATATCGAATCAGTTGATTCAACTAGGGGGTTTGTTAGGCTACTGAAAAAATCCTAAAGTATCAAACCTAGCATCGGATCAATAATCATATTCCTATAAACTTCTGAAGAACAATGTCATGGAAAACAGGTAACCCTGCAACTAAATTTTTTCCAGCCAAATCTTGTGTAAAACCAATGTTTTTTGGCATGTACGAATTGATTAGTCTTATATAGCATGAATCCATGCATCAATCTTTCATTTTTTTTCCAAACACCCAAAAATACCAGAAATCAGATTTTTCTTCCCAAATTCAAACCCTAATGACTTGAATATTTTATATGTGAATGTGAGAGTGCAGATCTATCACTAAGGAGGTTGCAGGGATGAAATTGGAGAGTTTTTCTATTTTTCCTCTTTTCTGGAATAATTTTTGAAATATACTGCAGAAATGATGTAAATTACCATGGAAATATACATATTTGTATCAAACATTACTGCTTGAAATGAATAACACTATGGAAATGTGCTTAATTTTTCAGTAATTTATTTTTTCCTATTATCAGAAAATCCAAATATTAAGTAAAATTTAAAAATAAATTAGATTAATTGCTGAAAATGAGTCCAAATCTACTTGAAATGCATGAAGAACATAATGAAATTTAGTTGCAGAATTTGTCTGTATTTCTTTTCTTTTTTTTCATTTTTTTGGATAATTAAAAATTATATGAAAATTGAAAACAAAATACATGGATAATTGCTGCAAATGGATCCAGTACTCCAGTGTTTTAAAATATATGTGGATTAAGAAATAATATCAGTATACGGAGTAGGGCCAGTATTGTTTATAAGTTAGATCTGTGCATAACATCATATTGGTCACACCCTTGCCTAAGGCCTCTTCCATCTCTGAGTTTGAACCAGCTTGCAGCTCAAACTGAGATTAGAATTAATAAAGACCCCTTTTTCCTTTTTATGCTGCTTATTTATAGTGCTTTTATGCTTCAGAAATTGTATCTTGCATGCTCTATAAGCATTTCCGTGTGTATCTTGTCTGTATCCTACTGTATCCGCGATACGATACAATACATCTCTTAAAAATCGGTTGTTCGATATGATACCCAATAACGATACTTAAAACCTTGACTACGATGATGAATGGAGCTGAATGTTGGGCAATGAAGAAACAACATAGAATAAAACTAGAGTAGCTAAGATGAGGATGTTGAGATGGATGAGCTATAAAAATAGAAAAGATAAAATAAGGAATGGAAACATTAGAGGTAATTCTAGGAGTAGCTCCGATACATGATAATTTGAGAGAGACTCATTTGAGGTGGCATGAAACCATGGACATGTGCAAAACAAATCTTTAAATGAACTTGTAAGGAGGATTAATGATTCCAATTAGAGGAGAAAAAAGAACAAGGAGTAGACCTAAAATGATATTGAGAGAAACCATGCGAGAAGACATGCATGGATTAGGGTTATATAGTTGAATGGTGAAACAAGATCTGGGTAGCCACCCCCAATTTAGTTGGGATGAGACTTAGTTAAGTTGAGTTCAAACACACCACCAATAGCTTAGGAACATATACATAGAAAATATTCTGACATATTTGGAAACAATCTTATAATTATTTATGGGAAAAGGTTCTCTAGTCCAAAGACTAAAGAAATTGACCGTCAGTTTTATACTTTTTATCGGTTGATGTCTGCAGACCACAGTGTCAGATACCTGGTCTGCTGACCAGAAAGATTTTTGCCATTATTTATATGGCACAAAATATATTTTAAAATATTTAAAACCAAAACTTTGTATGCACCCTAAAATCCAAAATATTTTCTTCTTTTCTCTTCTGGTAAGTGGGTGTTCATGTTGCCTATTCAAGCGCCTTTGTGTCTACGCAAGGTTTTGACTTCCAATCCATATTCCTGTAGCGTAATATTGACTTCCCATCCATATTCCTGTAACTTAGCAACTATGAAAAGCACCAAAAAGTGGGAACTAGCCAGGTAGAAGTTTAAAACATGCCAATTTTATTACAGAGTTGGGCGGCTAAAGATTTTTAATTTTCAGTAATAGGACAACAGATTTCAGCATGCCAATTTACGCAAATGATATAGAATATTATATTATAAAAGAAGTAGCTTAGAAAATGCCAAAATTTTGTATGTATATAGAACCATCGCTCACAACAAAATATTGGAACTACGAAATATTGATGACCAGTCAGGAGGAGTTAGGAAAAAGGAACAAGAACAAGGGAAAGCGAGAACTATATAAATAGATTGTTAAATGCTAAACAAACTCTCCTTGATAAATAATAAGTCCTTCTATTTAAACTCTTGGAAAGTAATCCAATAAAAAGTTGCTACTTGTGTATGCAATTTTCATCCTAGGCTTTCTAAATCAGTAAACAAAATTTATCTATATAAAGCAAGTATGATATTATGCTTCAAGATGCAATTGTTAACCAAACCTGGCTCCTACGAGAATGCAGTTGCTGACCAAGCAATATGATTTTCTCAAAATGAGATTTAAGAGTATCCTCTTCCATTGGACCCTGCAAACGTTGAAACAACTGTCTGGCACTGCCCTGATTATGATGCAGCACCACCAACAGATAGGATCAGTTAATTTTCCAAGCTTCAGTTAGGTTAACAAAGTTACACCACAACCAACACACAGAGAAAAAGGAAGCAGAGTACAAGTTAGGAAACAGAGAACATGCCTTTGGAATGCCAGGTAAAGTAGACGGATAAGGTTGAGATGACCCTGAATCTTCAGCACTATCAGCTCCATCACCACCATTCCTATCCATTAAAATTTTGTGACGCTCTTTGCACTCTTTAGGTTTCCGAAAGATGCACTAGAAATGTTGGACAGATAATTAAAATTTAGTAACTGTAATCCCCAAGGGCAAATGCAATGAATATACTCCCTATATCATAGAATAAAGAAGCCTGAAAACAACCAAAGCACTTTTACGGAACTTAATACAGCACCCAAAGCAAGAATAAGTCATGGGTGAAGGAAAATTATAAAGTTTGTTTTACCTTGAACTGCAGTGTGCTGTTGATAGCATCACTCACAAGCTCCCAGTTTGGACCCATATCATGTACAAGGACAACAAGTGCCTGCATTAAAAAACCAGAGAATATTTAAGAGATTCATTCCTAATTTTAAAAGCCACTCGATTCTATATATAGTTGAAAGGATCCTAATAACCTGATCTTCAAATAGCGACCATGGACTCCCTGACCCTAACTGCCCAGCAGGCGCCTGCAACAATGAAGTGGAGAAAATCAAACATTTTATGCAAGAGATCATACGAAGGAAGATACACTAGAAAAGAAACCAGTATCAAAGTGAATAGATATAGAAGTAAAAAATTTCTAACAGCATATCAACATAGAGCAAACCTTCAGTGCCTTGGTTTTCCTGCCCCGATCACGGCCAGCAATCATTTTCATTAGCTTATTTGGATTGGACATATTACTCATTTGTGAAGCCACTGGAGAAGGAATGGACTCAGTCACAGGAGCCAAGTTCTCAGAAGTATCTGCTAATTGCTTCATGATCTTAGGCTTTTTTGCAGCATGTTGGCCAAAATGACCTTCAGAGAAGCCATTTGTAAATCAAGTAAAAAAATGAGCTCATTTTATCCATTTATTAAGCTTCCTTCTTAAGAGGAAAGACAAAATGAGAAAGAGCATTACCACTGATTCCATTAGATTCAAAATGATGACCATCCGTTCTCTTTTTGGAATGATTCCTCTGCAATTAAAAAGGGTATAACATGAATACTACAAAGGATATTGCATTACCAATTTACCATGTGCACAAGCACCAATTAAAGAAGCACATACAAGAAAAGAAAAAATGAATTGTAGACAAGCAGAAGGAAAATGACCAAAGAGCCAACTCTGATAACAATCAATTCTGTACTGCATCATTCAGTTTATATAGCTCACCAGCATAAATTTCAATTAAAACCGTATGAATACAATTCACTGATTTACCAGGCACATATTTCAACTCAGAATCAGTTTCCTGTTCTACACCCCAGGCCACATGTAACCAAATCACACTTTGGTACCTTATTGGAAAATTTTAGGCATTTGGTTGAACAGAAAATGGAGGCAAACTTTTAAAGACTTTAAATGGTAGGCAAGACACCTGCTCAGATCTGAAATAATTACATTTCCATCAGTTTTAATTAGGAAGTCCAAGGTCAGCAGTTAGAAGGCACTGTCAAAAAATACTCACTCCCAAAAAGGGAAAAGTGAAGAAGCCTCAACTTAAAAAAAAAATTAAATAAATAAATAAATAAATTTTATATATATTTATATATAGAGGAAGTCTTTAAAGAATCAAGGGATAAAATGGAACTAGGGCAACACAAGCCTTAAAAGCTAGGGTTGAATCATATTTCATTTGGGAATTTTTTATTGAGTCATACAGCTAGGGTAGAGTAGGTATAGACTCATTAGTTTAATCTCTCAAGGTTCTTCAAACAACAAGGGCAGACTTTGATCTAGTTTCATTTTAAAACTTGAGATTCCTAAAAGTGATGGGTTTTTAAGGGGCTGGGCAACAACTATGCTCTCGCAAGCCCATACATGCTATGTCGGGTCACATTTTATTTGAGTATTTAAATCCAGTCACTTGCCTAGGAGAGAGTTAGTTGTAGTCATGAGTTGAATCTCAAGGTTTCTTTTTTACCCCTCAATTTTCCAACCACAGGAGCAGACATGGAATTAATGAACTGATTTAAAACTTCAGATTTCGTAAAGTTTGAGGAGTAATTTGGTGCAGATGCAGATGCAGGTGCAGGTGCAGGTGTGGTTGACTGGCACTGGATCAGTTCAACCCAACCTGGAAACCCAGGCTGTGAAGAACTAGGACCAAACCACCTGAGTTTTGGCCCAATATGGGCAATAGGGTTTTACTTGTTTGTTTAGGTTAATTTTGTACCTATTAGCAATCATGAGTTAGAGAAGGGAGTTGAGTTGGATTCAAACTCTTAGGCATAGAGTCTGAATAGGATTTTAGTTTTTGTTTAAGCCAGTAAATATACTTATATCTATTCGATTATTCAGTCTTTAAAATGAATAAGATTTTATTTGATTTATTTGTCTGTTGCTTTGAGAGCTGATAGATTGGTTCGACCAGTGGTTTCTTCCTCTTCCTCGTCAGGTTGTCTCTTTAGATTCTCCTTCTGAGGTGATACCTTTCCTAATCCTTCCATTATTCTACTTCCTTGTTCCTTATTATCTTCTTTCCTTTTCCTTTATTCTTCTTCTATTCTATGGTTTCATCTAATTCTGGTTATGTTCCTTTCCTGCTACCTGTGGTA
The DNA here is from genome assembly GCA_028583415.1 of Protea cynaroides. Lineage (NCBI taxonomy): Eukaryota > Viridiplantae > Streptophyta > Magnoliopsida > Proteales > Proteaceae > Protea > Protea cynaroides. Next base: position 20,747,118 of record CM053275.1, read on the forward strand.
CACTGGTACCATTGGAATGAACATAAAAATGATAGAACTCCCTGGTTTCTAAACCTTTCAGTCTGAAATTCTAAGTTTTAGTTCCTCCCAAGGACGACCTAGACCAGTAGACCCTACAGTTTTATCCGCAACAAGCCTCCCTGATGTGAGATACAAATCAGAAATCAAATCTGGCTTCAATTCTACCGCCAGATCTGATTTCAGTAATTTTTATTTAGTTTCTGATTGTTGGTTTGAGCTGCGGTTGGATAGGATTCAGAGATCAATGGCTTATAATCATAAGTCTGAATTTCATGGATATGGTTGTGTATTTTGGTTTCTGGATCCTTTCTCTATCGTGAGGTTGAAGAAGGAATATCCTTTTCATTGCAGTTAAGTTCTTGGTTTCTGAATATCATACAAAACACCTCCCCTGCTGAACCTAAATTATGTTTTCTTTCCACTTCTTTTTAAATACCAGAAAGCCCGTCATTCAAATTTTAAATTTTAATTACAGTTTAGTCCCGAACTATGTTTCTTTCCCAAAGAGGTCGTAACTGTTCTGAATATTTACAAGACTGCCACTACTCGTCCAATTTGAGTTATTTTTCATTCAGGTGGGGACCCATAGCGATCCCAAAACAAGGTTTTGCGACCCGACCGCATGAAATTATGTAATTGGATTACTTAAGAGCATTGGGCAACTACTATGCTCTTTTCTGTTCTCATGTGACGCATCCCAGTTTACAAAAAAAAATTATTCTTTTCTCAGGAGCAGGGAGAAAAGGCAAAAATATGGCACCAGTTTTAGCTTATTTTTTCAATGAAATTTTTGTTTCAGTAAATACTCTTTTTCCCTTTTTCTTTTTCTTTTTTTTTTTTTTCCTCCTTCACTCTACTGGTTGCAACTCTGAAAACCTTTTGCTCCGCTCCTAGTGAATATGCTCCAGCTGTACACAAGAAGTTGACTTTGACACTAGATTTTGCCGAGAAATTCTTGGTTGGAGCTAAAAACCTACTGAAGGAGGTGACATATGTTTGCAAACCAAATGAATATAACTGGATTTATGGATCCAAGCTTTGTCCCTCGATATGGAGACCTCAAAAAGACTAATAATAATGAACCGCCAGAAGTATGGATTCTCTGAATCTCAACAAGATCTGTAGATTCCAAGAAATCCCTGACTGCTCAAAAAACACGGCATTAAGTAATCTTTACCAATGGATAAGACATATAATCTAGAGAATTCATGACAACAAGGGAATTCTGACAAATTCTACACCATCCTTGAAATCATACCTAACCAACAAATGGAGGGCCAATATACTTGATAGTTTCCCAAGGACAAAATAAGATCACCCTATCAGTTGACTGGGCCTTGGGGAGCTTTCATGACATAACCATAAAAATAAATAACTTTAGAGTTTGTTGTTCTAAATGGAATCTAACGAATCCATTTTAATAAGCCATAAATTAAACCAGAAGCATCACAGATAATCCCAAAATATTCAGTAAGCAGGAACACCAAGAACCAAATAAATAAATAAAATAGTATACCTGTTCATTTTGAACTATGGAATCAAGCTGCCATCTCTGTTCATATGCGGCACCCTGCAACCATATAGGATTCAGGCAATCTAACCATGACAAGTGACAAAAGAACAGAAGAATCCAAAATGATAGAACCATACTTTTCCATGGAGCCTAGCAGCTTCTGTTGAATGCAATGAGTTCTTATAAAATAAGCACTTAGCTTTCTTCTTCTTTTTAGGTTTTGTTAATATATTTGTATAATCAAAAGATAACTGCTTGCTGAATTCTCCCGTTGACTCAATATCCATTGCTTTCCTGAACTGGGATCCACCATGCAGAGTGCTCTGGTCATCCTGAAACGAACTAGTGTCTCCACTTGAAACATCAGTTTTGTTAGTAAACTGTACACTCCCAGTAGCTGCAGCACTAAAAGGACATAGAACACGCTGTCTGGATGCAGTACGCATGCGCTTCGTTGGAATTGAACCGACAGCCAGACTGTTAGGTCGTTTCCCCATTAACAATGATGGCTGAGTGGCTAGTTTATTTTCCATGCAGTGTCCATAAGACGAATCAGCTCCAAATTCGTATGATCTTGAAGGATATGATTTCAGTAATGTTTTCCGCTTCTTCTGAATAAACTTTGATGATTTTCTACCTCCAAAGATTCCAGAAGAATAATATGTTCCTCCATCCTCTTCATATGCTTTCTCTCTGGATCCTAATTCTGAATCCAAAAAATATTTCGTCAAGTGCATAACATTGATAACCTAGCAAGGAAGAAGAAATTACAACACTCGTGATAAATACCTGACAAAGCATCATACATAGATGTATCAACTTCCTCTTGTTGCATACTGTTGCCAGTTTTCTGAAAAAAAATAGAACATGATAAGCTAATGAAAATTAAACATGCAAAAACAAAATAAGAAGCTCTAAGAAATACATAGTTCGCAGCAAAATATTTTTGTAAAAGGTCTATGACCATTTGATATCTCTTCTATAAAGTTATTCTGAGGGAGTTTTATCCAACGAATTTCACAAGCACAGTTGACACATTTTCCCTCTTTTTTTTTCTTTTTTTTGTCGGGTTACGACGTTTGGCACTTATTTGATTCTCCTGATTTTTTTTTAAAGCCTCTGCAATGTCAGAGCAATTTCAAAGCAAAAGTTGTTTGCTTCTCAAAGAATCGCTAGGATCTGGATTTTAAATAACATAAATGTCACTCATCAAAACAAAACAACAATCTTACTATCTGTTGTTTTGTGAGGAATGAATTGACTGTCAATGTGACAGTCTCACTTTATTATAATGGGTGAAAAATAGGTATAAGACCCTTATACCCACGTACACCCATGGTTCGAGGTGCCGATCGAAACCAGTGGTCGGTTTCAACCAAGGTCGAGACGAATCCTTAGGTCGGTACTAAAAGTACCAAAGTACAAGGTTTCGATCAAAACCTGGTCCAACTCAACCAAGTTTCGACATGGTTTTGGTCCCTCTAGCCTTATAAAAGTCTGGGTTTCAATCGAAACCTGTCTATTTCGAACCAAACTTGACTAGGTTATGACTCCAAAGGCAAAATCAGTATGCAGGAACACCACTTATTGGGTGACACAAGAACAACAGTTATTAGGCAGTACTTATTTATGACTAATATGACTAATGGAGGAGAAGTATTGTGATTCCGATCTATAAAAACAAAGGTGATATTCAGAGCTGCAATAACTACGGAGGCATAAAATTATTTTAGTCATACTATGAAACTATAGGAGAAAGTTATTGAAACCCGCTTGAGAAACGAAACTACTATTACGGAGAACCAGTTTGGTTTTATGTCAAGTAGATCCACGACAGAAGCTATTTACTTGCTTAGGAGACTCATGGAAAGATGTAGAGAAGACAAGAAGGACCTCCATATGGCCTTTATCAATCTAGAAAAAGCTTATGACAGATTTCCTAGAGAGTTAATCTGGCAAGTACTAGAGAAGAGAAGCATTTTAAGCAAATATATGAACATAGTTAAGGATATGTATTATAATGTGGTGATTAGTGTGAAAACCGTAGGGGGACAAGGTTGTGAATTCCCAATTACAATGGGGTTACATCAAGGATCAGCTTTAAGCTCTTATCTGTTTGCCCTCCTTATGGATGATCTATCCAGAGACATTCAAGATGAAGTTCCTTGGTGCATGCTTTTCGCTGATGACATTGTTTTGGTGGATGAGACATATGCAGGGATTAATGCCAAGTTGGAGCTATGGAGATCGACATTGGGATCAAAGGGTTTTAAGATAAGTAAAATGAAAAAGGTGTGTAACTTTAGTCACACAAGGACGGATAATAAGGTGGTGAACATTCATGAGAGGGAGATACAACAAGTAATCATTTTAGGTATCTAAGTTCAATCATAAATAAAGAAGGTGATATAGATGATGATGTTTCACAAAGGATTCAAATATGATGGATAAAGTGGAGAAGGGGGTTTGGAGTGTTATGTGCTCGGTTAAAACTTAAAAGGAAATTTATAGGACAGTCGTTCGACTAGCTATGATGTATGGTGTGGAATGTTAGGCAATTAAGAAGCATCATATAAATAAACTTAGTGTAGCTAAGATGAGTGATAAAACTAGAAAAGATAAGGTAAGGAACGATCGTATTAGAACTGATTTGGGAGTAGCGCCAATACACAATAAACTACGGGAAAGTCGTTTGAGATGGTATGACCATGTTCAACGGAGGTCGTTCAATGCTCCCGTACGGAAGAGTGATTTGTTTCAAATTGAAGGATCTAAAAGAACTAGGGCCAGACCTAAGATGACTCTAGGGGAGGTGGTGGAGAAAGACATGCATAACTTAGGCCTTGCTTCAAGTATGACATCGAACAAAGCTGATTTACGGACAAGAATCCATGTAGCCGACCCCATTTAGTTGGGATAAGGCTTTGGTGTTGTTGACTTATTTATGACTAATATCATTTAAGTAAATAAATAAGCAAACACCCCCCCCCCATTGAATCAAATAAAAATATTCTAAAATTCAAATACCAAAAAGATAAAGTCAACCCTCCACTTCAAGAACAAAAACAGATTTTTGGGTGCGGGGGCGATTTTCTACTTCCAAACCCTAGGTTTTTTCCCAAATCTAAAAATTCCATAAATTTTGTTGTAGTAAAGCGACACAAAAAAATCAAGAGTCCGCCAACATAATCTCTTGCTATGATGCCCAAGGATTAAAGTATCGCGTATTGGTAGCGTATCGGCAGGGCGATTTTAAGAGACGTATCGTATCGTATCATGGATACGGTAGATTCGCTAGGATTCGGGGAAAGATACGCCCATGAATGATCAGGAAACATGCAAAACATAATTTTTAAGCATAAAAATACTATAATAAGCAATCTTAAAGTATTTCCAAGGATTAAGGACATTTGATGACCTTCAATGAGCTATAACCTTCAGTTCGCATGAACTCTAGATTTTCAGCAAGGAAGAAGACCAGAAAAATGGAAAAAAATCAGTTGTAAGCCTGTATCAAGCTTAATATGTGCATATCGAACAATATCGGTTCGTATTGAGGTTTATCCAACAGTATCGGTTCGTATTGAGGTGAATCGATCCGTATTGATTAGATACACTTCGATACAAGTTCTTTTTTTTTTTTTGCGAGAAAATGAAAACTCAAGTGTATTAATACGTATCGAGTGTATCAACTATATCGAGGTGTATCGAGCCGTATCAGTTAGATACATGTGGATACGCTTTTTGTTTTAGAAAAAGAAATGTTCGAAGAGTATCGTATCAACCGTTGTCGATACGGATACTTATCGGTCGATAAGGGGCCTATCATATTGATACTTAAAACCATGACGATACCTAAGAAAATTATTTCCATTCAGACTACTTTAAACAGCATTCGCATCTCCGAACAAAGTTTGACCGGAGTGTAACTCCTTCATTATAACTCGAAATCAAGCAATCTCGGATTTGTTGGAAAGCTGATTATGCTAGCTTTGCAACAAATCCGAGATTGCTTGAATCCGAATTATATTGAAGAAGTTATACTCTGGTCAAACTTTGTTACGAGTATACGAATGCTATTTGAAGTCACCCTGAATGAAAATAATTTTTCGGACATCAAAGCAAGAGATTATTTCGACACATTCTTGGGTTTTAGTGATGGTTTACTATAACAAGATTTATTAAATTTTTAAATTTTGGTAAAAGCCTAGCATTTGGAAGTTGAAAATTGCCGTCGCACCCAAAAATCTGGTTTTTGTTCTTGAACTGGAAAGTTGACTTCTTAAACTTTTGGAATTTGAATTTTAGACTAGTTTTATTGGGTTCAAAATAGGAGTGTTTGTTTATTTATAAACAATATCTTAAATAATATTAATCATAAATAAGTACTGTCCACTTAACTCTAGATACAATCCCAAGTCTCAGCGTATAATAGCAAACTTGGGTCCACACCACATGTTATTATTTTGGATGTCTTATTTCCAAACTAACATGTGAAATAGGTATAAAAAGGTAAATAGGCTACAAAAAAAAAAAAAAAAAAAAACTGTTCTGGGCCTCGAAACCATGGTTTCAAGGTTTTCCGGGAAAAAACTCAAGTTTTGACTGAGTTTCAGTCGAAACTAGGGACAACTCAGTTTCGCAGCTGGTCGAAACCGGCACCTTGAACCTTGTGTACACCTATATTACAACACCCCTCCTCAAGTTTGTGCATTGATATCACGCATACACAACTGACACACTATAGGATGAAATAACTTACTACTTAACACTTTGGTTAAAAAAAAAAAATCAACCAATTGATCTCTAGTTTTTACAAAAGGAACACAAATCAGCCCTTGCTCCAACTTCTCCTTAATAAAGTGACAATCGATTTCTACATGCTTAATGCAATCATGTTGGACAAGATTGTGAGCAATACTGATCGCAAATTTACTGTCACAGTAGAGCATCATAGGTAGCGGAACAGGAATAGCCAAGTCATTCAACAGACGCTGAAGCCACATCAACTCACAAATGCCATGAGACATAGCTCGGAACTCAGCTTCAGCACTAGACCGAGCAACAAAAGCCGGTTTCTTGCTTCACCCAGTGACCAAGTTGCCACCTACAAAGGTGTCATACCCAATAGTAAAGTGACAATCATCAAAGGAGCTGCCCCAATCAGCATCAGTAAAGGCCTCATCCCGCAGGTGATCATAAGAAAAGAGAAACACCCCTTTGCCAAGAGCAGACTTCAAATAACGCAAGATGCATAGCACCGCTTCTCAATGTGTGGAATAAAAATCATGCATGTATTTACTAACTTTGTTAATAACAAAAACAATGTCAGGACGAGTATGAGAAAGGTAGATCAATTTTTCAACTAACCTTTGATACTAACCCTTATCTACAAGATCCCCATCCTTGCTAGAAGATTAACATTAGGCTCAAGTGGAAGTGTCTAAGATGCTTGTCTCTAAAAGAAGATCCAATGTATATTTTCTCTGAGAGAGAAAAAGACCCATAGTAGAGCAAGAAATTTCAATGCCAAGGAAGTAACGCAACTTCCCAAGGTCTTGGATTTCAAACTCTTGAGTTAAGTCTTTAAGCGCAATCTCCTCTGTACAATGTCATCCACATAAACAATAAGAAGAGCAATCTTATCACCAGATCGCTTGATAATAAGGTTGTGATCAGCATGGCTCTGAGTGTAGCCATTCAACACCATTGCACCATGAAAGCGACCGAACGAGGCACGAGAAGACTACTTTAATCCATAGAGGGCTCACTTAAATTTGCAGACATTCCCTTGTGATGCCAAGGCCAAGAACCCAGGAAAAACATCCAGATACACCTCCTCTTCAAGCTCGCTGTAAAGAAATGCATTCTTGACATCAAGTTATTGCAATTCCCAATCCAGGTTAACAACACAGGAGAGGAGAACTCGAATAGTGTTCAATTTTGTAACAGGAGCAAAAGTTTCGTGATATTCAACGCCATAAGTTTGAGTGAAGCCACGAGCAACTAACCGGGCCTTATACCGATTCACAGTACCATCCATATTCTGCTTTACAGCAAACACCTACTTGTAGCTCTGTATGTTTCTAAGAAGGAAAAGGGACCAAGTCCCAAGTATCATTCTTCTTCAAGGCTTGCATTTCTTCAACCATGGCTGCCCTCCGAACAAGGATCAGTAAGAGCCTCCTGCCAGTTCCGAGGAAGGAAAACAAAAGACAAAGAAGACACAACCCGATAGGAAAGAGACAGAGAGTCATACGACACCACCTAAGCAATAGGATGATGTGTACAAGATCTCGTTCCCTTGCAGACAGAAATATGTAAATCAAGAGATGGGTCAGAAAGAATAAGAGGTTTAAGATTACCAGATGGAGGAGGACCTGGATCAGGAGATGGTGAGAGATTGGGTAGAGAAGATGCAGTGGTGGTGTCTAGGTGCTGCTGTTGATTGTGACGAACATAGATTAGCACTGGGTCTTGTATTTCCCCCTGGACTGGCACAACCACAGAGACGCACCCTCAGGTAACTGGGCAAAGCGGCACATCTTCACCTAGTACCAAATCCCCTCCCCCCCCTCTCTTTGATGAGGGGCAGGCGAAAAATAGAAGGCAGCCAGCCTCATGAAACATCATATCCATAGTCACAAACACACAACGGGAAGGAGGACGGTGGTAGCACCGATAACCCTTCTGAGTAGCAAAGTTTCCAACAAAAACATACTAGAGCCCACGAGGGTCCAACTTTTCTAGATGCTGATGATTCCTAGCAAAACACACGCAACCAAAACCTAAGGAAGAATGACAAAGTTGGACCAAGGCAGCAATAGGAGCATTTCAAAACACGAGTCGGTATCCGGTTTATCAGATAAACGGCAGTCAGAACAGCCTAACTACAGCACTGGGGAGGAACCTACATCTTAAACAAGAGAGAGTGAGCAACCTCTAAGAGGTGGCGATTTTTGCACTCCGCAACACCATTCTCAGCCAGAGTGTGCACACAACTGGTCCAATGAAGAATCCCCTAACCAGCAAGATAAGAATAGAATGCCCCATTTCATACACTCAATACCATTGTTACTACTAAGGATCCGAATGGTAGCATCGAACTGAATGTGAACCATGGTGTGAAACATCAGGAAATAGTGGAAGACCTCACTTTTGTGATGAAGGAAGTAGACCTAAGTAACCCGAGTATGACAATCAATGAAGATAAAAAACCAACGATAACTAGAGACAAATTTACACGGGGCAGGGCCCCACACATCAAGATGAATGAACATAAAAGGAACAACACTTCTTTTATTTAAACTAGAATAAATAGAACGAGTCTGCTTTGCTAAAAACACACACACACACACAATAAAAATCGTTGGAATTACAATGCTAAGATAAATGAGGGGAAACTTTAAAAAGAGTCCCACGTGAGGATGGCCCAAACGCCTATGCCAAAGCTATAAATTAGAAACAGCAGTCGTCGTAGAACCGGTCTAAAGAGCAGAACGGACAGCAGGAAGCCCATCGTCTAGCAGATAGAGACCACCATGCATCCTACCACAACCAATCGTTCGCCCCATCACCAGATCCAGAAAGAGACAATGGGCAAAATAAAAGGTCACTTTACTGTTTAGATCATTGGTAAGATGGCTAATGGAAAGAGGGTTAGTAGTAAAATAGGGAACATGAAGAACTAGAGACAATGGTAAAGTGGGAGAACACTCCATAAAATCCTTCCCAGAAACAAAGTAAAGGGAACCATCGACGACACGAACCTAGTCCTTACTAGAATAAGGAGAATACCGAGAAAAAAGACTGGGGAGGTATTAGTCATGTGGTCAAAGACACCGGGGTCAACTATCCAAGGGCAAGAAACAAACAATGCACAATGACCACCAAAAGAGATACCTGAGGCAGCAAGGTTAAAGGCAAAATGAACCATGAAATGGTGGCGGTGGAAACAGATGGCGAGGGCGAGCTCGTCCTGGAACAGAGGCAAACCGACACTGGCAGAAGCGACACAGATAGGAACAGACACAAACGTCTCTGAATGGTGGCAAAGGAGCCACAGCCTCAACCATGACTACGCGTAGAACCAATAGTTGGGCGACCATGGAGTTTCTAGCAGAAATACTTGGTATGTCATTCCTTACCACAATAGTCATACCTGACGGCTCTCGGTCAAAGGAAGAGCACTCACTGGAACGAGTAGAATCACTGCTGCCAGACTGAGAACCAGACCCAGAAAAGAGGGCCAAATGATCTTGAGAACCAAGGGGCGACAGACTAGGCGATAACATGGCATTGCAACGACTGGCCTCCAACTGCACCCAAGGGGTAGGACTGCTCCAATGTAGGAAAGGGATCATGACTAAGCACTTGGGCACTAATCTGGTCATATGCAATCTTCAAGCCTACCAAAAAATCATACACCTGATACTTATCTTCCCGCTTCTAAAAGCTGGTTGCACCAACAGCATAGGTAGCTTGGAAGGTATCATAGAAAGTCCAATTCCTACTACAAATTGCACAACTCAGAGTAATATTGGGACAAAATGAGGTTATGTTGTTTAATCTGATTAAGTTTTTTCCTAAGTTCATAGACTTGTGCATCATTTCCAACCTAGGAATATGTATCCTTGGCCGCCTTCCAGATTTTGGCTGCAATATCAAATAGAAGATAAACCCTGAGCAATCTATGGTTGCATAGAGTTGATGATAAAAGACATAACCAATGAATTAGCATAACTCCACCTCCTTTAAGAATCACCGGCGGTTATAGATTTCTTCATTTCGCCATTAATATAACCCACATAACCGCAAGAATCAATAGACAGATAACATGACCGTGACCACATCAAACAGTTGCTCCCATCAAGATAAACGGAGCACACTAGAAACGAGAGAAAATAGGTATCACAACCCATCTAGTCTGTTCCAGAGGATGCGGTAGTAATATCGGACATGATGACTGATCAAAAAAGTACACAGAAACGCGAGAATCAATTATGGCCATAGACAAAACTACCCAAATAACCATCACAGGAAAAAGCAGTCCTATGAATCCACGCAAAATTGAGAACTATGCAAAAATAGGGGTTTGTCATATTAAACCATGGTAGAGATTTGCAAAACCAGCCTTAGAGATGGCTCTCAGGAGGCTAAGGCACCACCACTGAGAGTTGTTGATACCGGAGAGAGAGAGAGCAACAGTGGAGAAAGAAAATCCAGAGAGAGAGACTCACTAGGGTTTGTTTCCCAAGGAGGATTTCTGCTCTCGTACCATGTTGTTTTGTGAGGGATGAATTGACTGTCAATGTGACAATCCTACTTTATTTATAATGAGTGAAAATAGGTACAAGATAATTATACCCTTATACACACGTACACCCGTATTACAACACTGTCCAATACTTACATATGCTTATACGAGTATGTCCAAATAGAAATTGATAGATATAGATTGAGATATTAGAAAGGATTCTCATGCACAAACCAATCCAGTTTCAAAATCTGAGTATCTAATAACTTAATTTTCTCTCCCCTATCTTCTCTTCTTCTTCTTCTTCTTTTTTTTTTTTTTTTGACACACGGATTGGTTGGGTGGGGAGGGGAAAAAAAACTAATTTTCAACAGAAAGAACACCATATTCCCCACTGACCCCTTTGAATTCATACCAGAAGAAATAGCTTCAACTTGCCAGAAAGTAACAAATCAATGAAACAAAGGGGAAGGTATAAACATTGACTTCTATGTGTTGTTACAAACTGCAATTCAAGTGTGTTATATCACTTGCATGAAAGTAGATAACATAGTGACAAGCACATGATTACCTCAGGCTGCACCCAATGGGATTCTATAGATTTTCTGTACTCTTCCATTGCACCAGGGAGAACAGTATAGAAAAGGCTTTCCTGCCAAGAAAATAATCAGTACATAATGGTCTGTACGAAGCTGTTAGTGAATAAACCCACAGAAGGGGTAAAATGCAGAATGCAAGTCATTTCTTAATTTATAACATTCATGAATCTTCAAATAAAGAACATCTAAAAACTAAAATGGTCTTTTACAAAAAAAGGAGAAATAAATAAACTACTTGATTATTTTGATTCTTTTCTTCGGGGTGGGGCGGAAAGAGAGAAAATCCAATAACAAGACAACAATGGCTTCAGTAAAAAAAAAAAAAAAGGAAAAGAGAAGGAAAACGTGAGTACAGGCCCATACTCTAGAAATATGTTCCTCCCTTTCCAGAATACCCAAATCAGATATCCTGTCAGGAGTCACTGGTGCTTCAGCTTGGAGAGTAGGATCACGGAAACTATTGCATTTCAGGAATCTCACTGCATATCCCTGAATTGCAAGTCTGGGCCTTTGGTCAGAGTTTTGTCCTTCCATATGTTTGCTTGTCTCCTGATAAAACACAGCAACACATTGGGAGGTGATGTAAGACGAACAAATCCAAATTCTGAAAATTTAATCATTCAATCCAATAAACAGAAGATGAATACAATATTCGTTGAACGAGCATTTGCATCATTAGAGAACAGATCCTGACAAATAAAATAGAAACAGATCTCAGAGAGGTAGAGTAAATGCCACATAATAATCAGATATCCATATTATAATATACTTGTGCATATATTCTTGTAGAGTCGTAGACAAACTAAAAGCAGAAACCACACTACAACTATAACCGCCCAATCTTTCTACATCTCGCCTTTAACAAGTCAATCCTCCTTCCTGTCAGAGAAGATTTTGGAATCCCATTTCCTTCCACGTTCGCCTACATGTCAACGGCAGTCAAGGATATGATTCTTCTAGCCAATCAAGTAATCCTTATGAAAGATTTTCATTAAATATATTTTTTATGTGCACAATGATGCCAAGCATATGAACCACTTGTTTCTTCATTGCCCCACTTTTAGATGATTATTAGAACAAGCCTCCTTTTTAACTTAAGCTGATGTTTCTGAGATGTAAGGTCTTCCGATGGATAAGAACCATAACAACTTCTACAGAGTAGATGGAAAGAGATTGTAGAGTGTCCTTCATTTCCTTTCTTTAGGATCATGTTTCAAAGGAAATGCTGGATTTTCAAGACAATACAAACGAATTATGCTCATGGAACTTGGGTGATTCCATCTGACTAAAGGAGTTTCATGGAATTCTGTTGATAGACTTGTTCAACGTAGGGGTACCAAGAAGACTCCAGAGAACAAATGTCAGAAAGCAAGCCAGTCACTTGTGAAAGGTGTCTTACCCAACTTACCTTAGAAGCATGACCAGAGATATAACAGCATCTGGCTTAAAGTGTTTTCAGGACTGTAGGCATCAAATATCATAGCAATGTGAAGGCTCTATTTTTAGTGGAAAGGCTGCAATTCATGTCTCTCAAAGCCCTTCTCAATGATCCACCTAAAGAGGAAGGCAACACCTCTGATGCCTCAATTTAGCATCTACAGGGTTTCAGCATCATGAAAATCAGCTAATAGTGATTTAGATCAAGAGAGTTTCAAGCACAAGTACTAACGCTGGAATAAAGCCAAATCCCAGTCTAATGGGTTAAATAAGTAACCTAATAAGTTATATGGGTCATGGGTTGGGAATTTTTATGTTTTCTGTTGTAATAGGCCTATTTCCAAAGCTCATATATGAGGGATAAGTGGCCCATATTAATTTAACTAGTTACGTAGAAAGCTTGGGGTGAGACTCTTCAAGACATATCTTCTTCTAATTCTCCATTTGTTTCTGCTATTATCCTTGCAGTAAGATTAAAACTTGGACGGTTCTGCAATCCCATTACCTTGAACTGGTTCCAAAACCTTGTTAGAAGGTTTGACCAGATTCCATTAAATAGCCTAACATAACTGGGCCACTGGCCTTTGTTAAGAAGTTGTGAGTAATTAATACAAATATTTTGTTTAATCAGCTCTTTTAATATGCCAAACTGCTAGTTCATTAAGACTTAAGATAACAAGCAGTCTTAACTGCAAGGTTCAGATACTGTGGATCAGTAATTGTACAAGCAAGTTTTAATTATTAGTATAGAAAGGACCTCAGGCAAATCAATCCTTCTCCCAGTTATAAAAAACATACAATAAAAGCACCACTAGCCATGTAAGTAACTACTGAGTTACGGGTAACAACTGCAATCAGCCCGAGCAATGAAGGGGAAAGTGAAGTGGCACTTCATTTTGGGAATCCATTATGCATTGCACTTCATTTTGGGAAGTGAAGCAGCAGTAGCATTGGAGTCGTGAAAATTTCCTGTTTTCTGTATTCGATGGCTATTGTGCTGCTTCTAGGTATACTTTTCACCCTGTACTTCATTTTTCTTGTGTGATGCAATCTATTCTTTTTTTCTTTTCTTTTTTTCTTTTTTTTTTTTTTGGGAATAAAAATCTGTAATTGATAAAAAGAACTATCACATATTTAGATAAAATAAATTATAGAATGAAGCCACACAAAGTTGAATGACAATTATAAGGGCCATTACCCAGTTCTGGTCCCACGACTCCCACCTATGCGGAGTCTTGGAAGGGGCAGAGCTTGGAGTCGGTACTAACCTTTGGCATTTTTGTGCAAAGTGGCCACCCTCAAGACTCCAACTGGGCACTTGCCATGGCAGCCCGAACCTTTTACTATTGCTCAAAGCAATGACCACCAATTGAATGACAATTATCACATCCACAAACAGAAAAGCATAATAGAAGGACCAATATGACAATATGACATTCCATTAAGATCGAATTATATACAGAAAAAAGAAAATCACAATATAGCACCAGCACCATCAAATTGATTTTGGAAAAAGCAAACCAGCACCGTATTAAGCTCTCCAATGCAGTCTTCAATGGCTCTACCCGCATTAACCTTTTCTGATCCAACTAAAGCTGCCTTCCGTTCTTCAAGCCCAACAGTTGGCTCATTACTGCTTAGAAATGTCTCAGCTGAACGCCAGAACTGCATGACAGCCTTCGCCATGATATGAGCTAATTTTCTTTGCTTCCAACATAGATTCTGTTCATCAAACCTAAGCCGACCAGCAAAAGCAACCATATGACACATTTGGGAGGCAGCAGTTATCTTCCAAAGGCGCTCCTATTCACATAATGAAAAGAGAAAGAAAGTAAGAAGTTATTCCTTCCATATTGGAGCACTCAGAAATATAACAAATCCAACAGTTTAAATTAAAATAAATAAAAACTTTGATGAATAACATTTTTTGTTATTAAAAGAAAAAAAAATCGACATGACAATAAAGTATGCCAACAACCGTGTAGGTCCATGTTTTTCCAATTTTTTAAAGCATACCTGTATGAAGTCATTTGCCAACCATGCCATTTCCTCAAGGACAAAGTCCCAGTGAGATTTGCGTCGGTACTCAGAGGGCAAACTACCCACAAACAGCTCAGCAATCCTATTACGCTTGGCCTGTACACCGGAATGAGTCAGACTGTTGACTTCCAAAAGAAAATATATTATATTCACATAAAATGAAACAGCACTCCCAGATCAGGAAGAAAGGTCCAACACTGGAGACTACAATACAGAAGCATCAGAAATTACTTCTATTGTCTGTGCTTCTTTCAATATACAATCTTCATGCTCCTTGCTCAACTTTTTTAGCTGGTTCCCCGTACAAGTTTGAGGCTCAGAGGCAGCTACAAGGCCCCTCCCAGAAGAATTGGGATCTAGAAGCTCACAATTGGAGGAAACTGCAGTGCTTGAAGGTCCACCTTGAGGAGATAAACCAGCATTTTTCAAATTAAAATTATCGCCCAATGAATTATCTAGCTTATTTTCTGTTTTTGAACCAACATTATCACTGGGTTCTGTCCCCTCAATGTTGGTAAGAGGTCTCCCCTCAATTTGCAAGCCAGTTCTACTATCACCTATTTCCTCCTCAAACTTGACATCAGAGACATTGTTGCTGAGGTTTTGCTGAACCAAATCATGACCATCATTGCTAACACCAAGAGCACCAGCAGCTTCGGTCTCACTATTTTGTTTGAGCACATCGGCATCACCAGTAACAAGACTCTCTTCAAAAATTAATTTCTCTTCATTGATATTTCCATTAGCATGGACTTTATTCAGACAAGGATCATTGGAAGTATTCCCATATAAGCTATGGGTAATCTGAGTGCTGGAGGACTCTGTATTTCCATTTTGATCTTCGTTTTGCATGTCTTTCTCATCTCTATTTGGAGTGCTGAACCCATTAAGATCACCTACACTTGGATGATTCTCTGCCTTTGCAGTAGCTGTAGAAGGCTTGCAAGCAAGACCAGCTGAAACTCCCTGTTCACCCAAAGCAGGAGAAACACAAGCAGTGGAATCAGGAACCTTTTCAGCATCTACTGGCAGTTGCTGATTATCATTACCATCCTGAAAGTCTCTAGAAGCCGTAACTTCAGGCACTTCAGGTAGACTAACTTTTGACAGGCAAGTAGCTGTCTTATGAGTCTGCCCAGCATCTAATTCCATATCAACCTGATTCTCACAAGCCACGGTCTTAGAAACCAAACTACCATTTGGACCTGTTGATTTTGAGTTAGAAATGGAAGGCACAGTATGGTCTTTTGGTGCCTTTGCTTCGCTTACTGACCCCTTTGCATCCCTTGCACCATGGCCAGCAGTGGGTAAAAGATCGGCAGGTGGAACTACATTAGTTGAGCAGGCCCGAGCACTCTCACGACTTGATCTGGACCTATACCTTCGAGCATATGCCTGACTTTTCACAAGGCGGAATATCACTGAATCTTCAGACTCCTTTGCATTACGGATCCCATCTAACTGAGAGGACTGTTCAGATGGAGCAATGTTATTTCTTCTGCCAGCATGTTTAGAATTTCTCTTGCCCTCAAGTGGATAATTTTCACCGTCAAACAGCAAGAGATTATCACCACTATTTGGCTCCCGACATGAAGGAGCCCCCGGCCTATCACTACTTTCAACAGAATCTCCATGAGGTGAGGCAGCCAAGGCAAAGCTACCCTTCGCTTCACTGCAACATCACAATAACCAACTGATAAACCAAAAACCTACATATTTATTAACAAATGATCTGATAACCTACTTTAACACAAGGAATATACCTGGTCACCAATTGTTCAGCAGGCTGATCAATCAAAGAAGTAGATTGAACACTAACTGAGGTTGCAGACCTGAGTTTAAAATCCAAGGGATTACCGCCCTGAAAGAAAGAGAGCTTTAAACCACTTGAACGCATACAGCTAACATAAAAGTCAAAAGTACATATCCAAAAAAAATTCAGAAGTACAATTTAAGAAAGTATAACAAGCACCACAAAATCATACTTTCTCAAGAAATTCTAGCTCCCTTCTCCGCTCCTCACGAACATCATACTCCTGCCTGTAACCAACAAAATTATAGTTTTGCAGCTTTTCATTAAGAGAACAGCATAAGAAAACATGAAAGGAATGTAAGAAAGGACTTAGGTATCAGTATTTGGGACATGGAATAAAATCTCGGCGAGATCTCGCCGATCTTGCCCTTCTCGACAGTAGCCGAGACGAAAACAGGGTCGATAACCCTTTTCGTCTCGGCAAATGCATAATCTCGCCGAGATCTCAGTAGATCTTGCCGAGATCTCAGTAAATCTCGCAATTTCTCTGCGAGATCTCGGTAAATCTCGCCGGGAAATTGCTTTTTGTTTTTTTTTTCCTCTTTATAAAAGAGAAATCTCACTGTTCTCGGTCGAGAACTCGACCGAGAACTGCTGTTTCCTCTTTTTTGTTAGTTTTTTAAAATTTTCTTATTTCTTCCTCATTTTTTCTTTGTTTGGACTTTCAACTTGCAACGGGTGGTGCTTCGGACTGCGGGATTGCTGTGGGAGTTTCATATCAACTGTTGAAGGTTAAATTCTTGCCCAAAAATGAGATTTTTAAATGAGACTATGAGAGAGGAAAAAAATTGGTAGAATCTGATGAAATATTTATATACGTGAGCCTGATCTACGAGACTATGGGATCATTCAATATTGAACATTTGAACTATGATGTAATGACTTATAATGAAGTGTTATTTTGTTTCTATTTCCCCCAATGCATTATGTTATTGTCTCATTTGTCATATTTGATTGAATATAATAGTCAATATTAGCCTAAGTTTACAACAGACTTCAGCGTTGACTGCCAAAACATGGCTGTAAACCCAAACAACCAAAAAAGAGTCATTATTTTTACAATTTTATGCTCTAAATTTGTTTATGTATGTAAAAATGATGTTCCCCTGAAGTTGGAGACCTAAAAAATATATTTTGGCCGCTGTCTAAAGCTGTCTCGGACAAAATACAGTGTCTCGGCGAGATCTCGCCGATCTCTGCCTCCTCCGAAACCCGAGATTTTAAAACTTGATTTGGGATCAAATCAATTAAGGGTGTAAAAATTGAGCCTAAACCAAACCTAATCCTTACATGCCGGTAATGGTATTGAGCTTGGTTTTTAAAAAATAATGAAAAACCAAAACCGACTGGACCAACAAAAACTTAAAAAATCTGGAAAATGATAAATAAAAAAAGTTGTTTTCCATGATCTTTTATATCACACAGAGAGAGAGAGAGAGAGAGAGAGGAAACCAAAACCAAACAGGATATATAACCCGATAAGAGCAATTAAGCAAGCCTCATAAAACCCAAAATCAAACTGAACCAAAAGCGAGCACCTCCTTAATGCTTTGGTTTCTGTAAGACTGTCAATAGGTCGGTTCAATCGGATTTCGAACTTGTACCAACAGGTCCAAAACCAAACCGTTAAGAGAAGCCCGATTTCGGTTGGCTTTTCTCAGTTTAGCTTAATGGGCTCTTATCGGTCCAGTATCAGGTTGGTACTACTTTGGTTTCTGTTTCAATCCATTGTGTCGATCTTATCGGCAGCTCCGGTCCAGTTTCGTTTGCTCATCGGTTTCTAAAAACCAAACCCACTTTCAATAAGACTTGGGTCAGGTTTTTCAATTGGTTTTTATTTCATTTTCAGTTTGGGCTCAAATAAGACTTGGGTCTGGTTTTTCAATTGGTTTTTATTTCATTTTTAGTTTGGGCTCAACTTTGACACCCCTAGATTTCTTACTGTGTCAGTACAAAACTGGAACTGATTTGGACCGACCGACCGGCCCAAACCAACCGTTTGACACCCCTACGATCATTCTCGGCCAATATTGATACAGATCAATGGCAAACAATATGCCGGATTCGATACTGATACTTAGAACCTTGAACATAAGTGTTACCTCAACTCTGCTTGAGCTTTCTCGATTGCTGCTTGGCGTGGAGAGGATTTGCTATCAATACCAACTCCACCATCAATGACCCCTCCCATGGAGTCAACCTCGGCATTTACTAAGGGAGCAGATCCGGGGCTATGGCCATGCATTCCTTTTATACCTACTCTTCAATCTCTACAGAAATCTCTCCAACCACTTGGATCAAAAACTCCTTCAAAAGCCTAATTCAGAAAGTAAAACCAGCAGAAAAGAATTAGCTAAAGGTGAATTCAACAAGGACTCACTGCGACCACAGACACGCATTTCAATTTCATATTCTCAGTCATTGCTTGACTAAATTAAGACAATATATCGCAAAGTATATGAGAAAAACAAATAAATAGAACAGATGCATAATATATTAATATATAGGGAAGTGAACTGTTCCATAACTCCATTTAATGAGGGAGTGCAAGTTTTTCCGTAGTCCATGGGCATTGAGCAAAAAGATGCAGATTGCAGACCAACATGGGTGATTAAGGTATCACCTAAGTGAGATCATTATCCATGATTCCTCTTACCAATATGAATGCACAGGCAGGGCCAGCAAACAACCCATTACTCCCAGAATTCAAAGTACAGAAACTAGTAAAAGGAGCCCTGTCTGACAATTAAGAACATTCTAACTATAGAAAAACAATAATGCAGTAGAAAATTGGCAAATGAAACATCCTAAAAGTATTAAGGAAATATCTATCTGCTTGTAGAGCATTTGCATACTATATTAATTGTAATAAGCAAGGCAATAGTCTGTGGCATCATTGCCTGCACATGTACATAGAAGACGCTGATAGAAAGAGACCAGTGAACAGATAGACAGTTAGATACAGTAGAGATCTAGATACCAATTTTATAGGCACCTGAATATAGACAGGTAAATGGATTGACTAATAGGCACTTAGATACAGTAAATATAGATACCTATATATATATGCACCGGCATATAGACTAGTAGATAGATTGACTAACAGACAGATAGAAAGACATGGATGGCCATACCATTATGGAAGTACTGAGCAAAAGAAATGAACGCACAAACGTACGTGTGTGTACGTGTGTGTGTGTAAATTTGCAGGGGCCAGTGAGCCTAAACTGAGGGTGCCAAAAATCCCTTGCACGACTCCCTCCCATCAAGTCCAAAAAGGAGTGCTATCCACAACAGATACTGGAAAACACATAGAATGTTCCAGTCTTCCAGAGACGTCATTTCTCACCAAAATTGATCATGTTCAAGAGAATATCAATGACACAATGACATAACATCAAAAACATCTTCATGGCCCTGTGCTTAAATAAAGAGGTCCATTTCACTTTTAATTGGGGACAAAGATATCTTAGCATGAAAATCAAACTTTTTCAAGGAAACCAAAAAACATTGTTGCTGAGTTTCATTTCATTACATGTATTTTAAAGATTAATGAATCAAAAAAAAAAGGGGTTCAAATATATTATGGGTTGGACGTAGAAATCACAAAACATTTATACTTCAACCATAATTTGAAATAACATGGTACAAAGAAGACAAGAGGATTGTGAATTCGAAATCATAGATTGCATAATTCCCCAGAAGAAAGCTAACATTGATATGGAAAAGAAACAGTAAACGTATAAACGTAGCAATAACAATAATAACATAAATAAAAAGGGTACTTCAGTCAGCTCAGAAGATGAGAAAATAACAACAATAATAATAAAAAAATAACAAGGTACTTCAGTCAGCTCAGAAGATAAAAGCATTTAACCAAGAGATCCTTTAAAGCCAAGACAGACATCAACCTGGCAATGGCCATCGATCTCTCACTCTGAGCTTAGGCACATGTAATTAGGCTGGTTTATGGCATAATTTTCATTTTTAAATCCACTGAATGGTTAACATGCTCTCTTCACAAGAACCATTTCTGCAAAGATATGAGAAACTTTTATTATTTTCTTTTTCTTTTTCTAAGGAGGTTATGTAGGCTTCAATATGTCAGTAGGACATGCGCATTTTGTCCTTTGTCACAACTTATACCTCTCTTGCCCTTGAAGTGATTCCAACCAAACTGACAGAAGTGAAGCAAATATAGGCATATTTAATATTTAATGATATAATTCAGTGGTCTGCTTGCATTTTGTAAATGATTCTTAAGCTGAGTAGACTTCATTTGAACTAGGTAGTTGTATTACCAGTCTAAAACCAATACGAGACAATCTCCAATGCCTCTAAAAATGAAGAATATAAATATAATAACTGATGCAATATGAACCAACTTACAAAGAATAATCAAAAGCTAAATGAACAACATTGCATGGAATTCATCCTGCAACAAGGAACATTAATGAAGAAGATATAGAGTTCTTAGAATTCAGAGGACGCAGATACTTATTTACAAGCATATGTACTGAGGAGAAAAACACAACCCAGTCGAGGGCATTGTCCCTTGAACAGAGGAGCATATTACACCATCCAACTGAACCCAGGCATCCCGACTTCCTGGTGCTTTTGCCACTATTTAGCCACGAAAGCTGGAGAACACCTCACCCAAACATAAAAATGACTTTCAATAATACTTATGTATCGTATGGGCAACAATATACAGAGAATTTAGAGCCTGTACTCTAAAAAATAAGTGAATATATTCAGAAATTGGCATTCAATCGAACAAAAACATAAACAAAATAGAGCGATAAATATAAGAAATTGACGACGCACCCCATCAATTACGCCAATCACAATCGTTCTTCGTTGATTAATTCGTTGATTTAGTGGTTGAATAATGGAATTACAATTGATCTGTGTCCTGCAAATTGAAACCCTAGAATCCTTCGTTGCTTTCGTTCTTCTGTCCTGCTCCTCAATAACTAGAGAAGGGAGAACGCGCGGGCCGTGTTTGTATTATGGATGCCAGTACTCGTCCCGACCCGACCCGTTAACTGTCATTTTCCTATAGTTTTCATGTTGGTCGATTCTCGGCCTGGTTCGTACTTAGAGGTTCGTACTTCTACTTGTCTATGAGTGGACCACTGGTTTTCAAAGAACCGGTTTGGTTATTCATGGTTTAAACCAATAGCATTCGGGTCGGAATTCTTCAATCCACCCGCGTATCCCCTCCATGCAAACCCGGCTACTGTTCACTCAGGAATCAGGATTGCCTAGTATGTGTGAAATATGAAAATTGCTCATCCATGATGGTTTACCTTCTTAAAGCTTCTTTTTTTTTTAATTGAAAAAAATTCCTAATTATGGATTTTTTATATCATTTTTTTCTTTCTTAATTTAATATTATTCCTATAATTATTATTTTTCCTAAATCTTTATATTATTTTGGACCGTAAAACACTTGTATTATTTTTATTTTTTTTTACTTAGTGGGTTCAAAAGATATCAACCTTTATGAAGATTTTTTTTTTTTTGTGAAAATAAATTTATAATTTTCAAAAATCTTATAGTTTGAAGCAGCACAAATTCTTTAATGATCCATGAAAGGCTATTACCATTTAAGTATATTTGTTGACTGAATGAATATAACTTTACATGCCTGTGAATTTGCTAGTTGTAAATCATAATAGTTAATACACTCTTAATTCATGATTTCATTTATTGTTAATGTTGAATGGACAAAATGTTGTTGGAAAAAATTATATAAAAAAATTAGTTTTCTTTTAATAAAATGGTGATTTAATTGTTTCCCAAAGTATTTATATTGTGTATCATTTAGTTTATAAAATAAGTACATACTATCAATGTTTTATTATTTTCCTCTCCTCAAAATCCGGAACCATCCAATGAACTGACTATCAGCTTTACCTATAATCTCGTCCCCCTATAGGTATATATATCCCCAACAATGTATTAATTCTTCTCCCTTAGTCCCTTAGGTTATTAACCGAAATTGTATTAAAAGCAATAAGTGCATTCTAATTAACTTAAAATCACTCAGAATTCCAAGTAATGAATGTCTAATGAGGTGATTGATGTTTTTCATATATATATATATATATATATATATATATATATATATATATAGGAAAAGGATCTCCTCTCTCTCTCTTTCTCTTAAATGATTCTCATTAAGGCTAAAGTACACTAATGTATAAGATTTCAATATGTCTCGTCAAGACATAAATCCTTCTATATATATATATATATATATATATATAAAAATCACATTCATTGCATGAATTCAAGTAAGAATACACAAAAAACGAATACCGTAAATAAATTATCTTAAGATAGGATTAAATTGTAATTGCATTCATCCCTATCCAATACTGATACGTTGAACCATGGTTCTAAATCTAGGTATTGAACACAATATTGGCTATGTCCAAAACCAATTCAATCCGGATCAGTTCGGTGTACGAATCCAATAGCATATCAACATGTGTCTGATCCTCATTAAAATAAAATTAAAACAAATTGCAATCGAGGATTGAATCAAGGACTGGCCAGGTTCCAAACCAAATACCTTGAACCATGATTCTAAATCTAGGTATCAGACAGGGTATCGGCCATGTCCAAAACCTATTCGATCTGGATTGCTTTGATGTATGGATCCAATGGCGAATTGACACGTGTCCAATCCTCATTAAAATAATGTTTAAACATGATGGGATTGATGACTGAATCAGGAATTGACCAAATCCCAAACCGATACAAATTGATCGATCCAATCAACCTGATATCAATACAGTGAACCATGCTAATCAATTATCACAATGGGATGATGCGAAAAAACGAATATTTTTCTTCGCATACTTACACAACCCATTTTCTTAATATTTGATTAACAAATGTTTTTTCTTTCCATACTTATTACAACCCATCTTCTTAATGCAAATCTACTCCCACTAGTATTTGCTTAACAAATCTAGTTATTCACAATTAATATAGTAAGCAAATTATAGAGTAAAAAATAAATGATAATGAGATTAATTTCACATATTCCCTGTACTTTGCTTTTAAGTCACCCAACTCCCAACTTTGCAATTAATTTCACGTGCATCCCCTGCGATTAAGTTGACCATCAAAAAATGTAAAATTACCAAATCACCCTCTCATATACAATGTTCAAGCCTCCATCACCAAGTTCTTGATTGGAATTAAAGTTGTCAGTGGCTAAACAAAGTTCATACTCATCGGCATGGTCAACTTCCTTCAAGGAGCTCGACCTCTTCTTATTTGCTAATATTAAGGTAAGGTTGCCTTCAACCTCTTGATTCTCATAAACAGTGGTAGAATGAGAGGCATAAAAGTTCATTGGACTCTCTTGTCAGGCATTCCAACCGAATGAAACTTTGGAGTTGAATTCATTACTCTTAAACCTGTTAAAAACAACCAATATTAGTTTCAGAAACCAACTATTATTTTAATATAGATGTCTGAATAAGGACTGAGCATAACCCAATGAATGATCAGGTCTATAGTCAGGTCGATATCTCAGAGCAATGGGGTCTTATGATTTTGCTGGTGATGGTCAACTCCACGGCGATAAAATGGAGTCTTGATTCCTCCCATAACCTACCCGTAGATATGTCATCATCATGTAGAGATCCTCAATGTTTAAAATGAAAGGGAATGAGGTTGTGGTTTCTATGGTTTTGCTGATGATGACTTACACAAATTTGTATTCAATTACTGGTCTGGAGTAATGAACAAACAGTAAACAATACTTAGATCGAGACCTAAAAGATTCAGTTTCATAAATAGTTGAGCATAGCTAGGATTCTTAAAATTGATCAAGTATTGATATTCAAATTATAAATTGAAATTCTACCATTGTCGCTTTAATCAAATGTAGTATTGCACGAATGTGCCTTGTTGGTTAATCTCCGCCTCCTCCTTTGTCGAGTGGAAACAGTGTCTCCAATGAGATGCTGGGCTTTATCGGTGAGTGTTCAGACACTTATATGTTAGTGGCCAAAGTAGCTCTAACTAAGCATAGCATGGACAACATCAGTGTGGTCATTATCAATCTCAAGAAAAAGCGTCGCCAAGACTGAGAGTCGTCAGAGAAAATGAGTCATTTGTCAAACCATTAAAATAGGGAATGAGGATAAGGTGTTTGAGAGAGGGTAAGACGCATTAACTTAATAAGTGTCAAAGGGTAGTTTTGCCATTAAAAAATTATAAACAATACCACATAACAAATGAGGGGGGTGCTTGAAATAAATCACGCAGTTAGGGGTGGGTGAAATTTTCCATAATAATAATAATTAATAGAAACTCCCCCCCCAATAAAATTAACCATAAAACCTTAAAAAAAAAATCCTTTGAATATCCCGATTGCCATGGCCTTTTATTTATTTATTTTTCTTTTCACGAACATATAAATTACCTATACACCGATAGTAATGTATCTAAATGAAAGTATTTTTTTAACATGCTTTTGTCAATACCATGTCATAATGACCCCAAAATTAAAATAAAGCATAAAAACTTGTTTATGGAGGCAATTTAAACACTTTAATCCATATATTTACTAAGACTTCTTGCTCTCTTTTATTTTTTAAAGAGAAAAAACTAATTTGAATAATCCCAATTTTGATAAGCTCGCTAAAGCGGCCTATCTTCATTATGTCACGTGAAATGATAATGTAGCAATTTTGATTGTTTGATTGATAGTAGATAGAGATGTCAAATGGACGGTTCGTTATAGACTTATAGTCCCAAGGGAGCTGTCCTTTTTATTAAACTGTTCCAAATACTGGTATATAGTCTCCTTTAATAATAAGACAATTTGGTTCTGGTTGCGTTATCGACACCCTATAGACTATGGACACTCAACATAGATTTTGTTATCAACTCAAACTTAAATACATACTAACACTACATAAAACACAAATAAAGCAAAATATTGCATCTTCAACATACGTCACATTAATCAAATGGGCCAAATGAGCCCAACCCAGACAAGGCAACTCAAGAGAGGGGGTTAATTAAAACCAATAACTCAAATGACCTAAAACCAAACAAACTGGCCCACCTTAGGCCCACTTAAACCAACCTAACTTAGGCCTTCACCTAACTTGAACCAACCCAACTTGGCTCAAGCAAGCCCAAACCAAACAAACTGGCCTACCATAGGCCCACACAAACCAGACCAACATAGACTAGCCCAATTCCACTTTAAGTTGGGCTAAACCCAACCAAAAGCCCAACCTAAGGACTGAATACATGGGACTTGAACCAACTTACATTAGGGTAAACAAGGTCTAAGTTAGACCAGACCAGGGTGGACCTGGCTAACCAGGCCACAACCATACCATCTAAACCAAACCAAGTGGGTCAGCCCTAAACCTGACCCAAACCAGATCATACTTTGACCGGGTCCACAATATCAACCCTAAGATGCGCTGAACTACACCAACCCCAACGTGAACTAGGTCCATTTTAAAACCAAGCCAGACCAGACCAAACAGGACCAGACCATTTAGACCAAGGATAAGCCCAAACTTGAATAAGGTCTAACTTAAATCAAGTTAGACCAGACTCGAACCAGGTCCAACCCACCTGAGCTTACTAGACCTGATCAGACCTAGCATGAGCCAAAGCAAACCAAATCAAAACTAACCCAACTCAAAACCCAACTGGGGCATACCATGAACCAAGGCCAAACCAAACTCCAACAAACCAAAAGGGCCTAACTAGGAAACCCAAATCAAACTGCAGTAGAACACTAGTTTATTGGGATTCACAAAACAAAACACCACAGAAAGATAACACAATAAAAAAATAAATATCAATCAACATAAAAGAAGTATCAAGATCAGTGGAAACTCAAACAGTCCAAAGGCAAAAATAGTGTAATCATATTAAGCAACCAGGAGCCATACTAAATGGGAAGAAGATGGGTGGAGAAACCAAAATGAATACAGAACACTGAGTAATTACCTTGCTCGAAACCAGAACTAAACATAAAAATAACAGAGATAAAACCAAACTGGCCAACGCCCAAATCCAACATAATCAAAGGAGGTTAACAAAAAAAATAAATAAACCAAACTCATGTCTGACCCATGACCGAATGCTCTACATGTTAATGGGTAAATTACAACAAGAAATGAAGATGAAAATCCAAACAATCCCAACCGAATGCGAATAACATTTAACTTGGTCATTACTCTTCCATGCTGCATTTATTATTATTATTATTATTTTATATTTTTTTAACACTTTTTTTTAATGACTAGTACACCTCTTAAGTCACACATGATGGTGTAACAGGAGCGGAAAAATTCCCTCAATGGTAAAACCAGGGTATTGACATGACCTTAAAAATGTGTTTCAAAATTCTGAAAAACTTAAACTCAATAATGTGATTCAAAAATCTAAAAAGCTCCAGGAGAGCATTTGCAGAGTTTCATCGCGGATAAATTATACGATAATGAAAATTTGTATTTATATGGTTTTCAATTCAAATTCAAAATCTCAAACTTAAAGGTAATCGTAGAAAAACAATAAAGTGAGAGAATCATAACAACAAAGTGAAAGAATTGTAACAATATAGGATTCTTAAAAAATATCCATTATTCAATCCTTCAAGTGAAAAAACATCTCCACAATATCATTGTAAATAAATACTGAGATTTATAATGTAAATTCAAAATCACAATTCAAATGTATAAATATAGATCTTTATCATATCAAGATGACAAGAGAAAAATACCACAACCATTATTTTTGTGTTTTTAGTATCAGAGTCCTATTTGGATCAACGTCTATCGATCCAAAATGAGCGTTTCTACATCCTCAACCACACCTACCACGTCAGTAACTATTGTCCAATCTTATCCCATAGACGCGTCTAGAAGTAACAGAAAAAATAAAAGTGAGTTCATTTCAATAATTTTTTTTTCTTTCGTCGTCAGAGTAGGTGTTTGCTACCATATCAGTTCTGTTTTTTTATCCTATTTAAACAAACAGTCTCTGACTCACTTAAAATCGATGTTTCGCAACATCTTCTTATACTCTTGCCGTAAATACTTTCTATCTTAGGAACTTAAAAATGTATTTTAAAAATCTGAAAAAAGCTCAAACTCAGTATGTGATTAAAAAATCTGAAAAATTCCTCGAGAACATTTGCATTATTTCGTCACAGATAAATTTCGTGATTATGAAATCTGTTATTTATATGGTTACCAATTCAAATTCAAAGTTTCAAATTTGGAGTTAATCATGGTATCGTAATAAAGTGAGAGAATTGTAACAACTTGAAATAATTACAACAGCATAGGGTTCTTAAATAATATTTAATATTCAATCATTCAAATGAGAAAATGTTTCTGCAATATCATTATAAATAAATGTCAAGATTTATAATGTAAATTAAAAAACACAATTCAAATGTATAAATAGAGATATATATTATATTGAGATGACAAAGAAAAATATCACAATCTTATTATTTTGTTCCTGGTATCAAAGCCCTCTTAGGCCCAACGTATACCGATCTAAAATGAGCATATCTACATCCTCATCACAACCACCACACCCGCAGTTACTGTCCAACTTTCTCCAACGGATGCGTTTAAAAGTAACAAAAAAGTAAATGTGTGTGTATTTCAATAATTTTTTTTTCTTTTTGTCTTTAGAGTAGATGTTAGTCACTATTTCAGTTTTGCTCTCTACTCTCTTTAAACAAACCGCCTCTTCTTAATTTGAAATCGATGTTTCACTATATCTTCTCATACTCTTGCCGTAAATACTTCCTATCCTAGGAACTCAAAAATGTGTTTAAAAAATCTGAAAAGCTCAAACTCAATAATGTGATTCATAAATGTGAAAAATTCGACAAAATGATTTGCACGATTTCATTGCAGAAGAATTATGCGATCATGAAATCTGTTATACTTAGACCTTAAGGGGGACAACTCGTTGGTAAAAGATCAACACCTCAAAAAAGAGGTCATGAGCTCTACTCTCCTTGGGGCCACTACCTACTCAAAAAAAAAAGAAATCTGTTATCCATATGGTTACAATTCAAATTTAAATTCAAAGTTTTAAATTTGAAGTAAATGGTGGAGATGCAATAAAGTTGGAGAATCATAACAGCAATGTGAAATAATTGTAACAACATAACACTCTTAAAAAATGTTCAATATCCAATCATTCAAACGAGGACAATATAAATGTCGAGATTTATAATGTAATTTAAAAAACACAATTCAAATATATAAATAGAGATCTTTATCATATTGAGATGACAAGAGAAAAATACCACAACCATTATACTTATATTCTTAGTATCAGAGTCCTCTTTGGACTAACGTCTATCGATCCAAAATAAACATTTCTACATCCTCAACCACACCCACCACACACGTAGCTACTGTCAAACTTTCTGCCACAGACACGTCTAGAAGTAATAGAAAAATAAAGGTGAGTTCATTTCAATAATTTTTTTTTTTCTTTCGTCTTCAGAATTGATGTTTGCTACCATATCAGTTATGTTTTTTATCCTATTTAAACAAGCAGCCTCTAGCTAACTTGAAATCGATGTTTCGCAACATCTTCTTATACTCTTACCGCAAATACTTCCTATCTCAATAACTCAAAAATGTGTTTCAAAAATCTGAAAAACTCGAATTCAAGAATGTGATTCAAAAATCTGAAAAAGCTCTACAAGAACATTGTCACTATTTCATCGCAAATGAATTCTGCGATCATGAAATCTGTTATACATATGGTTACAAATTCAAATTCAAAGTTTCAAACTTGAAGCCAATCATGGAGACACAATAAAGTGAGAGAATCGTAACAACAAGGTAACAAAATTGTAACAACATAAAACTCTTAAAGAATATCTAATATCTAATATTTCAAAGAGGAAACGTCTCCACAATATCATTGTAAATAAATGTCGAGATTTATAATGCAAATTTAAAAAAACAATTCAAATGTATAAATAAAGGTCTTTATCATATTGAGATGACAATAGAAAAATACCACAATAATTATTCTTGTGTTCAAAATCAAGCTTATTTCTTTATTAATTTTTGCTTATCCCAGGTAGTACAATTTCACTTTCCCCTATTTTAACCTATCCCTATCTCTGTTCAGTTATTTTCTGATAAACCCTAGATCATCAGTACTTCCATTGAATTTAAATCCTGAATGCACAGATTCAAGATAGAAAACCTAAAAATCAACAACGAACAAGTAAAAAAAAATAAAAATAAAAGAAAAGGAGGTATTGAAGTGAAAGATTAAATTAATAAGTAGAAAAAATAAAGTATAAATACATGAATCAAATAGACCCAGAATAGGGGAAAATAAAAAAAGTATTTTTGTTTGAAAAGTAACCATCCTAAACAAATGATAGGGGTAATAAAAGATGTTCTAGTGAATAATATTATATAAGAGAGGTGGGAATAAAGGGATCAAGGATTGTGTTTTTGCATGGCTTGCAGCCTTTCATTTATGCCTTTGAGCTCATCCTCTAAAGCTTTATGGTCTTGCTTTAACCTTGACAGTTATAATAAGATGGCTTCTTCTTCTATCATCCCATCTTCTTGCTTGGCTTTATTATGAATGAATTAATCTAGGTGGTAGTCTTCATTCTTACAATATTTTTCAGTAATTCCTTTTGTCTTTTTAGAAACGAACCATTTGCGAATTCCCATCTATCTAGACCCACTTTCTTGAACCCCTGTTTCACAAAATTTAATAACCATTAAGAGAGAGAAAGAGAAAGTTAAAGAGAGACTCACGTTAAGTGTTGAACTGATGAACAAAGCTTGAGAAATTGTTGTGTTTGAAGTAAAGAGGGAGAAGCTTGTGAGACAAATCATGGTCAATGACTATAAAGCTGTTGTTGGCTTTTTCCCATAATATCTAACCCAGGAGCTATAGATCGGATAGTTCTCGTTAATCTTCCACTGGCATGGACGATTATACCATTTATGCCATATAAAATCTAGGACGGGGACGAAGCATACAGTACTGGTATAGCAAAAAAAAAAATCTTGACTGGTCCCACACATGATATTCACGACTCAGGACGTAAAATTGTTAGGTAGATGCACTTTCCTTGGTTCTCATTGGACTTGTCTGTACGTTGCTAGGAATCCAGGGCTCATATTCAAATTGCAAATTCTAGACAATAAAAACCGGAGATCTTGTTGTGGGGCCCAGTTCACCCGAAACCCCTGCCAACCAACAAATCAACCAACTGACCAAAGCGACGGTGTAATCGTTATAAACCCAACTCAATCGTTTCACATATATAATTAAAATAAAAGTAATAAAATAATAGAAAAAAATAAATTTATTGACATAATAAAGCAAAAATGGTTGGTACATGATAACAACATTAAATTAAAAATATACTTAAATTAGGGTTTGGTTGGTCATGAATCTGTTTTTTCAATCCTAAAAAACTGTGTTTTTTCTCTTCCTTAAAAAATAAAATAAAATAAAATAATTTTGTAGCCAAACGAGGACTTAGTCTAATATGTAAAATGTTAAATCCCCTGTATTAAAGCTGTTATGCCACCACACGTCTGTTCCTTCTTATCCCATAATGAGAGATGTGCCGTTTACTCCGGGAAATCATTTTGAGATTTTTTTTTTAGGGCTAATCTCTCTCTTCCTCTATCATTAATTTATGTTTTTTTTTCCTGTCTCCTTGATTAGGGTTAGTTTTTCAACCTTGTATTTCTTTCTTTGTTTTATAAAGGGTAAGCTGTAAGCATTGGAAAGGTTAGTATGTGTAAATCTCTTCTTTCTTTCTCTTTCCTTAATACTTTCTAAAAACTTAAAGTAGGTTTTGCTTTTTCTTTTCTTCTGATATCATCAAAATGGGTATTAATGTATGAATGTATATATTCTTATTTCTTCTGCGTATAATGCATAGTATATTGCATAGTATATATAAGACCATGGAATATACAACTGGAGATTTATTTATTTTTATTGGGTTTTGGTTTTCATGAAAGAGGGAAAGACAGTTTGATTTGAAATGTCAAGAATGTGGTAATGGTGGTATCGTAAAGGTAAGAAGAAGGAGAGAGAGAGAGAGAGAGAGAGAGAGAGAGAGAGAGAGATTAGTTCATAATTTTCATCATCAATGTGTATACTCTGGTGGGTTGAATAGTGTCAAGGGAGGAGATATATAAATACAAGTTCTTGTCATGTCAGTGCTGAATAGTGTTAGTGGGCTGGAGACGCATAACTGTGTTTTGCATTGTGAAGTCATCTCGGGAGTTTTTATTTTGTTTCCATTAAACTTTTAGAATTTAAACTCAGGGTCCCTAAGCCATAGGCGGTCTCTTCCTCTGTCTCTTTGATCTCTGTTTTCTGAACTCTATTTCAAGGCTTGAGGGATGACTTTGCAGGGACTAGTCTATAGGGGCGATTGCATGGCTGCAATGCCAGCTTTGTTGTACGATGGAGATTTTTCGGGTTCTGAATCTCTACCTGGTTACTGGGTCTTTGGGGATTTCTTCATTTGGGTTATTATATTTAGGGTTTTTTCAATTCTGTTTTTTTTTTATCTCCATCCCCTCAAACTTCCATGTTTAGCTTCTTTTGTTGTTGAGGAAACTAATTGCTAATCTATGCTGGTGTTCGTTCACGGTTTTGGGGTGTTCGTATGTTTAGTTTTTCTGGGTTCTTTGGGGCTTAATTGTTTTGTTTTTCTCTGTGGGAATCTGCGTTTCTTAGTTCTTACTTCTTAGTTGGTAAGGATGTGGTATTTATACACATTCCATTTCGTGCTCATTGGGTTGGGGTCCCTGGTTTATTTGTTTTTATTCGCTTCTGGTTTTGCATGCAATAACTTGTAGCCGTTTTGGTTTTTTTGTTAGTTGATTTTTTGAACTCTTTTCTCTTTCGATGATGTTTGCAGTTACAAGTCTCAGAACCCATGACAGTTTTGCCAAAGACGGAGCAAGGAAGAGATGGTTGAGAGGGGAAGAGGAACAGAGGAACTGGGTCCGAGTTGCAGGAGAGATTTGGCAATGGAGTCCTCTTCTTCTACATGTTCTGCAAACCCATTACCCGTTAGACAGGCACCCGCGAACTACCGTCCGTATCCTCCACCCCTTGCGAAGTACCTGGATGTTAAAGCAGACCGAAAGCTTTTCATGGATTCCCTGGAGAAGCTCCATAATACCATGGGAACTAAGTTTATGTAAGGCTGAACTGCTGACAGTTACATTGTTAGACATTTCTTCATATTTTGGTTCTAGTTTCTGTTTGTACTTCAAATATGAAACATCATCAATGTCGAACAAGGTTGAATTAGTATGGAAGTTCAACGTTGCTTGTAATGTTTGTATCTTTAAGGAAGATACCACTCCACCACTCTGTTTGATCTTATCAAGAATTTTCGATTTAGTACAGACTCCAAGGCTAAAGAATTGCTTTTCCCCGTACTTTTGTCCCTTTTATCACATACATATTTGTAGATATTGTCATCTCCCATCTTGGTGCTGCTTATGGTGGAAATAAGCTGCATATTTTGGTCAAAGTAGTTACATGTAGGAGTAGGCAGAGGACTATTGTTTCCGAGAGTGTTAGATAGCATGACGGATAGCATGACGGGGCAGCCAATACGTCTATAGATTTCAGGGTCGTCTTCAGCAAATTGCATTTTTATTAATTCAGTATTTCTCGTCTCTATTCACCTTGGTTGACATAATCACTTGTACTAAATGCTCTAGAAGTTGTAAACTGTGTTATAGAGAACTCTTATGTGTTTTAATTTGCTTCCATATTTTTTTATGACTTTGGTGACTCATGGATATTACTGTTGTTGCATTGTTCCTGAAGATTTTTGTAGGTTAATATGGGGGTGGGAATTTTGTGACAAATTGAGTTAACGCCTTGTCCTAAACCTCTTTATTTTTGTACTCTTCTGGAAATTTCATCTTCTCCTTAAACTTCTTTTGTTTCCATAGTAAGTCCTACGCATTCAACTTGGTGCATGATGAATAGTATTTTAGTGGAGTAGGCTATTCTGGTTTTTGAAACTGGCTTTATTGATCTTCACGTTTAGTTGAGTAACCCTAAGTTCAGATGTTTTGTTGCCAATTTAAAACCAGCTCCGGTCGGTCAGATGGGGATTGGGATCTTTTTGGTTGATACCCCTCACTGATCCCAAAGTCACATTCGTACACTATTTTGGCCAGGGGTGGGACAGGATGACCCAACTCAGTCCCATCTTCACTTATATGTAAGAAGCTAACCCTAGCTTTCAATCTTTGGATGACCAAATCCTTAGCTTTCCTCATATAGAGAGAATCCCAATAGTGCTGCTGGGGGAAGTGCTTGTTGTTTATGAAGTGGTTCATTATTGTAATCTAGGACTTTGGAGGCTCTCATTTTATTCATCGAATTGGCCTTCTCACCCTTGCTTCGTTCAATCTTGTAGAGAGAGGGCCTGTTTATTTAGCTGAACGTGATGGACTGGTGACTCTTCTTTATTATATTGCATTTCTTTGTAGGCACCGTATGGTATTATTTGTCGTTGACTTTGCAGAGTCAAATCCATTTCCCTCCCCCCACACCCCTCAAAATAGGGCAAAAATGAAAAAAAAATAAAATGTAACTGAGCTTATGAAGATCATTTTGCTCGTGTTATCTCCATAGTTGTCATGATGGCAAGTCAAGCCTAGTCTGTGGCTAGGGGTCCTTTTTGTCTTGGGACCTAGTCTGTGGCTAGGTGCCTTGTTGTCTTGGCACTTAGGTGGTCAAGTCTTGTTATACATAGAGGGGGGGCGCGGGGGGTGTAAAACACTCAACTTATATGGTATGAGAATTTCTTATTAAGCCCGCCTTCTTCGTAGATTAATGGGTTAGGAATGACATTGGATTGGATTAATGAGTTCGTCATGCATGGCTCCTTAAGTGAAAATTTGCTTCAGATAAGTTAATAGATTTTTTTTTTCTTTCAAATTTTCACATGGAGAGCCATGTTACTGAGCTTGCAAAAAGATTATTCTAAATTTGTATGCTAAACTAACTGTTTGGCTGTAATGTCATGGTACCAAGCTTTTTGACATCCAAATTTCAATTGATTCTTATTTCTTGGATGCACTAAACTCGTGCTTGTCCCCCCCCCCTCTCTCTCTCTCTCTCTCTCTCTCTTCATTTTCTCCGTCCCCCCTCTCCCCTCCCGTTTGAAGTATTGATAATGCTGCGACATATCAACATTGGCTGTCAAGATGTATGTGTTGTTCTACATTCCCTACAATCAGTTTGCCACCGGCTGGTCATACTCCTGTCATAGCATGACAATTCTGTTGCTATATTCTTGTACGTTTGGTGTAATTACTCACTCATCGGAGTTTTTTTCAAATATGCTCGTCGGCCTGAACTTAGTTTTTATTTTTTATTTTTTTTATGGGTGCTACTTGCATTAATCTTTCTTTTTGTTTTGTCCAACATAAAAAATGTGAGAATTTAGTGAAGATGGAGATTCTAAAAGAATAAGTTGGAAGGTGCAAATTCTTAAAGATGAAGCTCATATGAATTGCCATTCTTTGTTGTTGTCAATCCTTTTTGTGAAGTTTGCCTCCCTTTAAGTTGTATACTTTTCCTGGGCTTTTCAAGTGCTTATCAAGAAAAAAGGTAAAATAAAGCCACTATATTTCCGTAAGGATGGAGTCCTTTTTGAATTATATTTGATCATTTTCTTTACTGAAAAGGCATTTTTTAATCCATTTGAAAACCTATTTTATCTATTTGATAGAAGTAGGTTTTTATAGTACAGCATTGCAATGTGGTGATTTGAGCAAAGTTCCTTTTTGTTTGATGGTTCATGGGGTTGGTGGGAAGCTTAAGCTTTTTGTTTAGGGCTTGGCGATGTAAAAAGATTGCAACTAAATTGTGTTTTTCCCAATTTGAATAAGTGCAAAAGCTGCCCCTGTTTTCCTTGACTGTCACAGCAAAGCAAGCATAAACGAATGAGCAGTAAATGCATAATCCCCCTATAAGTGAGAAGGACAGATTTAGACTTGTGCTATGGTTCTTAGCAATGCTGCTAGAGTTAAGTATAGCCTTGTGCTGGAATCAATTGACAGCGTTTTGATGCGCTTGCTAAATTGTGGAGTCCATTTTGGGAAGTTTTAAAGGTGGGAGTATTATGAATTGTGTTTGAATAAGTTCATTCATGTAAATTATGAAGCATCTTCCTAGGAATAACTAAGCATAGAACATATGGAAACCATGTTATTGTGGATGATATTATTGGATACAATATTAGTAAAGTGAACTGATTCTTTTGTACATGGTAGTAACATATTAATATTAGTATTAATATTAATTTTACATTAGTATTAATTTCAATCTATCTGGAATTTAGTTGACATATGAAAATATGTATTTATTCTTGTCTGGGATAGAGACAGAATCACTTATTTGTCAAATAATGCATTTACTTGTCAGTAATGGAGACGGAAAATATATACAGTGCTGTTGTATTGACTTATATATGAATGTGATTTTGAAAATATGATTGGGTATGGTTTTTATTGTTAGATTTGTCGAGACCTATCAGGGCCTCACCTAGGCCCCAAGGCCTTTTCGAATGGGGAAAGCATGCAATGCACTTGCAGAGGAGCAAGAACTATGTCATATGATCTATGCCTTGCGATTTGAGTGAGGGTGTCATTTTGAGGGGAGAGCGAGCCTTGTTGCTTCAACAATTGGAGATCATGGAGGAGAGATGGAGACAGGGATTCTTTCTCACCGTTTAGCCCTTAGCCCGAGCGGGTATTCTCAAGCCGTATCCTTACGACACACACCTTAGTGACTATTTCCTTAACGGCGAAGCATTAGGACAGAAAGTACTTTTTATTGTTAACCTGGAGGATCATTAGCGGTCTCCCCCCTATCCCCCCCGGCATTCTGCCCGTTCGTCTGACTTCTTCCACATGGATAAATAGATTTCTCTTGCATCGGTCCCAGAATTGCTGGAAGATGCAACCTAGCTTAGGTGTTATCTTGGTCACTTTTACCGGTTGTTGACCAAGTCCTAGAATCATGGTAATTAGAAAAGGAACACTCCCATGATCAATTATTGCATGTTGTAGTGAATTTTAAATGATCATTTAGTGATTGGTGAATGGTTCATCTCTTTTCTTTAGTTTATACTAACGTTACCACTATGTACCAGTGAACAATAAGTACTAACAAAACCTGAAAGGTCCTAAACTAAACTTGTTTTAGGCCCCTAGGCCTGTCTCCAGTCCCTTGGTCCCTTGAAAACTATGCTAGTGTACATCATTTCTCGGACTTATAGTGCTTGCCCTTTGTTTTATTGCTTCAAGAGAATCTTATATTTAAAGACATTAAGAAGATAAAAAAAAGGAATTGTATTTGGCATTAACGGTTCTAAAAGATGTTATTGTTCATGCACCTTGAATCTCATAAAATCCAACT
Source organism: Protea cynaroides (assembly GCA_028583415.1). Taxonomy (NCBI): domain Eukaryota; kingdom Viridiplantae; phylum Streptophyta; class Magnoliopsida; order Proteales; family Proteaceae; genus Protea; species Protea cynaroides. Next base: position 20,784,299 of record CM053275.1, read on the forward strand.
CGATCCATATTCCCATTGTAGCTTTTATTTAGGTGCAGGTGTGGTTGGAGGTTCTGTTCCTGTGGGACCTAAGGAGGTGCCTTACAAACCAATCTCCATCCATGGTGTCGGACTTGGCAAGGCCCCAAATGTAGGATTCAGCGAACCATGGGTACATAGAAATTCAAATTGTTTTATATCCTATCTATTGGTGTAAATAATTCTGTGTTATGGTAGGATAAAATTCCTTACACTGATGTGGTTGCGGCCTTGCTGGTGTCAGAAACCAGCTGTGATTCAGGTTTTGGACTTGGCAAGGCCTGAATGTTTAGGAATTCATAGGTACATAGAATCTTAGTTTTAGATTTTTTGATGTTATTTTCCTATCAGGACTGATATAAAATAATTCTGCTAGTGTTATAGTTTGCTAAAATTCTCTACTTATCTGTATGTTTGTAATTAGTTTATTTTTATTCTCTTTGCATACTATTTCTATTTTAACACGGTCTAAAATTATCTAGAAGAACTATAAAAGAAGATTAAATTAGTTATATATGCTTTATGAGTAGGTAGTAGTTTCTGCATGGACATATATTTGTTTAGTAGTAGCACTAGACTATTTGGAACTAGAATAGTGTGATGGTAGTACTTGGCATGTCTGCACAAGTCAAGTGTTAGAATTTGTCCACAGACTCCACACTTGTTACATTGGTGAGGCTTCTAATTTGAAGTGCAAAAATAACATGCTGAAGGGCTTGGCAAGAAGATCCTGAATTGCATGCAAGTTGCCTCATTTGATCTGTTGCTTTTGGTGCATAACTTTTCAGAGAAATACTCTATGGTTGGTAAATTCCCTTGGATAGGTCTTTCTTGTCCTACCTTCATATTGGTACATTCAATCTTGTCATGTTGCGTGAATCAATGGCGTGTCTAGATATCTTTTACAGATGATATGTCTATTAATCCAATTGGAGTGCAAAATATATTTCAAGTTAACCCCTGGACAGTGTGGGGATTCTTATGCCCTCCCACATAACTAACACTCTCTCTCCTCCCTAGCTGATGCCGATAAAACACAGAATTGGGCTTCTTTTAGTGGAGATAAGCCTTGGCCCTTGGGTTGGGTTATATGTATGTTGGGCCTTTTACTACTTTATTATTGCATTCCTAGGAGAGAGGATAGAGTTTCCACAATTTAGAAAGTCCCTCCTAATTGTAGACAGCTAGCATAGGAGTTTGTTTCCTTATTGCAAAAGTCTATAGCGTGGAGATTTCTCTTTTGTTGGTTGAGATAGCCATTGGGGGGAGTCTTTCTATATATATGTAAGTATGAGCCATAAAGCCTCACCAATTTTAATTGAATGAATTATAGTTGTCAAGGCATCGCTTAGGAGTCCTGACGCCTTGGAAATTAGGGCGCCTAGGCCGGTTCCTTGGTCGCCTTGGGCATCCTTCAGCCCTCCACCGCCTGGGATCGCCTTGTTGACGTGACAACCTTGGAATGAATGAATTGGCTGCTGCTTTTATTTTCTTTGTGAGACTCAGATTGGTGCTGTAGGAAACTAGTTGTTGGTGGGAAATCAACATAGATCCAAGCTGGGACTCCGGGAATCATATCCTTTCTAGCTTCTTCTCTTTTCTTCCAGATCAATCAAGTAAGTTTATTTCTGCTATTTAATTTCAGATCTGGTTCCTGTAATATCATCTTCATTTTCCATCGAATTCATTCAGTTTCTGTTTTGATTCCATACACCTGCTGCCATCGATTCTGTCTATGCTTGTTACTATTATTAAGTGTCAACTGGATCTGTTTCCTTGTTTGATGCTGATACGATTGCTGTTCTGTGGGATTGCTATGATTGTGTTGCTATCTTCTGAAATAAGGAATTGAATTCTATTGTTGTTAAGATTCCTTAATATCTTTTAATTCCACCGCTAGATCAATTCCAGTTTCTGATATGATTATTTCAATATATTTTGCTGCATTGTTACTTAATCTGTTTTCCATCCATGGGTCAGATTTTGAGTTCTGAATTGTCTAAAATCTGCCTGCATAATAACTCTAATCCTATCTCATCTAGGATTGTTACTTATCTGTTAATCCAACTGAAGGATTGTTTTGGGTTTTGGATATATTGTTCATTCTCTTATTATCTGCTTTTATTCAAATTCTGGTTTGCAATAATGGGGATTGGGGAAGTTGTTCTGATATTACCGTTATTACCGTTATTTCATTTCTGGTTCTGTCATTTACTGCAGCTCTGGTTGTTTGGGTATCCTACCTTCATTAGTTATTGTCTGGAGGAGTTTTAGGACTAGTTTGATTCTTGTTTTAAGTTTTTTATATAAAGCTTGTAAGGGGCTGAAACCCTAGACACAAAAATGATGAATGGAAATTGAAAGCTATCTTTTGCCCCTTTATTTGTGTGAGATGCGAGTCATGCGACTACTGTAGGTAGGATGCCAAAGGCTGGTGGGATTCCAAATGAGGATTAGGGGGGATGCGTAGTTTTAACTTCTTTACTTCTCTATTCTCCTACATTGAATCAAGTAAGTACCTGATGGCAAAGATAGGGCTACATCTCAATTTATGCCCAAACCTTGCTAGGGTAGGATATTTTAAGCAACTCAATTCAAATTTAATACTTCAACAACAAGTAAGAATGATTGAATTTGACAAATAATTACTCCACTTTAAATCTATCCAATAGAATGCTTCAAAACTTGAAAACAATGATCCTTAGGATACGAGAAACATTACTGCAGAAAATGAACTTGATCCAACGGGTGGGATCGAAACTAATCTTGCCCTGTAGGTCTCAAACAGCTATTTTAACAGAACCAGAACTGTATAACAGTAGAAAAAAGTACTTCTCTCAAAATCCAGCCGTTGAAATGTTTTCAAACTTAGAGGGGAAGTACTCTAGGTTGTGCTTGATAACATACCCAAATTTGAAGGTGATCCAACCATGGATCAAGAAGTTATGAATTTTCACAAAACCCCTATCATTTGAAAACGGGGCTGATTATATCCACAGTAGAAAACTTATTGAAAACCTACAATTCCGCAGTGTTGTATTGATCAGATTAGTCCTATTATTGTCGACATTATATGAGAGAGGTAGGAAAGAGATTGGAGGACCAAAAGAGCAAAAGGAATTAAGGAAACAAGAAAATTTCAACAGATTTTCTGGTTTCTACTAAGTCTGCCTCCTTGTCCTTTATTCATATTTATAGACTTTGTAAAGTTTCAATCTATGGAAGGGCCAATTCCTTATAGGAATGACAGAAAATAAAACATGAACAAGAAAAAGGAAATTTTCCTTAATAGAGTGTAGGAAGTTTCCAAAACAAACTGAGTAATTTAAATATTCCAAAATTAAAATATATGTTAACATAATTTAGGAAGTAAATCAAACAAGGACTTTGGAGAAAAAGGCAACTAAAGATGTTGGCACTGTTCACGTGAACAGTACCGCGTGAACAGTGTCAGCTGATTGTTGGTTTGATTTTGGCATTTTGCTTCCTTTGGTCATCTTGTGTAACTTGGACTGCATCAATACCATTGTTGACTACGTACCTCACACCTGTGCATTTAATATCCAGATCTGAAATCTGATTCAGATCCCTTGTTTCCATCAGTTTCAAGTTCTATTTCCTAGTTTTAATTCTCTCACACCATCAGGTATTGTTTCTGTTATCTGATTTTGTTCCCTGCAATAAGATTTGAACATCAAATCAGATTTTGTTCTGGACTCCAAACTTGAGAACAAACTTGGGTTTTAGAGTTTCCATCGATTTCAGATTTCTGCCCATAGTTCAGTGAGTCATTTGCTCACATTACATGCTGAAACAACCACTTATCATATTCTAAAATCAAATCTCTCATTGCTGTTGCTGATTCTCAGTTTTGAGCATTCTTACTTCAATGAGGATCGCTCCATAACTAGGAATCTAAGCATCAGATTACTTTGGGATTTGGATATGTTGTTCTTGATTTATTCCTTGCATTATTCTAAATTCTGGTTTGTGTCCATTGGTCAGTCAGTTATTTATTAATTTCATATTCTGGTTGTTTTCCTCTCAGTGCGATCCTGGTTTCTAAGTAAGTTTCTGAATCCTACACTCTTCTGATTTAGAAACCCTATCAATTGGCATCAGACCCATGGCTGACAGTAATTCCAGGAACCCAGACATGGCTAGAAGGGTAAAAATAGTGGCTGAGTCGGTCTGGAGAGCATAAGAACTTTTTGAAAAATCTGTGTGACAGTTACTAAACTTGATGTTCTAGTTCAACAAATAGGTTGCACCTCAGAGAATGATTCCCAAAGGAGGTTTAGTGAGCAAACTGATTTCCCCTCTAAAGTACAAGCTGAGCTTAAATTTGCATTGCCAAAGGAAGATGGGTGAGTACCAGCCAAAATGAAGGAATCTGAGATCGAGGACAATTTTTTTTTGATTGAATTGACAAATTAAGATCCAGTTCTCCCACCGACTGTAGAAGAGTTAGTGATTCAAGGTGTAGACCAAATTCTTGCAAGGCGGAAGGTTTTTCTTCTCTAGAGCCTACCATTGAAGACTGTTGAAAAAGGCTGAGGCAGTGGATGAAAAGGTCACATATATAGTTCTGAAGAACTGCATGGATACATCACTCACAGAGGATACTAATCATGAAGTTGAGCACATCGAGTTCGTGATTTTGCTAAAGTTCTTTGAAGAGAGATTTCCACGCTTTGAAGATTTCATTCTTATCATCCGTGTGCTATCAAAGTATATCAAAGTATTGTTTTAGGTTGAAGATGGATGCTATTGGCATGGTGATACTTATTCATCCCTACAAAACTCGTGGTCGAGGGTTTTTTTTTTTTTTTCCAAGTTGGGGAGAGTTGATGCAAATAAAATGCAGAATTGGGCTTGTTTTAGTGGAATTAAGCTTTGGGTTGGGTTATATGTATGTTGGCATTTGTTCCAAGGGTTTTCATTGTAATGGACTACTTTTTAATGGGCCTAACTTATCGTAGTAGGATGTAGGAATATGGGATTTGTTAATTACTTAAGTTGTTGGGTTTAGTTCCTATTTATTTATTGTGTTGTTTCATTGGGCTGGAGTAGGTCTCTAAGTGTCCTTCCTTTCTTTTTGTAGGAGTACACTTCCTCTAAGGTGAGGCTGAAGAAGTTTTAAGACTAGTTTGATTCTTGTATTAATTTTTATTTTGATTTATTTTTTCAATTTTTTCTGTCATTACAAAGTATTCGAAATATCTTTAAATTGACACTTAGATCATTCGGACATAGGACTTTTAAGTTATAAATTTCTGAAGATTTAAAGGGGTTAAAAAAGAAAAAAGAGAGGGCTTTAGATACAGGCAGAGTAGGTAAGTTTGTAAGGGGCTACAACCCTACACACGGAATTGATGAATGTAAGTTGGCTTTTGCCCCTTTATTTCTATGAGATTCAGAATTGTTGTGAGATGTGACTACTGTGGGTGGGATGCCAATGGCCGTGGGATTCCAATTCGAGGCCAGGTGGAATGCTTAGTTCATATCCGCTTCTTCTTCTCTCTTATTTCCTCCATTGAGTCACGTAAGTACCATTGTTGATTACACACCTCACACCTGTGCATTCAATTTCCAGATCTGAAATTTGATACAGATCCGTTGTTTCTATCAGTTTCAAGTTCTGTTTCCTAGTTTTGATTCCCAATGCCATCAGGGGTGCTGTTTCTGTTATCTGATTTTGTTCCCTGCAAATCAGATCTGAGCATAAAAAAGATTCTCTTTTGGACTCCAAATCTGAGAACGACTTAGGTTGTTGAATTTGCCATGGATTTCATTTTTCTGCCCATAGTTCAGTGTGTCATTTGTTCGCATTACTAGCTGAAACAACTATTTATCAGTGTCATAAGTTATAGAATAGCGCCAGTTTAGGGTATTTTGGGTTTTTGGTTAGTTAGTTTATTTATCTTCTTTTATCTTATCATTGTAAGGGGTATAGTTGTAATATTATTATTTCAGTATAAAGGGATGTGGGGGTGAGGAGATAATGAATCTCACACATTCTCTGATTCAACAATCATATTCTGAAATTGTGCCTTTCATTGCTGCTGCTGATTCTCAGTTTTGAGCAATCCTACTTCAACGAGAATTACTCCATAACTTGGGATCTAACCATCAGTTTGCTTTGTGATTTGGATATGTTCTTTAATCTATTCCTTACATTGTCCTAAATTCTGGTTTGCTTCCATTGGTCAGATTGTCAGTTATTTATTAATTTCATATTTTGGTCCTTTTCCCTTGTGTGATCCTTGTTTCTAAATGAGTTTCTGAATCCTACGCTCTTCTGATTTGGAAACCCCATCACTGGCCTCGTGGCCACCCCTTGATGATACGATTCCCACATGCCAATTGGTGTTGCATGGGAGATCTTTCACATTGACAGTGTGGGAAACCATTGCCCATAATTTATATGCCACCAGGAGATTCTTTATAGGATTAGATTTACTCCATAGAGTATTCTGGTTGTTCATTTCTGACAAGCAAGCGAGGATAAAGGAGGGAAAATCTAGATGTGTTACCGGAATGTGGATTGTTGGAATCCATTGCATGTCTGGAAAGTATGTATCTTCTGCTTAGAACCATCAACGTAACAGTGGTACTTAACGTGCCTTCTACTAATGCAATTGAAGAAAAAATTGGTTTGATACCAAAAACTGTGAGGAAAACTAAATGCTGTGAGGAAAACTGTTTGTAACTTCCCTAGACCATAATTTGAACTAAATGCACATTGCAGTAAGAAAAACTATAAACAAATAAGAAAGGGGACGGTTTTTGTACACGGTCAGGGTATCAACCCTTCATTTAATAGGAGGGGTAGTTTTGAGATTGCGCCACTTCATCCGACCGCTGAAAGTACGACTGTGTACGTACATGGCCGTATACAAAACCTTTTTCCACTAAGAAATGAAGAAAAGAAGATAAAAAGTGTAGGCTCACCTCTTTGCCAGAGAAAGGTAGGACCAGCAACACCCAAAAGCTTCCATTGCTTTTAGGACTTCTTATTCATTCAAAGTATCAGTTAAGGCTTGATTTTCTTTTTATAAGAACTTGCACTTGAAGCAATTTATAAGAACTTGCACTTGAAGCAATTAAGTGAGTAAGGCAGGAAATAATGCTAAGATTTTGTGCAGATCCATCTTGATTTATTACTCTCCCCTTAATTTTTCTATATTCTTTCTCAGAAAGTAGCATAATACCCAAAATTGTTGATTCTTAGAAACACCTAGTATAGTATTGAGTTCTTTAGGAGAAAAGCTGGGAATTTTAGTATTATTGTGTAACTTTTTTTGTTTTCTCCTTATGAGTGTGTTGGAATTTACTGTTGCACTATTGATGTTCCAATTTTTCATGGCTATTGGATTTTTAGGATCCCCACAATAGGTGGCAAAGAACTAGACTTACATCGGCTCTTTGTTGAGGTGACTTCCAGAGGTGGTCTCGAACAGGTTAGATGAAATAACTACTACATGCTTTTTTCACTTTTTGTATAATTGGGGTTCTATTTGGTTTCTTGGTTTTGTTACTGTCTTGTATAATAAGTTTGATATTGTTGGAATTTATTTATTTTTCCTTCCAGTTATCTGGTTGAAATCTCTGATTATTATTTTTTGTTGGTGTCAACTGGGGGCCAAAATTGAATTATGTTATTTTTGAAAATTTAATCAAAGTCATAAAAAAATTATCTGAGATATTCATATGGTCGAAATTGGTATTGAAGTCACCAAAATATTTAGATCTCAGCCCTGGCCAGATCAAAATTTGAATTGAAAACCTCAGATGATTGCTTGTTGAATAGGGTTGTATACTTTCCTTTTGTGAGTAGGTCTAGCTCTGGCAGCATTCACCCAAGGAAAAACTGTATGCTTCTTTTCTCTAATTTGAACTTGCATTACATGGTAATCTGTATCTTGTACTTTGAGAAGTATGATTTACCTTGCTGGAAATCCCTCTTCTCCTTCTCTACCTTCCTAGTGTTGGTAAATCATGGCTTATGGACCTTAAATTTGTCAATGAAGGTGCCAAACACAATTGATTAATATTCTGACCTTGAGGAAAATGAGAAACAGGTCTGTGGTTAAATTTACCACGTAGTGAGCGTACAATCATGTGAGCAAAAAAGCTGTCTTGATGGCATCAGCAAAGGGGACACATCCTGCATGTTTGTTTTACTTGTCGTATTTGTAGGAAGCCTGCTAGTAATTAACCTCATCTTTTAATGGGGCAGCTAAAGTATTATGCCTGATCTTAGTAAGCATACACCACTGGGCTGTCACTAGATATAGATGTGATTTCCTAATAAATGGGGGTGATGTTTTTGAAAATTTAACTTGTTAAGTAAACAAGTAATATCCCATTTAACTAAGATAATGCCCGAAACTTTGAAAGTATGACAACATATTATAAGGGGTTAATTGATATGCTATTTAATCAAAGGGATATTTGATATGCTTGCTAATCTGAAATTAATGATGTAATCTCAGTTTTTTCTCAAAAGAGTATTTTTAGTCATATTATACTATCATGCATTGAAAGGGGGCCAAATAGGTTTGATGTATTGGTCATTGGGTTAGCCAGAAAACAGGATCTTTCCAACTTTTATATAATATTTCCAAAAACGGTCCATCAATTGCAAAACTGAGTAAAAAACGCATTGTTGTCAACCTAATGGGTTAAACAGTCCTGCCAGTCTGCTTCTGTCGTTTAAAACCTCGATAACTTTCATGCGTGAATGCTTGGATAGCTTTCCAAGCTCAACCATGTGGAAGATAAATACACCCTTTGAAACTTTGCCACTGATGTAAAAACGGGAGATCAGTTTTGCTTTAGACCCTGCCACTAATCAACCTGTATGCTTCAACATGGATGCATATCCGTGGATACTTTAAGGTTTACATGGTCTTGATGCAGAAGGTCCAGTGGTCGGGTTGCATCCCTAAATGCATTTTGTATATAAGCCCAGCACTACCTGTGGATAATACATAAGAGCAAGTACTTTGTTGCAACTTTTTAATTCTTTGATCTGTGTTTTTCTGTCAATAAAACAGTGTTTTCTTTCTTTTCCTTTTTTTTTTTTTTGAGAAGAAGGGGTGGGGGAAGAAGGGGGGAGATGGTGGTTGAAAACAGAATCTGCTTTATGAGTGGTTGTGATCATATTAATTTCTTATTACCACTGAGGGTCCTGATGCAAACCAAATAGTGGCCCATCATTTTCTTTTCTTTGTTAAAATTTTTGGGTTGGGGTTGGCAGGTTGACCCGAAGCTGAACATAACTATAACGAATCTGCTTTATGAGTGGTTGTGATCATATTTTTTTCTTATTACCACTGAGGGTCCTGATGCAAACCAAATAGTGGTCCATGATTTTCTTTTCTTTTAAAATTTTTGGGTTGGTGTTTGGTGCAGGTTGACCTGAAGCTGATAATAACTATAACTGTTTCTTGAGGCACTCTTACTGTTCTAATTTGATTACAATGTAAAACGTATTCCTCATATTTGGGTTTTGGACACTTGAATTATTATGCTTTTTTTTCTTCTGATTACTATGACCGATAGGAAATTCACCCATGCATAAGTGAGGCGCTTTCCTATCCGACTTCCCCAGAGCCTCCGGTTTTCTTAGTCATTTAAAGTCCCCATCTGTATTTATTTGGTGTATCATATTTCAAAATATATACAGACTTAGCCTGACAATTATGGTTGGGTAAGTGGAAAGAAATGCTAAAGAAGGAAAACTAGGTTAAGGTTATCCAGTGTCATTCTTCTCAAAAAATATACTCATTTCATTTCATATTTACTTGTTGCTTTTCTGAAACAATGTAGGTCATTAGAGAGAGGAGATGGAAAGAAGTAACTGCTGTTTTCAGTTTTCCCTCTACAGCTACAAATGCATCTTTTGTCCTGCGCAAGTACTACATTTCCTTGATTCATCACTATGAGCAGATCTACTTCTTTAGAGCCCAAGGTTGGACCTCACCACCTGCTGGTCAGTATGTTGAATTTCTGGTATCTTTGAAGATGTTATGGATCTTTACTGTTAATGCCAAAAGAAAACATGTAACAGAGAAAGGAAAGTTTTGTGCTAAATCTACAATGACTGCAAGGAAAATGTGTTACAGTTTCTTTACAGACTCCATCTCCCGTGCCAGTTCAACCTCCAGTGTCGGTTCAACCAGTGTTACCGTCAGCAGTAGCTGAAGCAAGTGTGACTGTTGAACAAAGAAAAAGTACTGAGGAGTTCATGCCTGGTGGTTTGTTATGCTTCATTTTTTATGTAGATAAAAGGAGACTTCAAGCCATCTATTTGTCCATAATATCATTAATGTTTTCTAACATGTTGAAAGTACCAAACTATTTACTGTTCTTGTGGTTGCAGCAAGTCCACCACCACCAATGGGTTGTCCTGTGGTTGGAGTCATTGATGGAAAATTTGAACATGGTTACCTTGTCAGTGTTATGGTTGGCACACAGCAGCTAAAAGGTGTCTTGTATCATGCTAGTGAACTCTCAGTTGGCCAGATGCCACAATATTCTGGTTTTCTTGCCAATAATAGTGGCAGGGATGATGCAGCAGTGGGCACACGCCGCCGTAGACGTCGAAAGAAATCAGAAATAAGAAGGCGAGATCCTGCCCATCCAAAACCGAATAGAAGTGGCTATAACTTCTTCTTTGCTGAGCAGCATGCAAGGCTGAAATTACTTCATCCTGGAAAGGATAGAGAAATCAGTAAGATGATTGGTGAATCATGGAACAAACTGACAGAGACTGATAAAGCTGTAAGAAAAAGGCACAATTTCTTTGTTATGAATTTCATCTGTAAAATATGAAATTCTCCCAATTTATTTTTTGTTTCTGGAAGGATCAACTTACCTATATCTACTTTTGTTCTGAACTTGCTCTGTTCAGGTTTATCAGGAGAAAGGCATTAAGGATAAAGAAAGGTACAGAAGTGAGATGGAGATTTACAGGGAAAGACAGAGAACAGGAACTGTTATCAGTGATGCTGTTCCAATCCAGCAACGGCATGCAGCTCCGGATGTAGAAATGGAGGAAGCACATCCAAATATGGATGCTGAAGGAGGTGATTCTCTTCAAACAATTGAGAGTGACACTAGTTCTGGATTATCTGATTCTGAGGAAAAGACTGAAGACAAGGATTCAGAAGTTGAAAAATCTCTGGTGGCAGGAAATGGTTCTGAATCTACTATAGCTCCAGGTGTCTCAACTGAGGGAGATGATTTCGAGTTGCGGAAGAGGGATCTGGAGGAAGATGAGAACATGGTTCAGGGTTCAGGATTGGAGAATGTTGCAGGGACAGTAAGGAAAGAATCGGTTACCAGTGAAGGATACTGATCTGATGTGGAAATTGGTATATTCTTGAAAGAATTTCGACTGTGTCATTCACAACTTAGTGATGCATTTGTAGAATCAGGTCGTTATTTCTTCTAATTTTTCCTGTCAATTAATTTAGGATGTCTTTATTTGTAAAGTAGGTTTTTAGTTACAAATGATGTTTATTGTTTTCTGCAAGTGTTCTTCTCTCCCAATTTTAAACCGTGTAGTAGCTGGAAAGTGTTTAATGCATTCAGTATAGTAAACTAATTTTCTCATTTAAGTTTTGGGCATTTGTATACCCGATACGGATTCAATCCAGGCAGCTGAAACCGTTGCCCTATTTGATTCCAAGAGAACATACTTTGAATGCTGTGTAGTTAAATAGGAGTTGTATCTGAAAACTTACAGCAACAGCATTATCTGTTTGGAGGTCATTTTGAAGTTCTGTTCTGGTTTCGAGCTTTTGGCTAACGGCCAATATCTTACCATTTGTTTGCTGGTAGTCAATTGAGATTTTACATTTTTTTTGTGCCAAGTACATGTAGTTTCCATCAAAGATTAGCGGCTGCTAATTTATTACTGTTAGCTGCAATGCTTGATGATGCAGGTCTGCATCAAGGTGATGTGTGTCCTGCTATGTGCTCTCAAAGATTAGCGGCTGCTAATTTATTCTCTACCCTCTCCTCTTGTTCCTGGTGATCTGGTTGATAATCATCCGATTATTTCCCCTGTTGCTCATTATTTTTGAATTCCTGATTTTGAACTGTGTCTGAGTTGAATTTTTCATGGCTCTTTTTCCCCAGATATAGAAACAGCAATAAAATGTTTCTGATTTAATTTTCTCTTGTATAATCTTCATTGTGCATGCTTTCATAGTTTATCGCCACAGGTTTCCAGGGACTCTTTTCATGGAGTGTTCTCTGATACAATCTACATGCTTGTGCCAGTGTGATGTGTTGGCCGAGGCCGGGGATCGAATTCCACCTCCATTTATCCTCTTTGGGTGGGAGAGTGAGTGGGAAGAGAGTTTCTGGCGACTGTTTTTTGAGGTTATGCTGCCTTTTGAATTATTTCTATGGATTTGATCACATTTTTCATTGATGAATCTGTCAGGAGATGGCTTTCAATTACTTTCTTTATGTTGGCTGCAGCTTGGTATCATCATGGTATGCCTAAATTTGGAGAGTTCTGACCAGAACCTTCATCATATGGGTCAATAGCAAGTTCCTCTGTATGCTCACCTCCACAGCAAGGTTTCTATAAAACCTTACGGATGCTAGTTTGTCTCATGTCTCTCATATGTTTATTCCATTAGTGTCTGCCCAAATATGACAAATGGTTTACACGTTCAGCTTCATTTTCTTTATATGGCTTTGGGGTTTTACTATTCTGACCGAAGGAGCTCAGAGTTGCTGTAACTCTGATTTGAGCTGAGATTTAAATTTGGGTGCTGGTTTGGCAATCAGTATCTATGAGCCTAGCATCCAGGTTCTAAATTGTTAAACATGAGTGTTAGGAGGGAAAAATCCCCTCCATTTAAAATCTTACACATGTCAAATTGCGCTTCCGGAGCCTGAGCGCTCGAGTGTCTTGCACTCGGCATCATGTATCCGGCCTGTCTTGCATACGACCTCTCGTACGCCCGGCCTCTCGGGTAGCGTTCGGAGCTATAGTCCTATTCGGCTACGGTTCTCAGCCAGAGTCCCATTGTGATTATGCTACCTCCGGGGAGTCATTCTCTCAGTCTGATACGACATCGACTATTCCGGTCGGCTATTATTTACACGTTGACACGTGTCAGTCCCAGAGCTGATTGACCTAGCTTCCTTGGCTAAGGTCTCCGACTCCTACTCGGAGTCTACCACATGAGTGTCCCACAGAGCGACACGTGGCAATTCTATTGACGATCTACCTCCCTGAGTCCTGGTGTCTCCATGCCTCTTCCCAATCTATAAGTAAGGGCAACCCCTTAAGGTAAGCCCTTACGCACGCACAAGTGACAAGCTATTATTATTCATCCCTCTCACACGCTCAAACTCTTTCATCGTCCCACTCTTTAAACTGGAGATAGTTTTCTGCTATCTCTTGACTGTTTACCTTGGGAATCTAACTTAGGCATCGGAGTGTACCCGGGGCTTAGGCGCCCACTCCTTTGTCTCATCTCTGTGATTGCAGGTCATTCAGAGCGCGGATCGATGGACGATTTCCAACCGTAACAGTTTGGCGCCCAGCGTTTGCTTGTGGACCAAGGTAGCATGAAGATCATACTCGTACCTTCCGACCATGGTCCACAAGCAGACCACGGTCGCATGAAGGTCACACCCGTATCTTCCTACCACGGTCCACAAGCAGACCAAGGTAGCATGAAGACCATACTCGTACCTTCCGACCATGGTCCACAAGCAGACCACGGTCGCATGAAGGTCCCACCCGTATCTTCCTACCATGGTCCACAAGCAGACCAAAGTAGCATGAAGACCAAACTCGTATCTGCCTGCAACGGTCTGCACGCCGACTCCGGCAGGAAACAATTATCTAACTACGCGATCAGACATCAGTAGCACGGCTGGGGCAAACCATACTCGTCTCCCAAACATCACTCTGGACGGATATACCTAAGTGCTCTCGGCCAGCCTAAGCGCCAAGCCGACAACACTTCCAGGGTAAGAGGCAGTCAAGACAACAATTGTAACAATGCCGACAACACTTCTAAGGTATGTCCGCAGCCGGATTCGACATCGTTTGTTTTCGGACTCTACTACAAGGTACCGGCCCTAGCTACTTTAATTACTTATCATTGGCCTACCGAAGGCCGAGCAGAAAAGATTGGCAGACAACAGATATACAAAAAAGGGATGTTTATTGATCAAGACCCTTGAAGGGCAGGGGTACAAATATACAGTTAAACAAACAAAAAAAATATAAATATATACACAAGGCCTCTTCAAGACCATTTCTCATCAGCGGGCGGCTTTGCCTGATCCTCGGATGGCGGCGCAAGATCGGGAAGCTCCACGAGAGGCGTCTGCGGCACTTCATAAGGGGGGAGGTCGTCCTCTGGCATAGGATCAGCCTCCATAGCTGTTGCCGGCTTCGCCAGACCCTCCTCAGTGATGGGCGGGGTTTCTGCAGGTGCCGAGGACCTCAACCCTTCAATTTGGGCGACAATCGGGATCGTCGACCAGTTTACCTTGAGGCCCCCCTTATCCATCAGCTGCTCCCTCAGAAACATGACCCCCCTCTCGAAGTATCCACAGGCGGCCTCCTCAACGTTCTCGTCGTACTGGACCGAAGATTTGTACTCATCGACTGCCCGAGCCAAACTCTCCCGGTGAGCCTCTTCGGCCTTGTTCAACGCCTCCTCGGCCTTCCGAAGCCTCTCCTCTAGCGCCAGCTTCGCCTGCACCTCAGCCTGCAGATCCTCCTCGGCCTTTCGCCGCTTGTCCTCGGAGGCCCGAAGTTTCTTCTCCGAAGAATGCACTTTCTTGTGCTCATCGTCGAGAGCGGCCTCGACCTTGTCCAGGGACGTCCGGAGGTTGGTCTTCTCTAAAACGAGGCCCTTGACCTCTGAGGATTTGTTAACAAGGTTCTCCTCGGTGGCCTTCAAAGCTTCGTGCAGGGAGATCTCTAGGACCTCCTTCTCATCTAGATCGAAGAACGCGCGGCATGCTTGTTCGCTGACCTCGGCGAGAAGATTGCTAACCTGCACCAAGGGAAATGCAGTCAGTATTATAAATGTGGGAATCCAACAAAGAAAGAAAAAGACAAATACCGAACAATACCTGGGCGCATGTTGTGAATGCCTGGTTGAAGACGTCCTCGTTTGTAAGGGTGGACGTGAAGGTTTTATCCTCCGGGAGGCGTGCCTCGGTGACTATGATCCTAGCCACCCTTGTACTCCTGAAGACCGAGTCCGTCGACTTCAGTCAGAGCTCGGGGGAAAAGGCTATCTTCGGAGCCTCCTGCTTCTCGCCCTTTTGGTGGGCCGCACGCTCGGCTTCCTCCTTGGAGGCCCCAGTGGCCCCGGTCAGATCAACCACCTTAGGGCTTTTGGTAGCCCTCTTCGCTGCAGGCGTCACTGCGCCCTGATCGGCCTCAGCTGCCTCCGCGGCGACCACAGGAAGGGGCTGGGCTTCCTTCGCCGCAGTCCCCGCCACTGCCTCCTCTCCGCGGCCGAGCCTGGGTGCCGGCATTGTCTTGTATATGTCGGCCGGGAGCTCCGCGGCCGACTTTATTTTCTTCTTAGGCAGCTCTTCAGGCATGGGCCTCTTGCCCTTTGCCTCGACCGTGGCCTTCGGCTCTTTCCGTGAGGGGGTGCCAGCCTGGCCTCCAGCCGGTTGAACTCCTTTCGCGGCGTCGGCCCTCCGCTTGCCCATGATCCGGGCAATGATCTTGTCGTCTTTGAAGTTCACTGCAAGGAAAAGATGGTTAGTGACGACATTAAAAGGGCAGCAGTACATAGTGATTCCTAATGTTATTAAACTCACCAAGAAGACCGTGCTCGGCCAACTACGCGGGATCCGCAAGGTCGGAGAGGCGCATAGTCTCCCCGGCCATCATCTTCTTCTGAGTCCTTCTCTCCTCCGTCGTCAGGAAGGGGATTTTGTTGAACCCCGTGGCGTCGACCACCAGCTAAACGTTCGACAGAGGAAGAGCCGAGCCGTCTGCAGGGGGACCCACGAAGAAAAACTTGTCCTTCCACCCATGGATGGAGGAAGGCTTTTGGGCGATAGCCGGAAGCTTCTTTCCGCCCCTCTGACTAAAAAAATACCACCCGGTCATAGCCCGGGCCTCGGTCAGACTGGCCAACTGGAAGACCGATCGAAACAAGTTCAAGGTTGGAGTCTCACCCAGTCGGCGGACGAACAGGATGAAGGCAAAAATGCATCGCCACCCGTTTGGAGCAAGCTGAGAGGGGGCGATGCGGTAGGTTTGAAGAATTTCTACGACTAATGGGTGAAGGGGAAACCGGAGCCCTGACTTCAAGGTGTGTTCGTAAACACAAATCTCCGATGTGTTCACAGTACAGGCCCGCTAATCGGAGGTCGCGAGCCGAACGTGGACATTCGTCATTGGCTCTACGAGCTGGTATGCCCGGTAGACCGATAACAAAGCCGCTTCGATTTTGATCTTATTCGGCACCTTCCATGCTGGGACGGTGCCGAATGCGGTTACTGACGGTCGGCCGCCTCTCTGACGAGAAGCCCGTTGAGTCGTGGGGCCCGCGGGGTGACCACGCTCTTCGGCCTCAGAGGAACTCTTCTCGAGTTCCTCCTCTGAAACCATATTGGAAGCCTTGGAGGCAGCGGACCATCCTCCTCTGGAGGAGGATGATCCCTCAAAAGAAGAAGAAGTTATGGAAATGGCCATTTTTTCGCTCACTCTCACTCTACCGGAAGGAGTGATACTGTTGGAAGAAAAACTACTAAGCATGAACAAACAAGAAAGGAAATGTGAAGAGACTTACTGGTTGGAAGAGATTGAACTCCGACTGTAGAAGCAAAGATCGAAAACGGGAAGTTCGACTGGACTCCGAGTGCTCTGATAAAACTCCGGTTGCAACTGAAGCAAATGGTTGAATGAATGCAGTAGGAGAGTTTTTATAGGTCCTGTGTCTGTGAACCGTCTCTTCGGGTTCCGGATACGTGCCTCAGCTCTATTGGTCGTCGTCTGCCGCGCCAGACGCGACGTGACAGCCTGACGTCATGCGCAATGATGGCGCTCCTTCTCGAGGCCCTCCGCCTCCTGGTAGCCGTCGGATCAATATGGCGATCCGTGTCTTTCCAATCTCAGCCATTCAATGCATTCGACAGTTTCGAAGACGAGCGGCAGTTAATGGAACTCCTTCTCGAGGCACACCGCCTCCTGGTGGCCGTCGGATCTAGGGTCGATCCGCGTCAAATCAAAGGATCGACGGTCGAACATGTTTGCGAAACTCGAGTTTAACGCCTCGAGCCCCGTGCCTCAATCAATCGTGCAGACGATTGATGGGACCGCCTCCACTTAATAACACCCGGAGTCATTCAATGCAGCCGTCAATCTGGAAATCGGCCTCATACGGCGCAGGTTTTCTCAACGGTTTAAACTTATTGCATTGTCGAGTTCGTTGCATCCGACAACGCAAGGGGCATCTCTTAGGAGGGAAAAATCCCCTCCATTTAAAATCTTACACGTGTCAAATTGCGCCTCCGGAGCCTGAGCGCTCAGAGTGTCTCGCACTCGACATCATGTATCCGGCCTGTCTTGCATACGGCCTTTCGTGCGCCCGGCCTCTCGGGTAGCGCTCGGAGTTATAGTCCTACTCGGCTACGGTTCTTAGTCGGAAGCCAGAGTCCCATTGTGATTATGCTACCTCCGGGGAGTCCTTCTCTCAGTCTGATACGACACCGACTATTCCGGTCGGCCATTACTTACACGTTGACACGTGTCAGTCCCAGAGCTGACCGACCTAGCTTCCTTGGCTAAGGTCTCCGACTCCTACTCGGAGTCTATCACATGAGTGTCCCACAGAGCAACACGTGGCAATCCTATTGGCGATCTACCTCCCTGAGTCCTGGTGCCTCCATGCCTCTTCCCAATCTATAAGTAGAGGGCAACCCCTCAAGGTAAGCCCTTACGCATGCACAAGTGACAAGCTATTATTATTCATCCCTCTCACACGCTCAAACTCTCTCATCGTCCCACTCTTTAAACTGGAGATAGATTTCTGCTATCTCTTGACTGTTTACCTTGGGAATCTAACTTAGGCATCGGAGTGTACCCGAGGCTTAGGCGCCCACTCATTTGTCTCATCTCTGTGATTGCAGGTCATTCAGAGCGCGGATCGACGGGCGATTTCCAACCGTAACAATGAGTATATGGCAGGCAAGGCCATCGAAGGGGTTGAAACCATAAGATTAAAAGCAGGTTGGACCAACTGATCAAACGGGGGTAAATGCACCAAAGGTCCAAAACTTCATAGTTTTTCAGTTAGAACCCTACCTCTCTCCATAGAGTAAGTGGTGGCCAAGTAAAAAAAAGAAAAAAAAAAAAAAACCGGGAATCAAACCCTTAAGGCTGTGTTTGGTTGCAAGGGAATTGAAAGAGAGGCGAGTGAAAATTTTTAACCTAAAAAGGGAATTTTTATAATGATTAAAACACGTTATCACATTGCTATGTAACTAATTCTAAATCATTCCATATTTAGTTATTGACTTACACTTTCCTTTGCATTCAAATCCCTTACATTTAAAAAATAAAATAATTTTACATCTTATTAGTATCATTACTAAATATGTTAAGAAAATTAAAATGGTTAAATAAAATCATTTTGTGTTATAACTATAAAAGACTAAAAGTTTCTTTTTTAAGTTAAAAATTTTTCCTTCTCTTTCTTTCAATTCCCCTTACAACCAAACAAAGCCTAAATGGGTTGATGTCTAGTTTTTGAAACTTAAAGTTGTATGTAGGTTGGACAGGGTAAAAAAAAAAATTCGGAGTTGGGATGCCAAATTCCACAAACGGACCAGTGTATCATCTATTGTCAATGTAGACATTGATATCCATTTTCTTCAAGTAAAAAACCATGTTGACGAGTTGATTGAACCCCCTGGTGGTGGATTGATTATTTCATGGAAGTGCATACACAAGTTTCCATCTAGGGGCAGAGTGGTTATTTCATCCCAGACATAGGAAGCGGAAATGAATCTTTTTCCTTAACACCTGTTTTGTTTGACATAAAATTTTACGTATAACATTTTATATATAAAAAGTTATTTTAATATTTATTTTCAAGAGATAAAATATAGTGATTTTTTCTTTTGGTAAAAATATAATGACTTAAAAAAGGAATGGAAAAAAAACTTTGACTTTTATTTATTTATTTTTTTGCTAAAAGTCAAAATTGTATTACAATATGAAAAAGAAAAGAATTGTACATGGAAAGAATAACCTAGATCAAATCCTAACACTCGTTATAGCCATCAGCAAGAAAATAGCCTAGGGAATAAGCCTATTCAAATTTGTATCTAGGGCACTTGGGGTGTCCCACACAACCTCCCTAGTAATAAAGTCGGGGCAGAAATACTGTTGGACAAAATTAGTGACCATATCAGCCTTTTTAGACAATAGGTCAACTGTAGCATTAGATTCTCTATAATAAGGATGGAAATCCTCTCCTACGGTAGGAGGATTCCAATCAGAATTTAAGGGTTGGAGTTCAGCCAGCATGCATACCAATACATCGATATGTGTATTGACTGAAATCTAGCCCTTGGCAGGTGCACCTGCCATAGGAGAGGATTTCAATCCCTATAATAATGGGTAAGTCGAACTTCCTACTCTCCATCCTACTGTTGAGGTATATCTAGTTATCTAGTGTTGTTGAGCAAACCAAGGGATATTCTCAGAGATAAAAGCATGAAAAAAATACCCTAGAGTCGCATTCCATCCATAATTGAGTGATGCCAAGCTATAGGGCCTTTCAATTCCATAAACACCCGCCAACACTTCTGCCCTGTAGTTTATACCATTACCTATGGGGCATGCAAAAACCATGATGACTTGCCAAAAGCATCTCTTACGATCTCTCCTGCCCCTGATAAACCAGTTTATCTGTACTAAGGGTGTCAGCGTGCCGGTCCGGGTCAGTTTTGATCCGGGATGAACCGGTGTTGGGTTTTATAAGCCTAGTCCAAAACATGTCCATTAAGAGTTCGGACTGGGGTGGGCTGCGCTGGACACAATAACTAATGCCAATGTGGGTTTGTCATCGAGCTGGGCTTATTGAGGTGATTTTGGACTGGTTCGATTCGGATCAGACTTATTATGCTTATCGGGCCCATTTTATATGTAAAAACTACATAGCTGATTTTATTATTTCTATCTATAAAATTAGTATTATTTCTTCCATATGTATGTAATTCAATAAACTATAAAAATTAACATAATCTTTTTAATTATAGATTCACATAAACTTTTGGATCCAGAAATGAAATTTAATAGTGTAACACAATCTATTAAAATTTAAAATCATTAAAATTAAGAAACTGGGCCAGGACGGACCTTACCGGTGTTCGGGTGAGTATTATTGGTTCGGGCTTCTTAACGGGCTAGTCCGGTCTGATTTCGGTTTGGACCGAAACCTATCCATTAAGTCTTGGTCCGGGCTGGGTTCGGATTGTATCGGGCCGACTTGGTCCGGGCTGGGTTCGGATTATATCGGGCCGACTTGGTCCGTGCTACCGGGCTGGGCCTAGTTTTGACACCCTTAAATTCTGAACCCACCCTAGGCAAAGGTAAGTCTTCTGCCTCCCTAAAAATCCCAGCCAACAAAAGAGATAGAACCTTTGGGAAATGCCACTGGCCATCCATAATAAAGGTCGAGTGTTTAGGCCGCTTTGCATGTAAATTAATGGGTGTAACCCCAGCCTATCAATCAAAGATGTATCCCTCACCCAGATATCTCTCCAGAAATCTATAGAGTGCCCGTCTGCAGTGTTTGGAGATCCAATCCCACAGTTCTTGAATACTCATCTAGGCACCCGAAGCTGGCACAAGGTCATGCATGGACCCATCTTTCGCAAAATATCGATCACGAAAAAGCACCGTCAATACCGATTTTCTGTTTTCATCTTCCACACAAACTTCGCTAATAAAGATTCATTCACATCCCTTAATCTCCTAATCCCCACCCCACCTTCATCCTTGGGCTTACAAATAGTATCCCAATGAACCACCACAACCTTCGTCTTCGTTACATCCCCACACCAAATGAAATTATGCATCCACATTTTCACCTGCTTCATCAAATGGATGGGCCACCTATACGCCTCAAAAGAATGGATGAGCGCTAGCTCGAAAGAACTGACTTGACCAACTCAATCCTACCTGCCAAAGTTAAAAGCCTTCCCTTCCACACACAACATTTTCAACTTGTCCATCAATGGATGCAAGAACTCTGTTTTGATCCTCCTTTTAAAATTAGGCACACCAAGATATCTGGTTGAGAAGGAACTCTTTGTAAACTCAAGGACAATAAGAATATGACCCCGTCTAGCCTGGGACACCGAAGAGAAACAAAGCTTGCTTTTTGTGGTGTTTACACTCTGACCTGAAAAAAGATTTGTAGGCATGCATCCAACAAACTTTTAATTTTCCTTGCCAGTTTGATACCTGTTTTTATAAACACCAGAATGTCATCCGCAAACAGGATCTGTGTCGACAAAGAATCTGTAGAGCTACAGATGGGACTAATATCCCCTACTAACCTCTAGGGATTCAGCCCTCTTCATAATGTTTCTTTCTGCCAAGACAAACAACAGCGGAGATAACGAATCCCCCTGTCTAAGCACAAAAAAAAACAACAGGGCCACCATTCACCATAACAGACATTCTCGTTGACTGTAAGAGCCCCAAAATTTGAATAACAAAAGTTGGTGTAAAGCTAAATTTTCAAAGCACTTCACAGAGAAAAGGCCACTCCAGAGTATCATAGGCTTTCCGAATATCCAACTTCAAAGCCATTGTCCCTTTTTTTGATTTTCTACTCATCATAGTAGTCAATTTAGAAGCCAAAGGAATGTTTTGAGAGATCAGTTGACCTTTAATGAACGCCCCCCTGCTCAGCCGAAACCAAACCCTCAATCACACAGCTCAATCTTGAAGCCATAATCTTAGGGATAATTTTGTATATAAAAGTACCCAAGCAAAAAGGTCTGACTTAATACCTTTTGGAAGCTTTCCATGATGAAAAAAACGAAAAAACTGAATCGCACACATTCACACCCACAATATCCCAGCAAACCTGGAAAAAATTATCTGAAAAACCATCTGGACCTCGAGCACTATCTGGATTTAAGTCGAAAACAGTCTCTTTACCTCCTCCACAGTTGGAAATTGGAATTACATCCAGCACCACTTGATCCTCTTGAGTGAGCCTAATTGGGATACAGTACAGCAACACATAATTAGGAAACGATCCAACCAAGGAATGAAATGCTTCAAAGAATTCAATAACATAATTTTTTGGCACCCCAGTATCATCAACAATAGACCCATTTACCTTCTGCAAGTATTTTGGCACCCCACTATCATCAATAATAGACCCATCTACCTTCTGCAAGTATCGGATAAATGTTTTACTCTTTCAGACATTTGACCCGAGATTAGGGTTGTAATGTTAATACATTTTTACGAACAAAATTTTTATTTAAAGTAGATTAGGGAAATTATACAATCATACTTTACGATTGCAAAATTTTTTTATTTCTTTCTTTCAAATTGATTTCAAGAAAGAAAAGATCCCGTGTGGGGATTTTCTCATCTGGGATGATCTCTCTTATCATGTAGAATCTTGTTTATTATGCGTGGGAGATTTACCCCAGTGGAGTTGTGATAAACCGTCTCCTGTTCTTTGACTTCCCTTCCCTTTATCTTATTTGAACGTTTAATTTTTAATGGAATAGACCAGAGATATTGGATACGAGACGAAGGGTAATACCATCAGAAAAATAAACAAAGAAGAGGGAAGTAAACCTAAATCCTGAATTTCTGCAGTTAATTTCTTTTTTCAAACAAAATTTCTACAGAGAATTCTAAATATGAAAAAGTTAAGAATCTTATTGAACTCAGAGAGAGAGAAAAGAAAAAAAGAAAAAAAAAAGGTAAAAATCAACAAGAAAAAAGAATGGAAAAGATAAGGTAGATTAGAATCATCGTTTATCTTCCTTCCAACGCCTTTCTTCCTTCTTTGAGTTTCTTCTGGATCTCATAGTCCCGTCTGAGTATCCCTGATCAATCAATTTCTCCTCCCGCATCAAAAGTTTGAGTTGAATCTGCCGCTTCATATCATGATCGAGAATCTCCTTATTAGGGTTCTTCAAACCCTCAAACTTTTGTACTGGAGCTTCGATCTTTGAAGGGTTTGGTTTGACAGAGAATCTGTTCTTCTGAACGCAGCCATTAGATCCTGACCCTCTCGGGGTCGGTAAGCCCACGCCACTGTACATTGCTCTCGCTAAAATCTTCTTGCAAAGAGAGAGAGAAATGGAATGACTTCGAAAATCTTACTAAGAGAAGAGAAACAAAAATGGAATGACCTCACGATTAGTCCGTTAAGTGTTGCCTGAGAATGGAATGGAATCGAATATATATATATATATATAGGCCGATCTTATTCGTTGTTGGATGGGATTAGGATTTCCTTCCTTAGATATTAGAGAATTATTAATCTAATTAAGGTCTGTTATTTATTCAAACATAACAAATATCAATCACATTCACTTTAAGATTTTATGTAAAAAATATATAAAAAACTAATACCGTAAATAAATTAACTTAAGATAACGTTAAATTATTGATCATATACAGAATCGATTCTGTTCGATGTATGGATCCAATGAGAAACCAACATGTATCCGATCCTTGTTAAAATAGAATTAAAACCGGATGAGATCGAATCATAAGATCCCAAATCAATACAAATTGGCCTATTCAATCGATCCGATACCAATACGGACACTTTGAACCATGGTTCTAAATCTAGGTATCCCACACAGTTTAGGTCATGTCCAAAATTTATTGAAATTGGATTAATTGGTGTATAGATTCAATGGGAAATTGTCACGTGGTTAGTCCTCATTACAAAATGCTGGTGTCTAACACACCCTAGCTAATTACATTAATAATTCCCGAATATTTAGGAAGGAAATCCTAATCCCATCCAACAACGAACAAGAACGGCCCATATATATATATATATTCGATTCCATTCCATTCTCGGGCAACACTTGCAGACTAATCAAGAAGTCATTCCATTTCTGTTTCTCTTCTCTTAGTAAGATTTTCGAAGTCATTCCATTTCTCTTTCTCTTTGTTGGAAGATTTTAGCGAGAGCAATGTACAGTGGCGTGGGCTTACCGACCCCGAGAGGGTCAGGAACTAATGGCTGCGTTCAGAAGAACAGATTCTATTTGAAACCAAACCCTTCTTCAAAGATCGAAGCTCCAGTACAAAAATTTGAGGGTTTCAAGAACCCTAGTAAGGAGATTCTCGATCATGAAATCAAGCGGCAGATTCAACTCAAACTTATGATGCTGGAAGATAAATGGAGTGATCAGGGTTACACAAACGACGAGATCCAAAAGAAAGTCCAAGAAGAAAGAAAGAAAGACTTTGGAAGAAAGATGAAATGACGATTACCTTTTCTTTTCCATTCTTTTCTTCTGGTTGATTTTTACTTTTTTTTTTTTAGTAATTGAAACCGTCTGAGTTTAATTGTTTTGTCATGACATTACCTTTACATTGATTAGTAACACGGAGTTCTGATAAGAAGATTCTTGATTTTGGATATTTAGAATTGTCTGTAGAAATTTTGTTTGAAAAAAAGAAATTAATTGCATAAATTCTTGATTTAGGTTTACTTGCCTCTTCTTTCTTTCTTTATTTTACTGGAGTTTTTACCATTCTTTTGGTTCCTATCTCTGGTATATTTCATTAAAAATTAATGTTCAAATTCACAAAAAAGGGAAAGGAAGTTAAAAAAAAGGAGACAGTTTTTGTCAAGTTGATGAGGATTTGCATTTTTTGCAAATGTAGACATGCCCTCTCTTGCTTCGTACTCCACCTTGCTTCATATTTGAGGGAATCGTTGACCCTCTTGCTGCATGCTTCTTAAATTCAGCAAGTTGTTCCAAGGTTGTAGGTAAGTACAGGTTTCCAAAAACCTGATTCTGTAAATACCATCAATGATAGTGAATTTTGAAGCTTTTCTTCTTAAATTCTAAATTTTGTTGTTTGATTTGGCAATAGAATTTCTTTTTACTCCAGAAGCTATTTCGTATGATGTATCAAACTGAAACCTGATTGAAATTGATTTGAAGTAACAAGAGCTAGCTGTTACCCTACCTGCTTCAATGGTTTAATAACTAAAGCACTCACGTGACTCACCAAAATTTATAGTTTAGAGATCAACTTTTCAGATGCAAATTTAACCCTGAAATAATCTCAAAGAAGTAATAAAGTAAGTATATGATATGTAATGCAAGACATCTGAATGATTGGTCTGGATAGGCTTCACAGAGCATTGCATTACAGGAAACTGTGTTATCCCTGTTGCTTTTCTTGGGGAGATCTTTGGATGTTCAAATCTTCTCTGTTTGCATGATATTGGTGTTGTCTGAAAAGTTATTGAGTTACCTATCCGGCAAGACCTAGAACCATTGCTTCCAACTTGTATAGGGAGAGCTATGACCAATTTACTTACGAAGTGTTGATCTGCAGCAAGGTTTTGCTTTAGTAAGTCTAGTTACATTAGGTGTTCTATTTTAACTCCAATTCTTTCATTAGTAGTTTTTTTAATGCCAATCTAGACGGTAACCTGTTTTTCTGACAGTTGGAGTTGTCACATTATCCCACCATCAAATTGAAAAGGAATGCTAGACCTCTAGGAGATTTGTAAAACAAGATGTGTACATTGGAAAAAGAATAGAATAAAAACAAAAAGCTTTTCACAAGATCTTTCTAGCCAATTTCTCCACATTTGTTCTGAACTTTCTTTCTGGATATCCACAATAAGATTGCTCTCCCTGGCAACATAAGCTCAGAGATAATCAAGAAGTAGCAGGAATACACACATGTGAAAGGAGGACAAATACAAACACTACAGGAGGACAAACATAAGCATTATAGAAGTATCAACCCCCTTTACTCCTCCGATCATTAACCAAAATATCATTTTTCGAAGGGGGGAGTGTAAAATTAGAAGGCACAGGACCAACCAAGAAGTGGGGAGGGGATGAAAGGTTGAAGTTTTACTTCTTTTGCAAGAAAAGAAAAATAAATAAATTACAAGGGAGAAAGCATTTACCCTTAGATTTTTAAATAAATTAGAAGAGGGAGATAAGGATTTAGCAGTATATTTTTACCAGACCCTAGAGCCATTTCCAGGAGAAATCAATGGGGAAACCATCAGGAACAAATAAGGAAATGTTGTCATACTCGTGCATTACCTTCATATACTTTAAATCAAACTCTTTTGCACCCATTCTTTCTCATTCTCTTTCATTTTCTTCCCTCTCCCCTGCAAATGCAATGCCTGCTCCTTCTCAGTTGGCTGTGCACTTCCTTCTTGCATCAGGTATGAATTAACTCTCTCTTATCTCCATGCTGATTTAAGTTATGTATGAACTTGAGGCAACAATGAATGAATGAAATGAAAGGGTGTTGAGTTGAAAGGACCTGAGAAGAATTTCTAGATTGGTTCTTCCACTTCCTAAATATTAGGATATCAGATTGCTTTACCTGGTTGCCAAGAGTCTGGTTTTTATGGCCTTCTGGGCCATGCTAAGATAGTCCATTTGACTGTATATCTCAATTGTGCCTTAGATGCTGTTTGTGCCCTCAAGATTGGATAGAACACTAAAATTTAAAAAGGATGTACTCGATCATTTTATTCTTCTATTATGGTGGTATACATTCCCATTCTCAGAATGTAATACATTCTCAAGTGAAAATGAAATCATTGTTTATAGGAATGAATATATTTAAATATTTTTAAAGATTAGATTTCCTTTTTCATCTAGAAGCTAGGAAATCTTAAAACTTATAAATTCTTAGCTTTTAGGTGTGGGGAAATCTAATAATAAATCAGTTATTCTTTTTAATTAAGAAATTTAATCTACTCCTTTTATGCTCTCTTTGGTATGTATTATAGATCTAATTATGTAATACATTATGACATATGTAGTTGTTTGGTATGATTTATGATACTTATTTATATTCAAAATGAATTGATATAATCTAAAATCTACAAATATGTTGATTGGGATATTAGAGCCAGGATGATCGATGATGTTTGGAGTTGAAATCTTCATTTTTCATTTAATATTTTTTTGAGTTTGTTGTCCTCTTGGTGATGACCCACAAAACCATTCAAGTTCTATCTATTTATTTACTAATCTGTTAGTAAGAGATTACTCATCACATCATCAACACAATAGACAGCCTTGGGCAGGGAGGATGGGGCTGAATCTGGAGTGAAAGAGGTTTTTCATCAGATCTGAATCTATGGCCAACTCTGGCCAATTTAATGATCAGAACAAGCCACACCCAATACCAGACCATTTATTTATTGCTCTGGGTTAGGACTAAGGACAGATCAGGTAGGCAGACAAAAACACTATCTTTACATGAAAAATCTGTAATTTGTTTCGGGTAGATTTTTTTTTGGGGGGTGGGGTGGGGGGAGAGAGAGCCTTTTTTTCCCTCTTTTATTACTGGAGAATACCTTAATCTAGACTATATAAATGCAAGCAAGATGGCACTTCAATTGCTTGAAAATGGCAGCAGCTACAAGGTTGTGCAATCAGCAATCAGAGCTAAATCCCAATAGCATTCCTATATCAGGGTTTAAATTTTGGTGCTTCTCTTACTTGGTTGGTTTATGTCTCAATTTTCACCTAATCAGATAGTGGCCACATATTTTTTTATGCAATCACACTTAGAAGTTGAAAGCAAATATGGTGTTCTTTGAAGCACTAGTAAAACATCAACATTGATTGATGGCTGATGATGATATTACGTGTAATTTTGGGTTCGTATCTTTATTATGAATCTGGAAATAGAAATCTAGGCACAGGCTGACTCTCACTCAGTTTTTGGCCATAACTTATCCCAAATTTGTTTGGATTCTCGAGACCTTGGCTCTTGGTGAGGTAGCTGAATTTAAGATGACACCAATATCATGCGAATTTTGATAGTTTAAGCTCCTTAAAAATTGGCCTTAAGAAAAGTGAGAATTTTTGTGGACACCAAATGTAGAATTCAAAAGAGGGAAAAAAAAAAAAAACTCTAAATTTGGGCTTACAATGAACTACCGGTATTGTCATTGACTGGCAGATTGTCTTGACCCCAATCCTTCTTGTTGAAGTGCTTCATATTAGGGCCTCTTAGGAGCAGGATAATAAACCTTATTATTTTTGTACTAACCTTGTTATGTTATCTGTCATGGGGGGAAGGGAGTTAGTTCACCGTTGTGGTTAGCTGTATTTGGGTCCTTTATGCATGTTGAGATATGCCACAAACCTTGGCTTGTACTTGTGAAACCATGACCGAAGAGAGCTCTTAGCAAGAGTCTCTGGGTCCGCTTGTGGAGGTGCTATTGCTACTCCTTGTTGTTTGGTGTTGCAAATGTATATGAAAGGCATAAGTACCAGTGATTCATTCGTGCATACGATGATAAGTATTCTTATCCTCGTCAAGGTGGCTTTACTTGGTTCTACATCATCGATTACTACATTGTTATGTTTCAGTTCATTGTTGTATTCCATTGTGGGATTAAATTTTATTACTAAAAATTAAGATTCTAATCTTGGGTAGGTCTGATTTACAACTGTTTTATATTTAATATATTAGCATTCATTTTTAATTTATTTTTTTGGTTCAGCTCTACTCTTCTTATACCTCAAAAAATAAATGGATAGAAGTTGGATTCAGAAGTCATGGGATAGGAGATTTTGTTTGAGCGAGCTATAAGAAGCTGGTGTAAATAGCTTCCTAGAGTTTTGCTTTTTCCAAAGTGAGCCCAAGGGCCAAGATTCTATGCCCGTGTAAAAACTGCATTGATCAATAGATGTGAACAAGAGAAGAAGTGTTTGTATACTTGATAATCGATGGAATTATTACCGGCTATATGATGTGGTAGTCATGGGGAATGTGCATCCTCAAATCTCACAGCAACAGATCATTTTGTGGTTGATGAAGAAGACGAAGATATTGTTGACATACATGACATACTACAAGATAAGTTTCCCAAGCATGTGATGGATGAGGCACAAAGGGTATATGAGATGAGGGGAAACCGATGCTAGGTGGGCACCCAAGATGTGAAGTAGGGAGTGTTGAACATGCAACGTTAGGCTTACCTGTAGCCCACACTGCAGCTAAGCCCACGTTCATATATAGTTTTCAACAATAGAAGAATCTTCATAGGTTTGAATTGTTGATGGTTTTAATCAAATACCCTACGTTGGACCATTAGGTGATTGGATTATTTGGATATGCTGATTGACAAGCTTGAACCATTTGATGCCTTTTGATCACTTTTAAAATCCATGTGAAACAAACTAATGATATTTTGCAATTCGTATTTCAATATTTATGTAATAAGTTGAGTGGGAACAAAAATTTACCAGGATTGGTAGAACTCCATAATATTCACTCATTTTATAAAATGTTGAGACAAAAGTGGTTGTGAATGGGTCCATGTTATAGAGTAGAATCCATTCATTGATCAAGCTTCAACCCAACATGGGGAAGTAACAACCTTATACTCTGGGTGAGAATCCTATTTGGTCGGAAAAAGATCTTCTCTTGTCCTAGCTCATCTTTTGTCCTTCGAACGATTGATGCGGCTGGGTGACAGGAGAGGATCCAGGTCCTCTTCGGGCCTGCTATACTTGTCAATACCAAACAACTTGATTGGGTCCAGATCCTCATGATATGACATCTGCATTGTACACATCAGCCACAAAAGACTTATCATCTGTGGGCACAACTTCGACATAGTAGGGAACAAAACATTGTTTACAATTTTTTTTTCCGGGTGCAATGGTTTACAAATTTTTTTTTTTTAAATGGTTCTTCGTTGTTTTATATCTTCTTTGAAAAAAAAAAAAAAATACTGATAAAGAAAACATTGAATGTGTTACCTGGACCAAAAGTGCTTCCAAATGCTACGAGTGGGTTCAGTGGATGGAGAATCCCTCAATCTCAACATAAAAGAACTCTTTTATTTCCTTTGGTTTCATTAGGAACATAAATGAGCACTAAAAGTGGTTAAAAGTAAGTATAATAAGATTAATTAATAACATTTCATAGCAATAAAAGCTAGTTGAATTTTTAGTAATTGGAATCACTTTTAGCACATTTTCGTTATCGTTTGAGACCGAAATTTGACCAATGAATTGGTTGTATGCAGGGAAAATGATTCCAATTCCCATCCATACTTATTCGTTTGGGGGTACCTATAATTGAGATATCTGGTTCCAAATTTAGACGAATTTAGATAAATTTAGAACATAATCCATGTGATTTGAATAGATATCTAATTAATAATAAAAAAAATTACATGTACTAACCTTGGACTATGGATTATTTTAATCCATACCCCTAGTAATTTTTGACAATTACAGATACTATTCTTAATTTTAAAACCATATAACAAAAGAGTTTATTCGTTAAAAGTATTAAGTCTAAATTTTTAAAGACAATTTTACCTGTACTAGGTTTACAACCAATAATTGATGAATTACTCATTTATCCTCCCTTACTTTTCTAAACCTTTATATTTGAAACCCTATTTCTAATGTCTCATGCGAACGTTCGTCTCTTTTCTTCATTTGGTCCAACGAACATCAACTCCGACGAAGATCTTAATGGGATAATGAAGTCTCATTTTTGCCCTTTGAAGTTGGTGAAAGAGGGAAAAACGGATGGCTAGCCCGACGATGACGACAGTCTCTGGTACGAGTTGCAAGTCGATTCTCGCAACGACGAGCTTTCGGATAGAACGACGACGTATATATATTGTGATAACAGAATATAGAAGAAGCTGGAATTTCAGAAAAATCTCTGGTGGGGAGATTGATTTTCCTAGGTCCAACCAGCTCGATCCTGAATGTGCAAATACTAGTAGGTTTGAGCTACTCCATCCGGATCCATCGACCCTTCCGCTCCTCCGCTTTTTTGCGACGATCTCTGCGATGTTGACGCTGATGCTGCCGATCTGCTTCCCACCCAGACTCAATTGTTAGTGAACTTCCATTTAATAAATAAGTAAATCCTATTGGTAAATTCCAGGGTTTTAAGATATAAAGACTAACTTAGGAGCACCGACGACGCCGTCGAGATAACGTGAGCAAAGTGAATTCCTAGAGGCTGGAACTCTCTCGCCAGGCATTGCGACAGTCCTCTCAGCGCGAACTTCCCACAGCCTGTGTTGATCGTTGTAGCATCTTAGCTCTGTTTTCAACTTTTCTTCAGGAGAAATTCAGAAAGAAAGAAAAGGGATAGTTACTTAAATCAGAGAAACCAACAATGCCGTTGAGAGAAGTAGAGCAACCAAAGAATCGACTTGCAACTCGTACAGGAGATTGTCGCCGTCGGGCTAGCTTCTGGCAGAACCCAATAATCGTGGTCGTTGTTGGGTTTGCAGGCTCTCGGTTCTTATTTGCGAGATAGAAAATTATAAAAGTGAAAGGGTTTTTTCGTCCTTAAATTTTTAGAACAATCTCACGACAAACTTAAATCGATTAACGAAATGGTCCTTTTTGTTACATAGTTTTGACTTTAGAGGTTGTATTGTAATTGTCAGAAACTCTTGGGGGTAGTTGTAATTAGTCTCTAGTCTAAGGGTAGTACATGTAATTTATCTTAAGAATGAACTAATAATAAAAAAATAAAAATTCACTAACTAATAATCTGAAGGATTATTGAAGATTTGATACATTCTAGAGTATGAGGAAAAGAGAATCATGAGACTAGTCTAGAGTATGAGGAAAAGAGAATCATATAATTAGTCTATATTCTAGGGGTAGTATATGTAATTTATCCTAAAAATGAACTAATAATAAAAAAAATGAAAATTTACTAACTAATAATCTTGAGAATTCTTGAAGATTTGATATATTATAGCATATGAAGAAAAAAGAATCATGAGACTAGTATAGAGTATGAGGAAAAGAGAATCATGATACCAAATTCACTAACGGATTTGGTGTGAATCATATCTGTCGAGAGAAAGAAGGTCCCCGAGTTACACAAGCCAGTGATACACACAGATAATCCAAAATCCGAATTTGATTCACATTTGTTACTAGTCTAGAGTAACCGTATCTATGGATCTGCATTTGTCCGTATCTTATCTGTTTACATCTCTTGTTGTGGGTACCTCCATCACATGGATCCATTGATCATTTGTGTCGCGGAAAATTGAAATGAAATAGTTGGAGGCGGATTCATGTCTCGGGTGAAAGAATTCCATTGACACTCCACCCACCACTATATTACAACATACAAATGTTTAACAAAAGTAGAGTTGAAAATTTTCTCTAGACATCTTGACTGGGGATGAAGATGAAGTTTTCTGGCAATGATCTTGCATCCTTTTTCCAGTGTATTCATCGGTTGTGTCTTGGTGGCTCCAAGCCAACGATCACCGAGGCCTTTTGATGTACAATTCATAACATTCTTTTATCTTGAGCCTAGTGTGTTGGAGCTGAATCTGATGAAGATCATGGAGAGAGAACAATGGGTCCTTGCCATGAGTGTTGGAAATGTCTGCTGATCTCTATGGTGGTGGGATCCTGCAAAAACAGAGTTAAATTCGGGAGGTTAGATACAATTGGTGATGATGATGTAGGGACGTCCTATTTATAGAGTAGAAACTCCTAAAATAAGTCCCATTGAGATTTGGAAGGAATTCCATCAAAATTAGAAAACTTTCCAAATTTTCAGATTTACCGAGTACCGGGGGTCGGAGATCCCGTCGACCCCTAGTTCCTAAAGTGTCCGACCCCCCATGTAAAACTGGGGGTCTAACTTCTATACTGGGGGGGGTCCAACCTTCCCTTGCTGGGTATGCGATCCTGCCCTTAATTTAAGTGTTTTTGGTCGGTTCAATACCTGGGATCGTGATCTCCTTTATGCACTTGGTCCATTTGGCTCATCT
The DNA here is from genome assembly GCA_028583415.1 of Protea cynaroides. Taxonomy (NCBI): domain Eukaryota; kingdom Viridiplantae; phylum Streptophyta; class Magnoliopsida; order Proteales; family Proteaceae; genus Protea; species Protea cynaroides. Next base: position 20,817,373 of record CM053275.1, read on the forward strand.
ATGATTGGTAGACCTAGTTCAAGGTGGTAAGACCGGGTTAGTTTGATACGGTTCTTACAAGCAAGCACCATGGGCAGGCCATGGCATGCCCTGCAGCAGTAGGCCCGCAAGTAGTAAGGCCCACAGGCCCACAGGCCCACTGCCACATGCCCAGCGCATGGTCCTGGCCGCCTCCCCAGCTAGCTCTCCATGTGTTTGATAAAACTCCTAGAGAGAGATTAAGCAAAGGGTTAGAGAGAAGTTCTCTCGGGAAGATTGCAGTTCTACAGGGTTTTGATTTAAAAGAACTAGTTACAGACGCCATTTTCTATAATGTCAAGGGCTTTTTTTGGCAAGTTACAATGGAGAATATCCAAAATTGACGGCCAAGATGAAGCTGTGTTGCTCAGATCCTGATCGGATGGACAATAAAAAAGCGGGCTAATGTGTATCATGGAAATCGCGTCTAGATGCCATCGCGTGCAATCTAATTGGCCGAATGCAAGTTATCGTAGTGCTTCGTGCTCCGTGCTCCATATGGTATGCGCTTTGATTCCATATGGCACGCTTTCCGTACAACGGCGAGGAGATCCTGATCTAAAGGCTTAGAATGAAGCCGAGCACGGCTGACGCAACTTATGCAGATCCAACGGCAATAAGCTAATCCTACCTTTTTAAGGTTATCCGATGGCTAGTAGAGATGATTCCTTGTCCGTCAATTGGAACTCTACAACGCACAGGCACTGGCGGCTATTCCGTGCGGTGCGGGTGCATGTTATGGATTTAAAAGATTCCATTTACTTATATCTGGTTGGCTGAACTTCAAACCGCCATTACTTCTTCATCCGAGCTCCAAATCAGTCCGTTCATCTTGCACTTTCCATATTTTTGGATTCTCTACCTATTGGGCATCATTGGGAGTCATGAAAACGAATAGAAAAATTGAAAAGAGTATTTTGAAGGCAGATAGAATATTTTCTAGGGTTTCGTGTGTGAGGACAAAGATTTATGTTTTGGAAGTCGCCACCTAGATTAAGGTCTATGACCTTAGAAATGTGAAATCTCACCCCAAAGTAAGACTTCGATTGACTCATGACCCTTAGATTGGATTTCTGATCCATCAGAGATTGGGTAAGCGTCAGGTTACGATTATGGGAAGGGGTTAGACACCCAAACTGCCCGATTAAAATCGGTCTCTTATACCTTTTCTATGCTAGACTTTGTCTATTAAATCGAACCAAACCAAGTGGTTTGATATCATTGAACTGAATCTGTATCCATCAGATTGCCTACGTATTACGGAATTATTTCAAAAATCAGGTTCACCATCGTAGTTCAGGTGTGATTAAAGTTTATGATTGTAATTTATGCTTGTGTATGATTAAGTTCATTGTTCAAGTTAAAGTTTGTGCTTGAAAGGATGAGAAACCCTATGGGTTAGGATCTGGATAGTCCATGCGAATTGATAGATAGTCCTAGTGGATCTAAGAATGGATAACCCTTTCTGGGTCAAAATATGGATAACCCTATTCTGAGTAAAAAATGTGGATAACCCTTTTTGGGTCAAAATATGGATAACCCTTTCTGGGTCAAAAATATGGATAACCCTTTCTAGGTTAGAATATGGATAACCCTTTCTGGGTTAAAATATGGATGGATATCCTAGTGGATCTATGGATAGTCCGAGTGGACTAAGGTGTGGATCCGAATTTGGGATTTTCCCAAATGGCCTACGTATCCTAGGGTTGCCCTAGGAATCAGAATCCTCGTAGTTCGAAAATGGCTGAAATAACCTGTTCTAGGTTTAGGATTAAGAACCTATTCTAGGTTTAGGATTGAGAACCTATTCTAGGTTTAGGGTATAGAACCTATTCTAGGTTTGGGATTTACTGAGGGGTAGAAATCGTCTTGAGCTATCCTTTTCATCCTAAGCTCTAATTTAGGAAGGTTTGGCAAAGCATTCTCTTTCTTTGTTAAGATTTTTATTTTTTCCCATTATACCCTTCCCAAGAATGTGGATGCCTAAACTTCTAGATTGTCTTCTAGAAGTGTGCAGATATGGCAGTTCAACTAGGGTGTTGCATAAATTAAATTATTGTCAAAAATAAATTATTCATCTAAATATGACATATAATACATTTATGGCAAGAAATATACATATAGAAAGATTGTTAAAAATCTCTCAAATATGGCATGTATTGCAAATAAGGCAAGAACCTATATGGCAAGATCTAGTATGCTAATCTAAGCATGGTAAGACCTAATGTGGCAAAAAATCAATATATGCATATATATGTCAATATGGCAAGCACCAAACATAGAATACAAATATGACACGAATTATCCAAAAAGGGTAAGATCTTATATGCTATTTTCTAAGCATAACAAGACTTAAAAATGACAAGAAATTAATAAATGCATCTATATGTTAATATGACAAGCACCAAACATAGAATGCAAATATGACATGAATTATCCAAATAAGGTAAGATCTTATATGCTATTTTTCTAAGCATGATAAGACTTAAAAATGACAAGAAATTAATATATGCATCTATATATCAATATGGTAAGTTCCAAACTTATATGCATCATAGAATACAAATATGGCATGAATCTTTTAAAAAAAGACAAGATCTTATATGCTATTTTCTAAGCACGACAAGACCTAACATGGCATTTTTAAGCATGAAAGGGTTAAAAATTAACAAGATATCACAATAGACATGTGACAAGCATCAATTATAGCATGTATATACATGGTAAGAAACATCCATCATACCACATATAGAAACAAAATATAAAAACAATAATGACAAGTAATCTAGAGATTATTATGCCAAATATTACAAAATATAGTCATAGCATGGCATGCATGACACATTGAATGGAAACAAATAGCAAAACACTTTCATGGCCATTAACATCAATTCAATGTTAAATTCATTTTAATGTTATCATAAGGCCATTAAAATCCATGTTAAATTTAATGTTCATTAAAATTTAACCACAGCAATCTACATGATTTTTCATGGTCTTCCAAGATTCAAATAAATTCAAACCTTTCAAGAGGTTCTTTTTGACTCATAGATGAATCTAGGGTAGGATTTAAAGAGTCATTGGATTAATTTTTGACATATTGACTGAAACCCTAATTCGAGTTCCAAATCAGGCGTTTCAAATCTAGTGTTCCACTCATGGATTTGTTTGGCTAAGCAAACCTCCATGGATGGAGCTCAGTTTTAAACCAGAGGAATCTCGTATCATGAGAGAAAACACATAGACATGGCAAAAATCATGATAAAAATTACTCAAACATATATCATCATTGTAAATCATACACATAACCTATTCAATCATTCATATTATCAAGAGATAATTATTTAGACATGAGTTTAGGCTTCTTATCTTGTTCCAACAATGGATGAATCCTCGGTTGCAGCTTGCTTGAAGAAGATGACAATGGTGAGTGCTTCTTCCTTCTCTTTTCCTCTTTCTTCTCTTCTTTTCTCCTTTCTCTTCTTCTTTTATTCTCATCGGCTTCTTCTCCTTCTTCTCTCTCTCTCTCCCACGGTTTCTCCCTCTCTTTCTCTCTTCTTCTCTCTCCCACGTTTTTTTTTTTTTTCTCTTCTAGCTAAAAAAAATCCCTCTCTTTCTCTCGGCCTTTTTATCCTTTCCTCTCCTCTTCTAGAAAATCCCTTATTTCCTTTTCTCTTCTTTTCTTTCTCCTTCTTTCCTTCTTCTCTTCTTTCCTTCTTCTCTTCTTTCCTTTTTCTCACTTTCTTCTCTCTCCTTCTCACTGCTTCTCCTACTTTTCTTTTCTTTTCTTCTTTTCTAGAAAGTCCCTTCTCTCCACTTTTTTTCCCCTCCTTTTCTTCTTCTTTCCTTCTTTCCCTTCCTTCCTCTTTTTCCTTCTTCTCTTTCTCTCTCGGCTTTTTCCTTTCTTTCCTTTTATTCTTCTCTTCTCTCTCTCTCTCTCTCGGCTTTTTCCTCCTCTCTTTCCTTTTCTTCTTCTCTTCTCTCTCGGTTTTTATATAATATATATAAATATATTAATATATATAATATAATATATATGTATATATTATATATATATATATATATATATATATATATATATATATATATATATATATATATATATATATATATATATATATATATATATATATATATATATATATATATAAATATATATATATATATATATATATATATATATATATATATATATATATATATATATATATATATATAGAACAAATGCATGCATATGGGCGGACGTGACTTGGTCCGGACTGGTCTGAGCTGGGCCGGACTGAGTTGGACTAAGTTGGGTTGAGTTGGGTTTGGACCAAAATTGACTTCTTCTATCATTTCATAGTCCATTTCCGCCGTCATTCTACATGGAATTTTTCTATAGCCTTTACCCCAAATTTTCTACGTTCACTTTGTAGAACACTAAAAATGAGGAATATTGAAACTTGAATCACCTCATTTGGAAATAAAATGGTCAACTTATGAATTTCTGAAGTTTAAGCAGACCAATTTATGATAATTTGGCTAACCACTCTGCATGGGATCCTTCGGAGACTTCTTCCTGAAATCCTTTATGTCCACTTTGTAGAGTACTAAAAATGGAACATATTGAAACTGAAATCACTTGATTTGGATGTGGGGTGACCAAAATATGAATTTTCAAAGATTAAACGACCATTTCTGTGAAACCTACATGCAAATTTTGGGACGAAATTTCTTTTAAGGGTGGGGGAGTTGTAAGACTCGCACTCCGTAAACCCAGTCTAAACCTTGGTTTTGTGTCGTAGCAGGTCTTCTGATCATCACCGGGCCAGACGGGACAAGCGGATGACAAACATGTATGAAATCGGACCAAAGACGACCAAAAAGTCATCATTTTATGTTGATCGGTCGATGGTACCGGTCTTGGTACCGGTCGACCGGTATGGTCTGCGCAGCTAAGTGCGAAGATCCAGAAATTGGTCTCTGCGGGTCCCACTTTCCTGATTTCAAATCCTAAAAGTTTCCTAATCCTAGTAGGGTTACTAAACCCTATTTTTAGCCTATAAATACACCCTTAAACCTCCTCAAATCCTTTCCATTATCTCTCACAAACCCTAGAGAAGAGAAAGAGGTGGGAAATGAGAAGGAGCTAGGAAGAAGAAGAAGGTGCCGCCATTACCGTTCGACGAAGCACGCTACGCCAGTCAACGGTAAGTGTTTTAACTATTCTTCTTATCCTATGTTAGTTGTGTGGGTGGATCAATACCATGCAAAGTAGGTATTGATCTAAAACCCTAAATTGGCCAATAAATCCTAAGTTGCCGTCAAACCCTAGATTTAAGTTTCGAGATGATATTCATCGAAGCAAGACTTGAATGAGTTGGGGATAACTTTAACTCAGCGTCTAGACTTAGAATGGATAGGAGAAACCCTGAAAATCCATGGAGGATGATCGACGGCAGTCGAAAAACCCATGTATGGTCTTTCGGAGACATACCGGTCGACTATACCGGTATCCCTCGGGAGGCTGGTCTGTGGGGACCGGCTGACCATACCGGTCGCCAGTCTTTCCCACAGAGCTGCGACCGGTACATGCCACCGGTCAGCTCTGTGAGGGTATTTTGTAACCATGTTGGTTTTCGACCGACATGAAACCCTAAGCAATATATTCTAATGAAACCCAAATAATATTGTAGGACTTTGTGACTTATCGTTTGGATCTTGCGACGTGGAGCAAGTTATCGAACGAGCGTCAGGTAAGAGAATCTGACCTAAACTTAATAATTAATGGATAGTAAATTGTTGTTAATCACCTGATTATATGTTTTTTTTGTGCATATTCACATGCCATCCTTTACTTTCAGTTATTATTACTGTTCATGCATTGATAGGATGTGATTGTTAGGCATGTGATTGTTTTCGTTAGTGTGTGGAGTGGGGCATGGGCCTGAGATCGCTCTTCACATTAGCACCTTTTGTAGTATTCTGTTTTAGCATGCTTGGTACGGGTGGGGTATCAGGGGAAGGTCGTGGTACGGTGGTCTCCGATATTGATGTTGGCCTGGCCATGGTTATGTGGCACTGTGGTCTCCGAGTCGACGCTGGCTTGTCCACGATGCTTTAGCTCTATCTCTATGCCGTAGGGAGTTATGTTGGGATAGGGTCTACCTGCGTTATGTATCTATCCTAGTGGGTTAGTTGCGGATAGGGCATCAGGGGAGGTGTGGGAATGCCTTAGCTCTATCTCTATGCGGTAGACGGCTGTGCTGGGATAGAGCATACATTGATGACATATAGGATTGGTTAGTTGCGAGCCCATACTGGTATGGGTAGAGTATCAGGGGAGGTACGTGGGTATCTTAGCTCTATCTCTATTCCATGATGGGTGCATGTGGGCCAATGGGGGTGTGATCCATGAGGTGCCACACACTCGTGTATAGAGGTGCGGGGGCCACCAAACCTTTCTATAGCACATTACAAACTTAAAACCAGACCACAGTAAAAAAACTGATTGTTACTCATGCATAATATTGTGAAACTGTCTGATTGTCTTACTGAGCTGTGTTGTGAGCTCACCCTTTGTATATATACATGTTTTAGATGTTGATGCAGGTTATACTGTTGATGACTAATGAACGCTCCGGCGTATGGAGGTGTAGCTGCTCTGGATGTGCAAGCAGGAGAGGACGAGCATGACGCTTCATGCGAGTGCCCTTTCTGCGTGTACCTTTGATCGGATTTTATTTATTTTTTTCATTTATTTTCGGTTGGATTAAATGGATGTACGAATATTATTTTATGTGTTTGAATTTGGATAATTGGATATTTATTTAAATTATCAATAGATACTCAGTTCATTCTATTTAAAGTCTTCCGTTGTATATTTATATTCTGATTGTGGTTATGTGTAATGGTTTGTATGAGCGGACGCGGCCTATTCGAGATCCTGGTGTGAACCGTTGGTTCAATGGCGGTTCACTCACACCATTCTGGTTGAATCAGAATTGGGGTGTGACAATTTCGACATGTAATTTTACATGGGACCCTTTGGAGATTTCTGTACCGAATTTTTTACGTCAACTTTGTAGAACATCACAAATGAAGAATAATGGCCTTTGAATCATCTGAATCTGACGTAGAACGGCATAGATATGAAGCTTTGAAGTTCTATCGATAATTTTGCATGAAAGCTTGCATGGGGCCCACCGGTGACCTCTACCCGGGATTTTTCACGTCCACTTTGAAAAGGATTGAAAATGAGGAATATTGATACTTTAATCATATGATTCCGATATCGGATGATCAAGATATGATGATTTGAAGTTCAAACGATAATGCATGCATCATACGATAATTACGTAAATGCCTTTACACTTTCAAACTGTGATACATTCCTTGTTTGACGTCCGAATTTGATGATTCCGGCCTCATTTTGAAGATGATTTCACGACCTAACATCCAAGTAGGTAATAGCCTATGACCCTGCTGTGGGGTTCCTTAAAGAATCACAAACCTTTGGGTTAAAAGCCGAAAACTTGTCATGTGGATTCACTTATGCTGGGGATGGCAAAAATGGGGTGCCTACATCGTGCCCTATGGGAGTGATCAATAACCAATTACCTCTTCTATGTGTATCAATGGAGTGCTAAATCCCTTTTAGAGGTCAGTAGAGCTTTTGTGTTTATATTCATGGTGATTATGGGTTGTGTGGAAGAGATTGGAAGCCTGTGAGCAAGATGTGCTCTGTGAATCGATCTCTATCATCATTGAAGGCTGTTGGAGAGTAACTGAGGGTAGTGTGAAGCTTCAAGGAGATTGTTGGCCGTTCGAAAATAATTGATTGTGAGATTTTCTAATTCCCAATTTTTTATTGTTTTCTATGCATTGTATGCTAGCATAGGTGAAAGAAAAAAATTGAATACCTATCTAGCCTGTGGGTTTAATTATAAGGCAATTTTATAAGCCTAAAATTATTATTTGCTTCCCGTGGGTGCGGGTTAAGCGTGGTGTGTTCAGTGGGTGCTGGACACTGCCTATTAAGCCTGAATCTTGGCGTTGTTACGCCCTCTCAGTTTTATGCTAGGAAAACCTAGGGTTAGTGTTAAAGACTAAAAGCTGAGTGTTGAGTAAATACGGAGTCCGTTGGGTATTACTCGGTGGACTAGCCATCACACATTGTGGTGGTGAAGCATGTAATATCTCTATGTTACTTGTTTTATTTTCCTATATATTTTGCAGTGCATGGAATGACTTGCAGGGTGGGTGTGCAAATCTGGTAGACTTAGCCACTGAGTGGTAGTGAGGTAGATTTGCATACGCTTGTGTGTGTGTGTGAAAAACTAGATCTCCATCAGCTCTAGGCAGTAGTGAATTTATCAAGGAGAAATTTCAGACACTGATTCACCCCCCCTCTCAGTGTCATATTAAGTTCATCAGACATGACGAAAAGCGAAACAGAAAAGGAGAACACTTACTATTTTTTCCTTTGGCTATGGAAATCGACAAATTCTTAAGATGTAGAGCACAATCTTTGCACCGAAAGGAAGAAGAAGACGAAGCTTGGTGATGAAGATACCCAAACAACTTAAACTTGCTTTTTATAAGTTTCGAAAATGCCTCTTGGATTCAAGAACGTTTGGAGTCTTAAGGTCATCATGAAGGGTTATCAAATCAAGTTGGGAAATCACAATTTTTCAAAATTGTGCTTTAGACAACTTTAGAAGGGCATCAATCATTGGGCGCATGCACAAGTTACCTCGAGCTCTCGTCGGTTCACTTAAAAAGTTACAACTTAATCGTCGCCTCGTGTTCGACAAGTTATGCATTTTTAAATGCGAATGGGATGTTACTTTACATGGGGCATCACCCCATTGCTCAACAAATCATGACAACATTAAATTCAGGCCTGCACGTTCCACAAAATCCAGGATTTGAGCCTTGAAAAGTTTTTCAAAAGGCAACCGTTGTTTCAGTAATTCAGGATAGGGGCGGTTGTGTGCAGACTTCAAATCAAAGCTCAACTCTAAAGTAGCATTTAGACGACTTGCAAGTTATTGTTGAAGTCGGCCAAAGAGGCGTCAAATCTTGAACTCAGTATTAAGGTTGCTTCCTCACATTTTGCAAATATGAAGAAGCAAGGGGCAACTGTTAAAACCATATTCCGCCAACTAACGGTGGAGCTACATATGTCCCTGGATTCAGGGGCATCCATATCATAGCACGTGTTTTACACGTGGCATGAATAAATTCAAATAGGTGGTTTCCCATTTTGGTGGGAAACCTTCCCTCAATTGGCATATACAGGTCAGCGGGCCTGTATGCTGGCAACTACTCCTATGACAACCGTAGGATTGTCATCTAACAATGAACCTCTGAAGGACAGTTCTCAACCGTTACGCATCCAAACTAGGTATTTCGGACCACTCCAATCAGTTGTACACTCCTATATATACCCACAGGCACGAAGGTAAACGGATGGATAATTCCACATCCGCTCTTCCACTCAACCTTACCGCACTCTCAAAGAAGCAATTCTCTATATTTTGCTTCATACTGCTTGCTTTATGAACTTACTTAGTCATTGAAGTGGCCACCGGATTATCCAATCCACCCTTTGGTGAAATTCCCTTTGTTTTCAAACTCAAATCTTGAACTCATCTAAAATGTGTGAAGTCGGTTTGTTCCTGGCCAACTCGGCTAGAAGGCCTACAACTCAGCTAGACTAGTTTTCAGCAACAACATACATGAAAGACTGCACCATACCAAACCCCCCATAGGACTATGCTTCCATCACTATGGGAGAAAGTTTTTCATGTTTAAGAGCATATAACTACCCAATTGCTAGGATCCCAAGGTTCATGGTAAGGAAATTATGGAGAGGAGTTGGACCCGTTTTTTATTCCCATATTCAACTGCTACATATGTTTCAAATGATAAAGGGTGACAATATTGTAACACACTACCCAATGCCTTTTTCTTTACAATAGACCCTTTAATGAAGGGAAAAGCTAGTTGTCATTAGTAGGTGACAACTAGCCTTGTCAGCGAGTGTCTAAACACAGCTCTCCTGAAATACCAAAACCTTCCGTATGTTGTGGTCCACCAAGAATCATTTCCATTCACCACCTCCTAATTTTGGCAGATGCAATCTGCAAGAGATAAGTCCATACATTCTAGTTTTGAGAGCTTACAGCCCAAAAAAGAGAGTCAAGAGATAAAATTGTATCCCCCATGGCCCATGTTCTAGTACAATCCCATGGTGGAATAACATTACCTTCTTGGTAAAGAAAGGAAAAAAGCAATGCTGAAAGAAAGAAAAAAAAAAGATACTTTATAACAACTGAACAAGCGCACAAGAAAATTGTGAATAATGTCTTATTCATCAAAAGTCATCTTGAGACAGTCAAAAAGAAAAGAAAATCAGAAAGCAGAGATCCAAAATCTCATTGATGGAGAAAGTAAAGTTCCTGGGATTCCTACTAAATGAATTTGAGGTGTAACTTGAAAAATACCCACTTGAAGATCTATCCATATCTCTAATGGTCTAATAAGTTTATTATAATTCTCAATCAAAATTTAACATACTTCTGTATCATAAACAATATTTGAAATTTGAATCTGAAGAGACTGACACTTGTGTCATGAATCAGATACTGGACGGGCATCCCAGATTATGTCCATGTCCAAGGAAGGCATTCTACTCAAAAGAACTGCATCCATATTTGATTACTCCTGAGACTTCTTGGCCTCAACTACTTCAGAGCCAATTCGGTTCTCCAAACCCAATGAACAATCTTTTCTAGTTGGCTTTTGGCTCAAGATTTCCTGGTTTGATTTCTTTATTGATGAAGAGGGTAGTGGTGGGTCAGAGGCTTTCTTTTGGTCATTGAATGCTTGTAGCTTTGATTTCAGGAGGGCTGCAATGCTACCATGGGAATAATTGGCCTTGAGTTGATGTTTGAGGTCTGGGAAATTCAAATGAGCATAGTCCCCCTTAGCATGTAAGCAGCGTTGTCATATGCAATAACAGCTTCTTCAGCGGTGTCAAAGGTCCCCAACCACACCCTTAGTCTATTCCTTGGTAATCTGATCTCTGCAACCCATTTCCCCCAATGCCTTTGCCTCATCCCTCTAAACAGCTTGACTGGAGATGAATATGATGTTTTCTGGCAATGATCTTGCATCCTTTTTCCAGTGTATTTCATCGGTTGTGTCTTGGTGGCTCCAAGCCAACGATCACCGAGGCCTTTCGATGTACAATTCATAACATTCTTTTATCTTGAGCCAAGTGTGTTGCCAAGCGTGTTGGAGCTGAATCTGATGAAGATCATGGATAGGGAGCAATTGGTCCTTGCCAAGTGTGTTGGAAATGTCTGCAGTCTCTATAGTGGTGGGATCCTGCAAAAACAGAGTTAAATTTGGGAGGTTTGATGCAATTTGTATTGATGATGGAGGTGAAGGTGCTTGGGAGACTTCGGAGATCAATTCAGGGAATGTTTCTATAAAGTTTACAGGGATGAAGCTTCTATCAATATGACCTCCCTTTGGGCTCACAGAATTTGTTACAAAACAAGCACAAGAAAATAGCCTACTTCCTTGATTGGGTACCATAACATTGAGTGGTAAATTCTTCGCATTATTTGCTGAGGAACTGCACTCCAATGATGGCAATGAAGACCTTTGTGGACAATCACTAGCACTGTTGTGTGAAGCAGTCTCTGTAAGTACATCCCAGATGATTGGATCAGACAACCACTGTGTACCTGTTGATGACATTCCATGAGGATAAGATGGAAATTCCTTCTGTATGTAACTTGGAAACTGACAATCCATTCCAGGAAAGATTTGAGAAGCAAAAGAGAGGAACAGATTTATACAGAATGATGCAAAAGAAGGTTCTATATGCTATAAATATTTAGTCTTAGGCTCTTAGCACGTCTCGTGTGATAGTCAATCTGTTGAGCTAAAGGATCCACTTGCTGTTAGTAAAGTCTCGTTTATTGTCTAATAACAATTTCTAGTTAAAATGGGAAAGCTAACACCTACCATCTTCACATTTGTGCTTGCCGATACTAAATGTTTCTATAAGAAGTCAAAGATCGACCAATCGAAACCTGGCAGCTCATACAACTAGGCATAAATGTCATTCAACTCTCTTGGATGGGTTTGTTATTTTTCCATGACACAGACTGGAAGAAGATCAACAAACTTAGAATCAGCTTTGCTTCCATGGATTTATAAAAAAAAGGAAATAAGCTTACAGTGGATGATATAAACTTGATTATAACAGGTTAGCAGCTACTTTTTCTCAAATATGAAGTTAACCAATACTTCCACCATGCAACAGTCCAATTTTTCTTGGAAGAACAGATGATGATGTGGAGACTGTAACCCAGATCCTGACCTTTCATGTTTCTCATATTTAGATAAAAAGACTTTGGTCTAATGATTGTAACCATTCAACGTGCGATTATTCTTCATCCTCCAAATCAGCTCTTGCTTTTTAAGGGGCAATCTGACAATTATGTTGTTCAAAATTAATGAATTGGTACATCATGTAAATGCTGTACCAGAAACATCCATATGGTGTTCACATCACAGCTTAATTCCTTGTCTTTTGTTAAAGGTATTATATTACTTTACTCCGGAAATCATCATCATCATCATAACATCTATTATTAGTTTTGATCATCTTCAATACAACTTTTAATTGAGTTTTGGTTTACCAGTATGATGAAATCATGCCTTTCTTTTTTTATCTAACTCTAAAGAGAGGGTGAAAAAATCAATTCAATCCAAATTTGTACTTCCTCTGCTTACTTGAAGTAGTCTTCTTTCTCTCACTCAACAACCCTACACTACTTATTTTTCTAGTTCTATTCTGAAACTGAATTCGGTTCAGCAATGGAACTTCTCTCTCGTCTCCCTATTTGTTCTTCAAAAACCTTCTGCTGCTGCTGCTTCGGCTTCAAATCTAGGAGTAAAGGGTTCTCCAGCCAGCTTTTCAAGGAAGAGATTCCAGAAAGAACTTGAAAAAATAACAAGAGACCCTCCAAGTCACTGCAGTGGTGGGCTTGTTGGAAATGACAACTTCGAGTGGCAGGGAACAATCATAGATCCTGCTGATACCCCATTAAAAGGTGGCGTATCCTTTCTCTCAGCCTGTTTTCACAGGGATTACCTCCATAAATCTCCAAAACTTGAATTCCTAACTAAGGCAAACGACCATTTCTATGGGCATTTTTTTTTATAAGAACTAGAACATGAAGTGAAGAAATGTGTAAGAAATATGCTCATGATTTTCATGCTAATGATTGCTGTTCTTTCATAAGGAATCATCTCTCGAGAATTGTACTCTAGCTTTGTTGATAGCACAGAATTTAAGTTTCAATTAAGAGAATGAAGAACAGAATAGTATGTGGGCTCTAATGACCTTTATTTTTCTTTATTTTAAGATTTTTCCGTGGTTTAATCAATTTACCATGAAGGACAAACAAAAACCAAACTATACGCCTCCAAGTTTCTACAGTCAATATTTCTACAAGTAGGAACTTTCTCTTCTAGATCACAGCAAGACTGGAGAAGTTGCACTCCTATCAGATCATAACCAACCATATAATGATCTCTCTTGTAGGTCTATCATCCAACTATTGACCGAATATCAATATCCATGTTGACAAGCTGAAAGAACATTCGACTCCTGCCCTGACTATCGACAAGGTTATACTGTTCATATGGTCCCTTCTTCCTAATCCAAATGCAATATGGACATTCTGAATTCAATTGCTTGTTTTTATTACAAGGAAAGGAGGCTTTATAATGAAAAAGCAAGGGCGTGGTCACGGAAATACGTAATGGGTGAACCACTGAGGGACCTGATTCGCCTTGCTCATGAACACCTGTTACTGAATCTTATATACCTAATGATAGATATGATATCTATTGTTAGAGAGATACATGATTCTTGGACTGCATAAAAAATAATAATGGTCACATTCATCTCCATCAAGTTCATTTGATGTCTATAGTAGAATTGCACACAGTAGAATGACTGGTTTATGGAGGGAAATGAACAGCCATTTTCATTCGGGTGATTGTCATGATTTTATAGTCAATTTCTAAAACTCAAGTCCGGAATAATATTTTCATCCCATTCAAATGGTCAGTATAAGTGGGAAACTTTGAACCCAACACCTATCTTAGGACCCCAAGATTGTACAAACCATCTTCTTTTTTTTTTGGGTGAATAAAACAGCAAATTGTACAAACCATCTTACTCAAACTTGTTTCACATAATTAGATTAGCTCAATAATCTACTTCTAAAACCTCACAGAAACAGGTAAGTATTTAACTTTCCATGAAATAAATAAGAGAGAGTGAGGTAACACTGCCAGTTCAGTGAAGATGAGAAACAAATAATAGTGACTTTCTCTTTATTGATTCTCGAATAAGAATTAATAACATGGCTACTTGTAAGCATACAAAAGAAAAAAAAAAGAAAAAAAAAAGGGGCTAATTGGGCAATGAAATTAAAGATACATATGGCAATAAGTACTTCTCTTACTTTTTTTAACCCCCTTTTTGTTTTCTGACTCTACAATTGAAAGAAGAATCAAAACAAGACAGTTAAGAACCTAGCATGGGAGTGCTGGTTAAAGTCTACTTTTTTCTGGCACCAATCTCCTCCAAGAGTGATGCAGTTTCCTCCTTCTTCATTACATCCTGAAGTTCCTTTGCACGGCTGGTGATGCCACTACTTAAATAGCCTTTGATCATGGTGCTGTATGTGATTTTGTCAGGCTTACATCCTCTCTTCTCCATCATTTCCAGTACCTCTTTCATCTCTGCCAGGCTTCCCATCCTCCCATATGCATCAATCAGGCAGTTGAAAAACACAGTATCTAACATCACATCTGAGTTCTCGATGAACCTCAAGATGCCTCCGATCTTGTTCACAGCGCCAGCTCGCCCATAAGCCCTAACAAGTGAACATAGTGTAACACAATTGGGTTTGAACCTCTCAGATCTCATCAGTCTGAACAAGTACTCCATCTGCTTCAGGTCACCGGCCCTACCAAATGCATCAATTACCACGTTATATGTCACAATTGTCCACGAAAAGTAGTACTTCTGCATGTATTCCATCACAGAACTCATCTTGTCATAGTCACCGGCTTTTCCATATGAATCTAGGAGAACATTGAAGGTCTTGATGTTGGGACGGATCCCAGAACTCTGAAACTTTTCGTAACACCTCTCCATTGTTTCAAGCTGGCCACTGCTGCCAAAGGCTCTGAGTGTGGAGTTCATGGTCCAGACATCAGGCTCACAGTTCCTCTCACTAAGCATTTGCATTAATGTTGATTCCATTTCCTCAAATCTTGTGGAAAATAAATAAATAAACACGGAGTCCAATCTCTTTGCATCTATTCAGAATAAGAAAACATAAAGAACAAAACAAGAATATAAACATGGTTTGTTACCTGCCAGTTTTACCGTAGGCATCAATCAGGGTATTGTATGTGATGGTGTTGGGCTTGATTCCCTGGGTTTCCATGTCTGATAGCAAAGTCTGTACTTTGTCGAAGTCAAAGAAATGGAGGCAGGATTTTATAAGGATGGAGTAAGTGTAGATGTCAGGCTGGCAACCTGGTGTTTTCTTCATCTGGTTGAGGATGGAAAATGCTTGGTTGAAGAGGCCACTCCTACTATAAGCAGAGAGAAGGGCAGTGTAAGACTCATGATTCACTATGCAGCCTTCATCAACCATATCTTGGAATAAAGACTGGGCCTTTTTAGGCTGTTTGCATTTCCCAAGCATGACAATAAGCTTGATGTACATGCCAGTGTTGGGCCTATACCAGAGCTGCTCACGCAATAGTTCAAATACCTACAGTTCAACAAGTTTCAGTGTGGAATATGTAACTAGAGACGCAATTAATTGTATGGAATTTCTTTGTTAAAAGAAAGAACAAGTTCCAGCAGTGCAATATGCATTACTACAGATGTTGGATGCAAACAATATAAGATTTCCAGAGTGTAGTCTATGAAAGAGGCAAAAGAGGGTAATAAGAAGAGAATTGGAAAGGAAGAATCAGTAATGAAGAACCCCAGCAATTAATTTTATATTTCCAGGATTCACAAGCATAAAAAAGTAAAATAAAACAAAGAAAATCATAAAATATTATCTCCACATAAATGAAGAATGAATAACAAAAAGAATGATCTCATTAATCGTCATCAAACCATCTCTTTCCAAAGCTTTATTCAGATAGCAGAAAAGGCCAGGTAGAGTGCTGTGGCGCAGGGGGTGGGGTTTGTCTCAGGTGGAGGAAGGACTTTCAACTTACACTTTTTATTGAACTTAGGAGTTACAGTAGAGTTTAAGCTTATTGAAATATATAATAAGTTTTCCAAAACATTCTCTTAAATAAGCTACATTATATACGTTTGAAATAATTTTTTTTAATATCACTATTGTTGAGGTGGTTAAATGTTTTCTGGAAGTTTAATAAGCTACATTATAAGATCTTTTCTTTTCTTTTCTTTTCTTTTCTTTTTTTTTTTAAATCCCAGAAACTAGTGGGGGTTCAGAGTTGATTCATCAGTTCATTTTCTTATTCTGCCTCCTCAAGAAAATTTGAACAGCAACAAGATAAGGAAAAACAGAACTTAAGGCACTCTGTCTCTTTTTTTTGTTTGAAATTAGTTATGTAAGTTTAACATAAGCATAAGTGTCAAATGTTGGTATGTAGAGCACCGGAAGGATGCACGGTAATGCCACAAGCCTATGAGGTAACATGAATAATTAATTGATCTTGTCCAAGATGCCATACATGGATGTCACAAGCAGTCCTAGAAACACAGTCATTTATTGGTTAAAGAAGAGAGAGAACAACTCACAAACAACTAAAATAGTTTTCAAATAGAAGCTAGTTGGGGCCTCCTCTGTTAAATATTCATACGTTATTTACAACAACAAAAATGATAGCCTTCAAGAACTACAACTACATGATTTTACAAAATGAGAACTACATGGCCATGGAACAATAAGTAGTGTAGAAATGCTAAATAAAGTCTGAACAAAATTTCATCGAGTAGCTCAAGTAAGTAGTTTCCAATCATTCTCTACACACTAGTAGCTCATGTTTAATTTATTGCCTGCATTGTAACTGGTTAATGACTCTTTTGTACTGTGTATAAGTTCTCTTTTATTTCAACGAAAATTGAAGAAAAACCCAATTCACAATTCATCAAAATGAGTCAAGTCTGAACCAAATAGCACCGAATTAAATAAAAATTGAACTTTCCACGAGAGAAGAAGCAAAACCCAATTCACAATTCACCAAAATGAGTCAAGTCTGAATCGAATAGCACCGAATTGGATTAACCTTGAGAGCGGATTCCCAGTTCAAAGCGGCGACCCTCTCGTGAAGGGCTTCGAGAACAGTCCTAGGTAAGAGCTTCTTCGAATTGGTAGGTCCTCTCTTCTTCTCGATGACAGCTTTTGTGGCCTCTCGGCGCAGTATCACAGATATGGCCTTCTGAGAGGCGATCTTTCGGTTCACTTCTTCTTTCCTCACCCGAGTTTCCTTCTCATTTTCCTTTCTGCTGCCAATTCGATTGTTGTCAGGAAATGTCTCCGCTTCCGCAACTTGGGCAGTTGAAGAAACAGCTGGGAGTTGGGGTTTTGGTTTCGGTATCGGCAAATTTCTGGGTTTTGATTCGGGAAGTGGAGGACGTTGGGCTGAGGAGATTGAAGTTCCGCCGAAGCACTGCGACTGCGGAGGAGCAGCCATAAGAGCTTGAGAACCGCGAAGCGAAACGCAATTCTCCTGAGTTTGAACTCCTTATCCTCCAGAGTACAGACTTAAGGTTTAGAAGTTCACTGAATCACTATAACTGTGGATTTTCATTACTTCTGGCCGGTTAGACTGTTTTATCGTTCCTCTCATTTAGGAATATATATATATCTGTGGTTTTTTTTTTTTTTTTTTTTTTTTTTATGATCTTCCCTTGGATCTGAGTACTCGGGTACTACACTCTAGATGTGGTCTCACACTCTGTTAGTTAAAACTCGTTTTAAACGTGTACCGTATTGTCGTATCGTATTCAACTGTTTAATACGCGTATTGCCATATTGATCTCAAAAATATTTTAAAATACTCCATACTCCAAACCTTGCCGTTTAAAACCCGTTTAAAACGCGTACCGTATCCATATTTTAACGTATTTTAACCTGCATCTTTAATAAATAATGAATCGATTAATCTCATATTGTTTAATATTCTTTTTACTTTCTATATGTAATCAATGTGGGATTAAAAGCTCTCACTTCCTCATAATTGTTTATAAACTCATTACTTTATTACTTGTTAGGGTGGGGTGTGAGTTATGGGTCATAACAATTGTATATTGTAAGCCACCATTGATCTCTCTCTCTCTCTCTCCTCTCTCTTCATATGGATTCATGCTTAAAGTCTTGGACAAACATAAAATATCAATTAACTACTTGACTGAAGATGATAATTCTCACCATTTTATGACAAAACACTTCATAAATGTCATATGTTTCTATTGATTTAGGTATAATTTTCCAATAGATTTACATGTTTCATTAATGTAATTCTTCAATTTATGGGAGTATATTGTCGTTTTTTCACCGTACCGTATTATATCTGATCCGTTTAAAACCCGTACCGACCGTTTTTGTTTTTTTGCCGTTCTCGAAATGTTTGACCGTTTTTTTGACCGTACCGTTTTTGTTTTGCTCCGTTTAAAACCCGTTTCGTCCCGTTTTGTTTTTTTGCCGTTCCCGTTTTAACTAACTATGGGACTCTCACACCACATCCAAGGTGGTAAAATTTCATAAAATGTGCATGTACATACAGGTGATTCCTACTCTTTTTTTTTTTTCGTTATTGAATCCTAAGTAATTATCATAAGTGCAATATTAAAATAATTTTTCTGTTATCAGATTATGGAATAAAAACAGCATATAGTCATGCACGATCATACAACTCAACACTGATACACTGGATCTCATCAAAAGTCTGATTAAAATCAACAACTAAATCCATATAAAAAAAAAGGCATGGGATAAGTAGCCACTTATCTCCAATTTTATCTCTTATTTTAATGTTTTGGTTTTTGTACGGTTGGATTCTCTCTTATAAAGAGTTAAAATATATTTTACATTCTTAACTTGTTCATGGGATTTGGATACACCTAAACGGATATGGATGCGAATCGAATTTAGATTTTCAATTATCTTTTTACGCTTCTAACTTATATAGGATAGACATTTCTCCCATATTGGATATGATTTGTTCTCAATTCATGTCTCAATTGTTTTAGTTGCATGATTTTATTTTTCTCATTCTCTAGAACCTGTCAAATCTTCAAAATTATTAGTTGGATACCTATTCAGATCGAATAGATTTTTTTGGATTATCCGAATTCCGATTTGGATACACCTAACCAGATACAGATTACCTCTAAATAGATACAGAGTGTAATCAAATTTGAATTTTCAACTATCTGTTTATTTCTTTATCCAAAACCCATGGGCCTATAGGTTGACTTGTATCAATCTTTATGCTCTGGAGTAGTTACACCGTGTAAACACTTTTTGTTTGGAAGATCTAATCTGATTGAGATTCTTACTTGTTTGATTTTTTTATTAAGATCTGATGGATCTTGTAAGGTGATTTGTACAATTAGAGCCTATTTAATAACGCCCCAAATTTTGGATTCTATGGATTCCGATTCTCAGGGAGTCATTTTAGAGTAGAATCGTGTTTGGTAAACCCGGTTGGAATGCAGCTCTCTGAGAGTGAACTGGTTATAAAATGACTTTATAATCTAAATTTTTGAAATATAAAAAACAAGCTATTTTGTTTTGGAGCAAGTTTTTGGGAGAAAAAAATAAAATAAAAAAGAAACTCTCTTCTCTCACACTCCTCTCTTCTTCACAAAACAAAGGCTTGATTGCCACCACCACCACCACTGCCACCACCACCACCACCACCACCACCACCACTGCCACCACTACAACCACAACCACCACTACCACTAAAGGGTAATACATTATCAAGTAGTTGCTTCCACGTGTTTCCCTCACAAAAGAAACTAAGATGGATAAAATCTGTTGAAACCTTGGCCAAGTTGAGCAGTAGTGTAGTCCCATGTGTGTTGTCATTGTTGAAAACCTTGGCAGAATGATAAGGAGAGAGAATGGCAGTCAATGTTGTGCTCTACAAGTATGCAAGAAATGTAGAGAGAGAAAAAAGAAGAGAGATAAAGAGGAGAGAGAAAGAGGAGAGAAAAAGGAGAGAGAGTGGTGGTGATCAAGTGGGTCCCACCTATGGTGGTAGCCAGCCAGCCACTTGGCACATGCTTGGCCAGGCCAGCTGTGAGGACAAATGTCCACCCACGCTGAATGGACGATAAAATGATTTGGAGTCGCCACCTAAATTAAGGTCTAGGACCTAAAATGTAGCCTCATCCTGAGATAAGACTTCTATTGACTCATGACCCAATGTATTGGCTTTGGTCCATCAGAGAACGAGTAAGCGTTCAAAGTACAGTTTGGGAAAGTGTTAGGCACCCAAAACTGCCCGATCCGAAAATAGGCCTCCTATGTGACTCTACTTGCCTTAGACTCTATGGTTCTGACTGTTCATGGTCGATGGATGATGACTAGGGCTCATGGGGGATCCTAGGACAAGTTGCTGAGTTCTTCTAGCCTAAATTCAGTCAAATATGTTCTCGAAGTAAGAAAACAAACAAAATAATATACAATGAACCGAACCAAAGATGGTTTGGTGATGGACTGAATCTGAGATGTCCAAAACGTCTCAAATTGCCTACGTATTCCAATCCTGGAAATCAAGTCCAAAAACGTAGTTCGAAACGAAAAGTGATTAAAGCTTATGGATGTAGATTATGATTAAGCTTTCTTAGATTCAATTTATTCAAGTTGAAGTTTATGCTTGATGATGATGGAGATTGAATCTAGAGATAGCCTAAATGGATCGAAGTGAACGAGGATATAGATACGGATATGGATATGGATATAGGGAACCTAAGGATACTAAGATGGGGTACCGTACTTGGAGAGCCTTCCAAGTTGCCTACGTATTCCAGAGGTCCTGGAAATCAGGTACAACGTAGTTCGTTTTTGGGTGGATTGGGTAACTTCAAGGGCTAGGGTATGTCTCTCAGGGAGTAGAGTGTGGCTCTCAAGGAGTAGGGTGTGGCTCTCAGGGAGTAGAGTGTAAGATAGTCTCGCAAGACTAAGGTGCGTACTCGCAAGCACAACTTCAAGATAGAGCCTCGCAAGGCTAAGGGGGGTGCGTGCTCGCAAGCACGACTTCAAGATAGAGCCTCGCAAGGCTAAAGGTGCGTACTCTCAAGTACGGCTTCAAGATAGAGCCTCGCAAGGCTAAGAGGGTGCATGCTCGCAGGCACGACTTCAAGATAGAGCCTCGCAAGGCTAAGGGTGCGTACTCGCAAGCACGACTTCGGGATTGAGCCTCGCAAGGCTAAGGGTGCGTACTCGCAAGTACGACTTCATGATAGAGCTTCGCAAGGCTAAGGGTGCGTACTCGCAAGTACGACTTCGGGATTGAGCCTCGCAAGGCTAAGGGTGCGTACTTGCAAGTACGGCTTCAAGATAGAGCCTCGCAAGGCTAAGGGGGTGCATGCTCGCAAGCACGACTTCAAGATAGAGTCTCGCAAGGCTAAGGGTGCGTACTCACAAGCACAACTTCGGGATTGAGCCTCGCAAGGCTAAGGGTGCGTACTCGCAAGTACGACTTCATGATAGAGCCTCGCAAGGCTAAGGGTGCGTACTCTCAAGTACGGCTTCGGGATTGAGCCTCGCAAGGCTAAGGATGCGTACTCGCAAGTACGGCTTCAAGATAGAGCCTCGCAAGGCTAAGGGGGTGCATGCTCGCAAGCACAACTTCAAGATAGAGCCTCGCAAGGCTAAGGGTGCGTACTCGCAAGCACGACTTCGGGATTGAGCCTCGCAAGGCTAAGGGTGCGTACTCGCAAGTACGACTTCGGGATTGAGCCTTGCAAGGCTAAGGGTGCGTACTCGCAAGCAGAACCTCGCCAAGCAAGGAGATTCGTGCTCACAAGCACAACACAGGAATAGAGTCTCGCCAAGCAAGGAGACCAGGATATGAAATGATTTTACAAGATTGGAGTATGGGTCCGTATCTGGGTCTCTTTTCCAAACTACCTACGTATCTCAGGGTATTGACCTGAGAATCAGGATCCGCGTAGTTTGAAAAGAGATGTTCATTGGGTGACCCGCTTGGGTCAGAAATATGGGCGATCCAGCTGGACTGAAAGATGATCCTAGATGATCAAAGGTTGGATTCACATTATACCTATCTAGGTTCTGCACCCTAGGGGAAATGCACTGAGGGGTAGGGGTCGTCCTAAACTACCCTTGTAACTTACAACCTTGATTTTGGAATTGTTGGGCTAGGCTTCATGATTCTTGATTAAGACTTTTATCATTTTTTCATTATTACCCTTCCCATGAATGTGGGTGCCTACATGCACGTCCC
The DNA here is from genome assembly GCA_028583415.1 of Protea cynaroides. NCBI lineage: Eukaryota > Viridiplantae > Streptophyta > Magnoliopsida > Proteales > Proteaceae > Protea > Protea cynaroides. Next base: position 20,839,957 of record CM053275.1, read on the forward strand.
CACACCTAGGAATGTCTTCTATCTGTGTACATGCATGACAATTCGACTAGGGTGTAACGAAAAGTAAGTTCTTGTCGACATAAACATCATTCAATCATGGCATTAGCAAGCATATCAAACATGACAGTGTACTCAAAGCTAAAAGTGTAAGTATTCTAAACATGACAAATGTACACAATATGACAATGTAAGCATGTGAACATGACAAATGCACGAATATAACAATGTAGACAATATTAAAACCTCAATCTAACGGTTAGATCTCTTCAAAACATTGATAATCATGATCAACACTCACATTCATCAAAACAACCAAAATCAATGGCTCAGATTTCACATCAAGATATAATCATGATCAGACTAAGAAATCAGTGGCTCAGATTCGTTTAAATCAATTATGATCCAGATCCAACAATTTATATCACTTAAAATACCCACGATGATAATTCAACGGTTCAAATCACTTAAGATCATAATCCAACCGTTCAGATTCATCAAAAACACTCATGATCAAGATCCAACAGTTCAGAAACACTCATGATCAAGATCCGATGGTTAAGATAATTCAAAATGATAATCTAATGGTTTAAATCATTTAAATCACTCATGATGTCAAATCCAACGATTCAAATTCATTTAAAACACCCATGATCAAGATTTAATGGTTTAGATTCACCAAAATCACTTACGATGACAATCCAACGGTTCAAATCGCTTAAGATCATAATCCAACCATTCAGATTCATTTAAATCATTCCCAAAGATAATCTAACGGTCCAGATTACTCATTATGATAATCCGACCTCTCAGATTGATTAAAAGCACTTCCAAAGACCATCTAATGGTTCAGATTGTCAAGATCACAATCCAACCATTCAGATGGATTAACATCACTTCTAAAGATAATCAAATGGTTTGAATTAATTAAAATCACATCGAAATTTCAGATCAATGGCTATGATCAACTCATGAAAATTTCAATTATATGGTCATGATCAATTTTCATAAGATTTCAGATCGTGTGGTTGGATCACCCACATTAAAATTCCAAACATATGGTCGGACCAACCATATTAAAATTTCCATTCATATGGTCGGACCAACCATATTAAAATTCTCATTATATGGTTGAACCAATATTGATCACATAAAATTTCCTTGATCATAGATGGTTCTCAATGAACATTAGATAGACATGATCAGTGGTCAATATTAAAACACATCAAACATGCAAGATCAGTAAAGAATGTAATGATAACAAAATATACAATGTACTAAAATAACAATAGGATATACAATGCACCATGATGTCAAAAAACAATGATTTATGCAATGTACTATGCAAACCGAGAAGAGGATGAAATATACAATGCACTGTGCTACCAAAATAAAATAATAAAATACAATGGTGATACACATTAAAAAAATATAACAGTGCATGCAAAAAAATCGGATAGCTGTAAAGTAAACTTGTGAACCGAAGAGAAAAACTAAACTAACCTGATTGGTTGCCGGTGATGGGAAGGGTTCATAAACTGTGGTGCGGATCATCGACCAATGGTGGCGGTGGCCAACCTCCTCTTTCCTCTCTCTCTCTCTCTCTCTCTCTCTCTCTCTCTCTCTTTCTCTCTCTCTCTTCTTCCTTATCGAATTCTCCTTTTCTTTCTCTTTTTTTTTTCTTCTTTTTTTCTTTCTTCTTTTTTTTTCTTGGCTTCTCTCGGCCCAAACTCCTCCTTCCCCTCCCTGGCTTCTCTCGGTCAAGCTCCTTTTATAGATGTTGGTGGGGTGAAGAATGGATAGGCTGTGAGGGGCACCATGGTGGGAGTGAGTGAGCAGCATCGGTGTCGATGGGAGAGGGATTTGATGAGGAGATTTGGGGAGTGAATTGGCCTCAAGGAGGAGGTGGCAGTGAGGGGAGCATGGTGGCAGTGGTGTACTGTTGATGTAGGGATGAGGTGGTGCTACTCGGTAAGGGAGAAGATGGAGGTAGCAGCATGGTCTTGCCGCTCCACTTCTCTCTTCTCTCACTCTTTCTTCCACTCCTTCCCTTCGTGCCTCTTTCTTCTCTCTCTCCCTTCTCCGGATTTCATGGCTGGGGTTGGGTTCAAGAAAAATAGGTGGCAGCATGGGAGTGAGTAGGGGCATGGAGAGGTGGCGGTGAGGGGTGGTGAGGGAGTGATTTGATGAAGGAGTTGGTGGGTGAATTGTTGGGCTGGTTGGGCTCAAGGAGAGGAGGAGGTGGCGGTGAGTAGGCATGGAGGAGTGGATTTGTTGGGCTCAATGAAAGGAGGAGGTGGCGGTGAGGGAGTGAGATTTGGGGCATGGGAAAGATGGAGGTGGCAGCACCTCCCTCTTTCCCTCCACCGAATTCTCCCTTTTTTTGGTTCTTCTCCCTACTCTCTCTTCTCATCCTCTCTCTCTCTCTCTTTACGGTTTTTCTCTCTCTCTCTCTTCCTCTTTCTCTCTCTTTTTCCCACACTCTCTCTCTCTCTCTCTCTCTCTCTCTCTCTCTCTCTTCTTCCTTATCGGATTCTTCTTTTCTTTCTTGACCGACTATATACATATATATATATATATATATATATATATATATATATATATATATATATATATATATATATATATATATATATAATAATAATAATAATAATAATAATAATAATAATAAAATATAATATAATATAATATAATATAATATAGTATAATATAGTATAATAATATAATATATAAAAATATAAATATATATAATATAATATATATAACATATATTATATAATATATAAGTGTATATATGTAACAAATACATAAAGTGCATACACATGGGCCGACCCGACTCGATCTGGGCCGGTTTGGGTTGGGTCAGGCTGGACTGATTGAGTTTGACGGGGTTGGACTAAATTGGGCTTGAGCTGGGTTGGGCTGAGTAAGAATGGACTGGATCGATTTCTCTCTCTATTATGGATCCTCTCAGCTTGCAATTCCGCACGAAAAATTTTGACGGCTTTTGTCTCAGATCTTCCACGTCCACTTTGAAGAGGACGGACAAAGGAGCACACTGGTGCTCGAATCGCCTGATTCGGACGTCAGATGACCAAAATATGAAGAATTGAAGCTTTGACGATAATCCTACTAGCAACTTTGCATGGGACTCACTGACGGCTTCTGCCCAAAATTCTTTATGTCCATTTCGAAGAGGACAGACAATGGAGCACACTAGCACTTAAATCGTCGGATTTGGACTTCGGATGATCAAGATATGAAGAATTGGAGTTTTGACGATAATCCTACCGTCAACTTTGCAAGGAGCCCGCTGACGGCTTCTGCCCAAAATTCTTTACGTCTATTTTGAAGAGGACAGACAATGGAGCACAGTGACGCTTGAATCGTCGGATTTGGATGTCGGATGATCAAGATATGGTCGAATGAAGTCCGATCGATTTTAATCATGATAATTTACCCAATAAATCCTTAATTTATGATAATTTACAGAAAAGCCCTTGGATTTAATAAGCCAATTTCACTCTCACTAAAATCGTGACATCTTCTTCGTTTGATATCGGAATTGAGTGATTCTGGTATCATTTCGAAGGTATTTTCATGACCTTGCTGTAGGGTCCACCAACATCAGCTTTAAAATCACCGCTTAGCGTCCAAACCTTGAATTGACCCGCAACCCTTCTGGATATGCCCACCAAGACTCTTGTACATTGGGGACACTCTGGCTCAACCCAAAACACCATAGAGAGCACAGAGGAATTGACTGACTATTGGTTTGAGAGAGTTTCACTCGCCTCCCTTGTACTTTCTAAATTTTCATCCCCCTCTGCTCTCTTACTGCCTATACATCAATAAAGTTCTGTTTGACTGGGGAGGGCAAAAATGGGGTGCTTACACCAGCATGTCAGCATGCCACTCAGCAGCATGTCGCGCACAGCAGCCAGCAGACTGCCAGCAGCAGGGCCTCTCGCCCATCAGCAGGGCGCGCAACAACAGCAACTAGCTCTTGTTAGCCTGCAAGGCTCACAGGGCCATGCCGCGCGCATTGCCACTACATCGCGCAAGTCCCACACAGCTCACGCAGCTATGCCCCCCATGTGCTCAACGTTTTGTCGCAAAGAAACCTTCGAAAGAAAACCTACTGGAAAAAAAAGGTTTACAGGGCATTACCACTCATTTACAGGGTATTTTTTGTAAGATCCACACTCCACTAACTTGGTTTAACCGTATCGTGCCAGGTCTTTCCATCATTCCTGGACCAAGTGGACCTAGCGTGTAAAGATAGATCACAAACCAGGTATGAGAATCGAGTTAAAAACATTGAAAGCATACCTATGGTCGAATACCTAGGTAGGTATGGTCGACCATAAGGAAGGAAACAAAAATCTCAGACCATGAACCCCACAGTTGATGATTTCAACCCTATGCTCGACGGTGTATGCCACCGTAATCAATTGTGAGATCCCAGAACCAACTCCGAGTTTTGAAAACTTTTCAAAACTAAGGGATTTCTTTCCTAATTGAATGAGGACTCTATATGGAGAGTTTTCCTCTATATAAGGGACTTTTCTTAGCCTCTCTCACTCTTTTAGAACCCATATTGAAACTCTAAACCTAAAAGAGAAAGAGAGAGAGAGGACGAGAAGGAGAAGGAGATTTAGAGAAGAAGGTTGAGATGGAGGTTTTGCAGAGAAGAGTTCTATCTCTCTACAACAGGCAAAGGTATGAACCTAATCCCTAGAGATGTAAACTCTATGGAATAAGACTTCTACGAAAGATAGGCAATATCAACCTATTATGATCCATGTGATTTCCTTGAGAAAATCCCAAGGAGAACCATGAGAAGTGAATTTGATGATTAGGGTTGATAAGAAACTACTAATGATGGCCATAGGATGACCTTAGAATAAATCCAATTGAAGATCAGAGGATTTGACCCAGGAAGAACTCGAATTGCATGTAGTCTGTGACCAGAAATCTCAAGGTCGCAGCTATGGTCGACTATAGCATGACCAGCATGACTAAAGGATCGACCATAGGCATTCGGGAAGATTTCAGAAACCATATGGTTGCAGCTATGGTCACACCATATGCGACCATAGGGTATCGACTGTATGTCCTACAGTGGCATATATTGCAACCATAGGATCGACCATAGCATCGATCGTAGGAAAACAATAAGCATATTTTAAGACCAAACAAGATTTTTTACTACTGTAACTTGGTAAACTTGAACCCTAACTTACATACATTAATTGTTTAGGTTCCTAATAGATTCAAAGTGACTTCCAAAGCTTAGGAGAGGAACAAGGAGAGGAACAATCATAGATCAAAGGTGAGGGAACAAGATCTAAACTAATTGGTTAATAACAAACTATTTATTTTTATTGAGTCCAATGCCATGATTGATTCTATGCTTGTAAGCTTGTAATGTGCATCTCACATGTCATCCAATATTCCCACTATTACTGTTCATGCATATTTAATTTCTTTTATTTATGACATGATGTTGATGATGATGATGATGCTAGGAATAGGCATGTAAATGTATGTGTGTGGTTGGTGTGCTTGATGCGAGTGGAGCATCAGGGGGAGGACGTGGTATGGTGGTCTTTGACCTCGTCACCAGACTCTAGCTCTATCTCTACTCAAGTCTTGCCTACTAACATCGTCATATCACCATTACCTTAGCAAAACTATTACGTCATAGGGCATCAGGGGAGGTGGTCTCGGACCGTGTGGTCTCTGACTCTGTCGGGGGGCCTTAGCTCTATCTCTATGGACGTATTGAGGGATACTGGGGTGAGGCCTTGGATACACTGTTTGTGCAAGATCCGTATCGAACTAACCGATCTTACCACCTTGTACCAGGTCTACCTATCATGGTCGAGCCAAGTGACCAAGTGCGTGAGGAAACCATAAGACCAGGTATGAAATCAACCCAAAAACAGTCAATTATGAGTGTGTGGTCGGATGCCTAAACAGGTGTGACTGACCCCACCTCAGAAGAGTCCAACCACACAAATTTAGGTCGTGTGGGCGGACATTTCAAAAGGTAGGGTCACGGATTTTGCGACCCCACCTCCGACCCCACGGAACCCAGTCAGAAATCGAATTTAAGAAACCTTCCTAATCCGAATGGGGTTCTTTTCTAAACTCATTAGGGCATATTATGGAGGGTTTTCCTCTATAAATAGGACGTTCCTTAGCCTCTTTCATCCCTTTAGAACTTCAATTGAAAGTGAGAGAGAGATAAGAGAAGGAAGAGATGGAAAATTGAAATAGAAGACTAAGAAAGAGGAAAATTCAGAGAAAACTCTGAATCTTCAACAAACATAAGGTATGAACCTATTTCTCATGATTAGTTAAGAGCCTAGAATAGTTCATGAAGAAGATAGGATCTAGGAGAAACCCAAATCATCCATCCATGGAAAAATTCCAAGAGAACCCATGGAGAAAATTATTGTGGACAATGGATGGTGTATAAAATTATAGTTTTGAGTCATAGAACAATCATAGGAAGGACCATGATGATAAGCCAAAGGATCCAAACATGAAGGAATGAAGTTGAGAGTGAAAGGTCGACCATAACACGTGTGGTCGCACGTGGGGTAACATGATGTCTGACCCCACAAGACACACATGTCCGACCACATATCCTCGGGATGTTTCCAAGGAGGGTGTGGTCACACATGTGGTCAGAGTATGTCTGACCCTACCCTACGACCCCACACCCTGTGGTCGCAGAAACTGAGACCCCAGGTGCTGTCCCACCTGCGACCCCTCAGTTTCTGTTAGTCTAAATATATAGAAATTAATTTTAATTAAAAATTTATCAACTTGTTAGGTTTCCAAGTGGTTTAAAAGTGAATTACAAAGCTTGAACGAAGATCTACTATCAACCAAAGGTGAGGGAACAAGACCTAAACTAATTAGCTAATAATAAACTGTTTTTGTTTATTGAGTCTGATGCCATGATTGATTCTATGCTTGTATGTGTATTGTGCATTTCACATGTCATCCAATATTCTTGCTATTAATGTTCATGCATATTTAATTTCGTTTATTTACAACATGATGATGATGATGATGATGCTAGGAATAGGCATGTGAATGTTTGTGTGTTGTTAATGTACTTGATGCGAGTGGGGCATCAGGGGGATGTGAGGACAAAGATAGAAATCTTTAGAAGTCGCCACCTAGATTTAGGTCTAGGACCTTAGAAATGTGAAATCTCACCCCAA